>JAMWET010001782.1:0-45420 GCA_024036415.1 Prochilodus magdalenae
GGAGAAGGAAGGAAGGGGATGGGTAGGGGGGAAAGGGAGGGGGGTTTCCTAATCATTTGACATTCACAAATTCATTATACTGTGTTTTACTGTTTGACTGATATTTGCATGCTGTAGAATTGTCATGATGAAAATGGCCGCAGGATTTCTGTCCTCACACCTTAGTGAATTCTGCACTGAGAAAAGTGGCGGCTTAATTACTCTCACACAAAAAATCGCTTTGCATCACACGCGTTTTTTGCTGTCTACCTAAGCGTGGATCATATCTCGATCTTGATATGCTCTACTGGTTTACGCTCTGCCTGGTTACTCTGACTCGGACTTTGGAGGATAGAAAAATAAAAGACTGGCCTACGTACATTCCCAAGCCACTCAATCAACTGCCTCAATATATAAGCGCAGTAAGCGGCTCTGCTCTGCCCTACTACTCGCATGATCAATGATCGGCATGATCCCCGACTACTTTTTTTACAGTTCCAGTAAATTTTTTTTTACTTCAACCTCCATCCTGTCTTTCATCACCCTCCCCTGACACTTGTAACTGCTGTTCTAGTTTTTTCCAATAAGTTTATTCATTAATAAGGGAATTTCCTATCCTGTTCCCTCTGATTACTTTACTCCACCTTATTCCCTAGCTCTGTCTTCCGTATCTCGCTTCGTCCCCGTTGACCCTAAATATCTCCAAGCTCAAGTCTAAAATCTAAGGCTCATCTTGTCAACTTGATGCCTGCTCAACCTTCAACTCCTGAAGCTTTGTCTTTCCGACATCTCCACTCCTATCGCCCATCTCATTAATCTGTCTTTTACTACTGGTCATGTCCCCTGTGCCCTGAAAATGGCTGCTGTTACTCCCATTGTTAAAAAGCCAGGCCTTGACAGCTCAGCTCTGGAAAACTTCAGACCAATCTCCAATCTGCCATTTGTTTCCCAGATACTTAAGAGGGTTGTTGCTTCACAGCTTCAAGATTTTTTGAACACCAGTATCTCTTTGAGATCTTTCAGTCAGGTTTCGCTGTCATCACAGTACTGAGACTGCTCTTGTCCAGACTGCTCCTGTCATCTGACTTACTGCAGCCTTTGATACAGTTAGTCATAATATACTTCTCATGTCTTTTCTCTGTTGGTCTCTCTTCTGTTGTTCTGTCCTGGTTTACATCATACTTATCAGATAAATCTCAGTTTGTGACCTTTGGGAAGCACAGATCAAACACTGCTCTGGTTTACTCAGGAGTCCCTCAGTGGTTCTGTCCTTGGTCCTCTGCTATTTATCATCTATATTTTACCCCCTTGGTCAATATTATTCGTTCTCCCTGGCCTGAGTTTTTCATTGTTATGCCAAAGATATTTCAGATTTACCTTAGCCTCAAACCCACTGAATTATTTTCCACCTTCCTCACTGTTGCACTGCATTTCAGGAGTTACAAACAGGTTTGAATGCTAACTTTCTGAAGCTTAATGGTAAAAAAAAAAGACAGTTTGTCTCTGCTTACTCCGACTGTGTGCTTTGTTGTTATTATGACTCCCCAGTCAACCCGTCCACTACTGTGCGGAACCTTGGTGTTCTGTTTGACCCATGCCTCAGTTTTGCTTCCCCATATTAAAATCTCTAAACAAGTCTGCATTTTTTTCATCTTCACAGTATTGCTAGACTCCGCCCACTGCTTACTTCCAAGATTCCTGAGACTCTGGTTCATGCATTTATTAGATCTAGGTTAGATTTACTGCAATGCTCTGGTTCCATGGGTCTACCCTCACAAAACCCTTTCTTGGCCCCTGCAGTACATTCAAAACAACTCTGCAGCCAAGAGTCTTTAGTCCGCACCAACAAGTCCCGCGCACATCACCCCCATGACCCTTTCTTCAGCTACACTGGCTACCAGTAACAAAGCGTATCTGCTATAAAATCCTCCTCCTGGACCTTTAAAGCCCCTGCACGGACTAGCACCCACCTATCTGTCAGCCCTCCTACATCCTTACGTTCCATCACGTAAGCTAAGGTCCTCTGACTCTGGTCTCCTGGCTGTTCCTAGGTTCAGGCTTTCCTCTATGGGTGGCAGGTCGTTTAGTGTTGCTGCCCCCACACTCTGGAACTCCCTAACTTCATCTATACGCACTTCTCCCTCTCTTCAAAACTCACTTAAAAACTCTTAAACTCTCACTTACAATCTCAAAAAATCTCTTCTCCAAACATTTTCATTCTTCATGATTATTTTTTGTTTGTTTGTTTATTTTTTAGATTGTAAAGCGTCCTTGGGTATGTGAAAGGCGCTATAAAAGTGTAACCCATTATTATTATTATTATTATTATTATTATTATTATTATTCATATAGCAGCCTGTGGCTGTTATATAGCACCACCTAGGCCCGCTTACCACATCCAAACATGATGAGCTCCAGAGCATCTGCAAACATACACACATGCAGCGTCTTCAGAACTGGATTCTAAATTAGTTTCAGGGAGGGAACCAAGGGGTGGAAAAGGTTGTCACTCTCCTGTGAAGTTTAATTTTTGCTTTTGTAGCTGAATAAATATTAACATCCCATTATTAAACCAAACTGAATTACCATGCTTCTGAGCAATGGACAGTTTATCACATTTACCTTACATTGTACATTGTTGTCTTATATTAGCCTGTTATAGGAATGAAGCTTAACTAACAAATAAACAGAGATGTTAGCTTACTTCATATCACAAGCTTGGTTGTTACCTTATTTCTAAAAGAGACTAAATAAGCTAACAGTGAAATAAGCTGACATTGGCTTCTTTTGGTTCCTACACAGTAGGCACTGCCTTCCAGAGAGAGGAGAAGTAAAGCGAGTCAACCAAGAGAAGTCCCAAAAAGTCAGGCCGAGATGCAAACCATCAGGCCAGCAGGTAAAACATAATGATATATAAACACACACACATATATATATACATACATACATACATACATATATATATATATATATATATATATATATATATATATATATATATATATATATATATATATATATATATAAGTATGATCATTACACTACCAGGGCAAACCTTTTCTGCCTTGAGCTTGGCATACCACATGCATACCATACTCCAAAGCTCCTCCTAAAACATGGCCATGATTGTCACTGGTGGATTTCTTCACTTTTGAAATTTTGAAGCATGACTCAAATAGCTGAAATATTTTGCTGTGCTATTTTGAGCGCTGTAAACTGTTGATTGAATGAAAAATTGATCATTTAAACAATGTTGCAGAAAATTAGCTTAAACAATGAAGAGCAAACTGTAATATGTCAACACAATGTGCCCAAACCTCTTTAGAGCAACTGTGTCTCTTTCTAGGAACTGTGAAGGAACTGAGGCTGGTGCTCCTTGGAAAAACAGGTGATGGAAGAAGCAGCTGTGGAAATACAATACTAGGTGAAGAAGAAGTATTCCCCACTGGAAATTCACCCAACTCTGAAACTCAGAGATGTGAATCTAGATCAAAGATCATCAATGAGAAGGAAGTAACGGTGGTTGATACACCAGGGTTTTATGATACAGGTCTTCCTGAGGAAGAATTAAAGTCTGAAATACTGAGGTGTATAATTGAGTGTGCACCAGGACCACACGCCTTCGTGACTGTGCTCAGAGTTGGAAGGTACACAGAGCAGGAGAAGGAGGTTGTGAAGAAAATAACCGCTTCATTTGGAGAGGAGGCTCTGAAATATGCAGTGGTCCTCTTCACCCATGGTGATGATCTCTCTGAAGGCCAGACGATTGAAGACTTTGTGAAACAGAGCACAGAGTTGCAGGAGCTGGTGGAGAAGTGTGGCGGTCGTGTTCATGTGCTTGATAATAAATACTGGAAGCAGCAGCAGGACGGATACAGGAGCAACAGGGTTCAGGTAGAGAAGCTCCTGAACACCATAGAGGAGATGGTGAGGGAGAATGGAGGACAGTACTACAGTAATGAGATACTGCAGGAGGTCCACAGAGCAATAGAAGAAGAACGGGAGAACATTATCAGAGAGAGCAAAGAAAAATCACAAGATATCAACATGAACCTAATACAACAACAAGCAAGAGAAAGAGTGCATACAAAACTGTCAGTGAGATTAGTGGGGGTGACCACAGGGGCATTACTAGGGGCTTTACTAGGTGGTTGGGTTTGCTTGGGAGGAATAATAGCAGTGGCTGGAGTAATTACACTAAATGTAGCTGCTGGTGTGGCTGGAGCAGGAGCAGTAATTGGGGCAGCAGGAGGAGGAGTTGTAGGATATGATGCTGTAGAGGGGGCAGAAACAATGACTGAAGCAATGAAAAGGTCAGCTGCAGCAGTCCGTGACATAGTAGAAGAAGTGTATGAAAATATTATACACCTCTTCCAGAACCATCAGAAATATTACCAACACAGCACATACTGATAAATGCTGAGGATGTTTGGGGAAAGGGGAAAATGTATTCTGTTTGGGTTCAACCTCATTTAATTATCAGGTTTTTCAAAAACAGGAATAAAGAAGAAAACATATATATAACAGAAAGCTACACAGAAGCTTCTCCAACTGATTATAATATTGATCTTTATAGTATTCAGTCCTTTATTACAGCTTCCCCTCTTTACATGAGACTGTTTACCAGGACAAACTCTCCAGTAACTCATCTACATTATTATTATACATGCCATTATGGTGGTCTGGTATATCTTTGTTATGCTTGTCCTGCATCTTTCTATCAGGTTCACCTGCTATGTTGGACCCCTGCTTGATTGCGCTGCTACAAACTGGTCTTTGACTAGTAACTATTTAAAGTCTTGACCAATAAGCAGCTGCTGCCCAGGATGTACCAGTCTAGCAGCAGCAGGACAGTTTGAGCTTTATTTGCTGCTTGTAGTTTTTATTTGCTGTGTTTTAGATGAATGTTGTTGTAATTACTATGAATTACTGTAAGTCCTCCTTTAATCCTGTCTCAGTAGATGAGCTGTGTGTTCTGTACTGGTATTACTCTTCTCTAAGGCGTATAGGAGCTATAGGGCTGCTGTTTATCTGATAACTCGTTTCTCCTGGTTTGTACACAGGGAGTTCAGGAAGATGTCTGGATGTTGTGTTTCTCTTAGTTTGGATCAGGGAAGAAAGTATGGTGGGGGGTTAGTTTGGTTTTGGTCATGGTTTTGGTCTCGGCCCACCCTGAAGCTACTACTCCTGGTATTCTTATCATGCTTATTAATGTAAACTACAAAGATGAAGTTTATATGATGGAATTTAATGAGAGGAAAAATAAACTTCCGGTTTTAATCCAGCTTTGTTGTGTTGGTCTTTTTTTATGCTAATTTGCTAAATAGTGAGGGTTACCTGTCCCACAGACACAGAGATGACCTTTTGTATTCAGTTTTTTGAAGAAATCTGATTTTATATAGATAAGAACTATGGCAAGATATTTTCCCACACTTCTAAAGTTTAGTCTTAGATCTCTCTGGGTGGTCAGTACATTGTTCAGTCTCATTTCCTGAGTGGAGGTTTTTGAACAGCTATACATCCTTTCAGACCCATAGCATTAAGCTGCCTTCTCAGAATGAAGGATGGACAGAAATACTGGTGGATGTTTTCAGATCTAAAGCAAGAGTGGAGCTGAGTGCATAATGTGTCACTGTGCCCATGATGGAGCAATTAAAAACACAAACACTAAAGCTAAAGCTGACCTAGTGGAACATCTGGTTATTGATCACCTACCTCTTCACACATCTGTGTATTTGAACATGACGGCAGATAAAAACATCTTCCTTTTCTAAACGGCCCATTTCATAAAAAACTGAATTCACTTTTTACAAGTAGAATTTTATATAAACAATGATGAGGTTTCTAAACACACCTTTTTACAGACCACACAGCTCATACGGTCCACACAGTCCACACACCCAACACAACCCATACACTCTACAGAGCCCACACAACCCATACACTCCACACAGCTCATACGGTCCACACAGTCCACACACCCAACACAACCCATACACTCTACAGAGCCCACACAACCCATACACTCATTACACAGATTCCATACAGTATACATAGCCCACACAGTCCATACAGTCAACGTAGCCCACAGAGTCCATACAGTCCACACAGTCCACATGTGGAAACTAAACTGAAATGTAGCACTTTTAAATTGGCCAGTTTTATAATGTCATGTAAAACAAAATTTTCACATAAACATTTTACCTCCTACTACAGTTTAGCCCTGTCAGAAAATCTTAAATCTGAGTAATTTATTGGTACAACCAGCTGCAGTAGCTAGAGAATCAGTTTACTCCCTTCTCTTTCAATAACCTATGTCTAGATTCAGTGACAAACTCACGTTCAACTTCTTGACTAGGAATCTCACATGAGGGATATTTGTATAAACATTATTCTGTGGCAGTGGGTCAACATGCTTTACCTACCAGGAATCATGTCTCTCCAACATCCAGGTATTCCTCCGTGTCCTTTGCTGAGGTTTAAATGAAATATGGGTTCAGCCCTACCTATTTCAAGATGAGCCACAAGTAAAAGTACAATCCTACTGCACTGGTATGAGGTCATTTCCTATTAAATTAGTGATTTATTGTTTGATAATATCCAGTGAATTTCATGTATTACTGGGCTGTAGTGAACTTGTGGCAGAGGGATAAACACAATAACAGACGTTAAGAGGGAAACACCAGTGCTGTGCTTTTTACATGTGTAGGAAGAGCCCCAGCTACCGCTGACTCAACCCCTCTGTCTCCGTGGGTGATGTGTGCAGATGCTTCAAGTGCATTAACACCCACAAGGCAGCCGGACCTGACGGCATTCCTGGACACATCCTTAAAGCAGGTGTAGATCAGTTAATGCTCTGTAGGCAGTTTGCATGGCATACTCCTATACTTGATCAGTCAGGAGAGGGTTAACTTGTACACATAATATTTCCTGTTTTAACCAGCACAGCATGAAGCCATGCACACTGCCTACAAAGCAGTGGCTAAAATCCTAATGCTTCATTACATGCTTCAACCTACATCACAAACAGGTCCCTTATGAAATGGTGGAATTGGCTGCCCGATGAACAAAGCTTTGTTCCTGACTGTTTAAAGATACGAATTTGGCCTGAAATCTGTCTCTGTTTTATTTTTCAGGGTGGAGGGTGCATGCAGGGTCCTAAAGAGTGTGTTCCACAGTTTCACCATCAACATTCCATAAACAAACCTGTGTAGGATCACTGATGGTTTAGGATAGTGAACAAATTATATTTGTGTTGTAGAACATAGAAGCTTATATATTAAAAAATATATAAATAAATAATTGGCCCTTTAAAAGTTCCAGTAATATATGAAATAGTACAGCATGGTTTTAATGCATTAGTTATTACAGTTAGAGCGTTACTGTATTAAAGAGCTACTGCTGTGGTGTTAGGGGGTCCAGAGATTCAGCACTGAATAGTTATTACGCATTACAGTTACAGTGTTATAAACTGTGTTACTGTGTTTGTTTTTTAAACTGCGTTGTTTATGATGGACTTTAGTCTAAAAAGCAACTAATACACACAATACACAATAAATAAAAGGAAATCTCCTCTTATGTGGCCACACATCAGGTATGGCAATACCTTCTGGCTGGGGATTATGTGGTCTTGCTTGATCTGTACCTATCAGTCTTCTTCAGTCTGAAACATACAAAGGAAACATACAGAGGTAGAAATTCAGGAAAAGGTTTTTCCTTTGTCAAGAGCTACTTAAAACACACCTTGGCAGGGTCCAGCTCTTGTTTAGGGCTTACTGTCCACAACTGCGTAGGTACGAAACCACCTGCTTTCAATTCTAAGATGAGGCTTCCACAGAATATTGGAGATGTATGGGATGTGTGGGAGGAAACACCAGTGTAATACAAACAGGACAGTGTCCTCATCTGGGTTAAGCCACATTAGGTAATATGACCGTATAGCTTTCAGTAGTTATTTACATCTTTCATGTGAACATTAATAAGATAGAGCTCTTTATCCTTTATTACAGGGGTGAGGATCTCCACACCTGGAGGGCTGGGTCCAGCAGGTGCATGATGAGGAAACTGTATGGACTCCGGTCTTTAGTTTTCCATACCTGCTTTATTGTGTACAAGAGTTTTTCGGTTAAGTAATAATCAATAAGCAGTCTGCTTGGCATTTAGCTTCTTAAAATACAGTACTGTTTACATTTAAACATTTGGTTTAGTCTTTTTTAATTTATTAAAGGAGGAAGGTGCACTTCTCACTACAACCACAGACACTGTTTACCTTTCAGTGATCATTCCAACAACTGGGAATTTCCAAGTTTTGTCTATCCTCTGTAGGTCTGACTGATTTGACTATTCCATCCACCACCAGTAGGTGTCAGTAACCTCCAGTAAACCAAGAAGAAGAAAAAGCAGGAAGATTTCCATTTCAGTGCCAGTATGAAGAAGCCTTATCCATTTAGATTTATGAATTCCCCTCAAAGGAATCCCCAGCGCCATCTTATGGAGGCATTTCACTACTTTAAGAGCTCCAGTAAAGGGTGTTAGATGAGCCCTTGGATGGGCGAGAGACTGAGCGAACACCAGTGTTGACTTTGGAAACAGAACACACACAGAATTATTGTGATCTGACACGTTTCTCTTTTCAAACCCGAAAATAATGAGACAAAGCTGCTCATAAGGCGCATCACTAAACTACTATAACATGCCTAACATTTTAAAATCATAATGTTCAGTTTGGTAAGACTTAAATTACAAACTCCTGCTTCTGTTATATATGACGGCAACTAAAATCATTTTACTCAGATTAGTTCATTAGCATGCTAAAGGCTACATGGCTAACAAAAACAACAAGGCACTACAACAGGATCCTACTCCAGATTTACAGCCACAGCTTGGACGGATGGTCCATTAGCCTAATCACTTAGGCTATACTGCTGTGATAGCACACAGCCAAAGTCAATGCTCTGTGTTAAGCTGTTAACACTTCTTGCTCCTGATGGCTGACCAGAAGTATTTACTAATGAGCACAAACGCTAACAGACTCCGCTTCAATGATGTGATGATGAAGTTTGGAAATGAAAGTAGTTCCTCTGTGTCTCAGTAAGGAAGGATGTCTGCTGCTGCCTGTGTGTTGGCTCCTCCCCATTAGGGGTGCATGAGGAGACACGGGAGGAGCTTTAACTGGTGTTTCTGCTTCATGCGTTTGAGCGAGTGAGACTTTCACAAACAGCCACAGCTTAAACCAGGAAACACCGTTTCTGAGGTGAAGCCATGCACAGTGAGTACAGTCTCGGAATCTTTGAATATGAAATTACAAGGTCATTTTGGGGTCAAATACAATACAAATATTTCTACATGCAGGTTAACACTGCTATGCATAAAGATCAGTTACAGTTTATATACACGATAAGATCAGTAACTTTACCAGCATATCTAAACCAGAAGCTTTCTCATGTGTGGCAGGTAAGTGGTCCTGATAGCTTTGTATAGCTATAGCTCCACACATAGTAGTCCAGTCAGGAAAATGTGTGTTTGATCCAGTCAGAGCACACCAAGCACCTAAAATACAAAGAAGCTCAAACCGAGCATTTCAGACAAATGATCAATGCAGATGCACACACACGTGTACCGGCCATCATTACTATTCTTAATATCAACCAAGTTAATATAAATTTATAAAGTGAATGATGATTTATAATTTGGCTACATGTATAATTACACTCATCATCAAAACAATAGGTGCACAAATAGTTCACCCTAGAAGGAATCAACCAGCAGTAATGAAACCTGATGGGGAGGTTTGACACTGTGAGACATTTAAATGATTAAGGCCTTACTACAGGCCTGACTGACCCTACAGCCACAATTGTGGACCCTCAGAAAGCAGAAATGCCCTCTGAGTCGACCTGTTGGTGCCAGCACCATTGGCAGATGGCTACATGTTGCAGGATCATATATACACTCTCTCCAAGGACTGCAATGGTGTCGAGCCAGACTGTCATGGAGTGACTCAGAATAGCAGCGGGTCATCTTCAGTCCTTCTGTCCTCTTGGTGAAGATGACCAACAAATCCATGTGTGGGACTGGTCAGTGTCAAAACTGTTTGTTGTCATGCGTCACATGTCCAGAAGGCTTGGTGTCACCCCACCTTCACCCCTACTGTAAAATCTGAAGGAAATGTGTGAGAATATGATGGGATGGATTATCACAGGACACCATTAGCAAACTCTACAGCTCCATGGCAAACATGGCGGCTCAGCGCCATACTGAGAGGCACTACTTCTGTATGTGTAGCTCCATAAATATTATAATTCCCATATCAGTTTAAATTTATCATCATTTATTGTTCCTGGTAACCTTTATCTTCCTTCCCAACAGCACTGCAATCCCACACTTCCTTCTGGGTGCAACTGTTGTTTTGATGAGTGTATTTAGGACACTGTTCAACTGGTTTAAATTATTTCTCTGGTTTCTGTTTCTCTTTGTCTGCTGTCAGTTTCTGTTCACGGCAGCAGGTTTTTAACCACATTGCCATTTGGGCTTTGATGTTTTAATGATACTGAAAATCTTCCGTTCGTTCAGGCCTACTAGAAAGCAAATTGTAGACTGGCAGCTACATAAATTGCATGTATCTCCTCTTTTGACGGTTTAAAACCGAATTGAGGATTGTTCTTTTGGGAAGAAGTGGTGATGGGAAGAGCAGCGCTATAAACACCATCCTGGGAGAGAAATCATCCCAAGTGGGGTCATCTGCGGATTGCCATGTTAAAGCTGAGACCTTCCAGGGGAAAACAATAAGACTTGTTGAAACACCTGGCTTATTTGACTCCAGCATCACTAAAGCAGGGTTTCAGCAGGAGGTAGTGAAATGCACTGCACGCTGTGCACCGGGACCGCACGCCTTCATCATTACTCTCAAAGTTGGCAGGTACACAGCACAAGAAGCACGAATTCTGGAAGAGATTGAAGAACTGTTTGGAGAGGAAGTCCTGAAGTACTCCACAGTCCTTTTCACAAACGGAGATCAACTAGATGATCAGACCATTGAAGAGTTTGTACAGCAGAGTACGGCACTGCAGGAGCTGGTGGAGAAGTGTGGAGGTCGTGTTCATGTGATTGATAATAAGTACTGGAAGCAGCAGCAGGACGGGTACAGGAGCAACAGAGTTCAGGTAGAGAAGCTCCTGTACACCATAGAGGAGATGGTGGAGAAGAACGAAGGACGATACTACAGCAGTGAGATGCTACCAGCTGTGAACAGAAAGAAAGGACCTGGGAAACTGATACGATTCTTTGGACATGTCAGATCCATGAAGGAAAACATTAGAGGAAAAGGCTGGAGGGCAGCTGCAGGATTGGTGGCGGTTCTGGTAGTGGGGGTTTATTTTTGTTACAGCTGGTACAGACTGTTTTATTAATAGTGTTCTAGATATTAAAAGTACTAGTGCAGAATTATGTTAATTATGTTAATCCTAGATAATTAGTGCCTTTATAGAAATTTAAACCTTGCTAAAGACATATGGACCCCTTAATTATGGAACATTTTACAGTCTAGAAGCTGAGAATGTAACTTAAGGAAAATGATTTTGAGCTTGCAGTTTTTTTAAATTAAAACAAAGTACAGTTTATATTATACTGAAATGGTTATTAATTGTATTTCCAACTGAAACAGAAACTGATTTTGTAATTAAAATATTCTTGTTTCTGGGAACATCTGGTCTGGAAACACCTATATAGGATTATGTGCTGACTGACATCCTTTATTTTGTTCATACTGGAGAACTGAAAGCTTTTGTATGAATCCATATGCAGACATAGTACATATCATAATAATAAAACTGAAAACTAAACGAAGTTAAATAAAGATAACTAAAATTTAGTTTCCCTTATCCAGTAGTTGTCATCGTGCATCTCATGCCATTTTCACTGGAATTCCTGGTAGTTTCCTGCTTTTCTGTGAAGATGCTTTGAGACAATGTTGGTTGTAAAAAGCACTATACAAATAAATATTGAATAATTAAAGTACAAGGCCACACATTGCAGTTGAGCATCTAACCAGAATTGTGATAAGCAGGAAGTGCAGAATGGACAGTATCTCTAGTGTGCAGTATGTACATGATATAGGCGAAGTTATGGACAAAATTTCCAGGTAGTTATATTATTGAATGTACTATAAACATGACATACAGCTGGGTGTACTATAGACGTATATACAGATTAAAGAACTGACAACATATTAGACAGAAGGATATGTGCATCTTGAATGTACCGAGTATACAGATCTATGACCATAATTTACATTAGGGGGGTTATTAAGGGACAGAGTTCAGTAAGGAGGAAGAGCTCTGGGAATTAACACCTCACACATTGTCTTAACATGTCACACATTGTCTTAACATGTCACACATTGTCATAAAGGCCCAACAACACCTCCACTTTCTAAGACAGCTGAGGAGAGTAAACCTGCCACAGCAGCTCCTCTGCAACTTCTATAGATCCACCATGGAGAGCATCATGACAAGCTGCATCACTGTGTGGTATGGCACACAGTGGTAAGGCCCTGCAGAGGGTGGTAAAAACTGCACATCACCGCATCTGCCCTCCCACCCATACAGGACATCTTACGACAAGAGATGAGAGACAAGAAAATATCACCAGGATTGCTGAAGACTGATGGTGTTTCTTTAGTGTCCTCAGGAAAAAGAGGTGCCTGTGAGCCATCTTGGCGAGGCTAGAGGTGTTTGTGGTCCAGGACATGTCCCCTGAGATGTGGATCCCCAGAAACGTACTGCTGGAGAGAAGTTCAACAGCCATCCCAACAATGTGGATGGGATCATGTGTGCCTCCTCTCTCCCTCCTGAAGTCCATGATGAGCTCCTTTGTTTTGCTGGTGTTAAGGAGCAGCCTCTGCACCTGTGGCCAGGTGCTTTACTTCCTCTCTATTAGATGCCTTCTCGTTGTTGCTGATGAGGCCAATCACCGTAGTATAGTTGGAGAACCTGATGATGGAATTGGACCCATGCACAGGCCTACAGTCGTGAGTGAAGAGGGAGTATAGAAATAGGATACACACAGGAGGCACACAGCCTCGAGGTACGTCTGGACTGATTGTGATGGTGGTGGAGTAGGCGTGACCTAAAGTGCTGAGGCCTTTTGATCAGAAAATCCTTGTCACAATAAATGAAGGGAGGTGTTAATGCCCAGATCACCAAGTTTGATTACTTACTTATCAGAAATTACGGTATTGAATGCTGAGCTGAAATCAACCAACAGCATTCAGGTGTTGTGTGTTGTTGTTGTCCAGATGTGTAAGCATAGAGTGCAGCGCTATGGAGACTGCATTCTCTGTGCTCCTATTGTACTGGTAAAAATTACAGTGAGCTGTTCTGCACATGCTCTTAGCACATGCCTGGGAATGGCATCTGGGCTAGCTGCCTTGCGTGTGTTGAACTTGCTCAGTGCGGTGTAGACATCAGAGGAGGAGACTGTAAGGGGTCTGGTACTGGTAGACATCTTCCCCTTGTCTCTATCAAAGCGAGTTACTGGGTGGAGTTACTTGCGTGTAGTCATTAATGGCCTGGATGCTCTGGCACATGCGTCAGGGGTCGGAGTTAAAGAAGTGCTCCTCCACCTTTAGCTTGTAGCAGTGCTTGGCCGTTTTGAAACCTCCTCAGGTTTACCCTGGATATGGTGTAGGCCTGTGTGTCACCTGATCTGAAGACGCCTTCAATACAAGACGAACCTCCTTATTCATCCAGGGCTTCTTATTCTGGTAAGTAGTTATTTGTTTCTGCGTCTGTTAGCGGTGGTTTTATTATAATCCAGCAGAGAGGAGGTGTAAGTGTCAATATCAATACCACAAGTAGCCTATAAAACAAACATACTCCAGTCTGTACACTGAAACCTGTCTTGGAGTACAGTGTCTACAGAAGTCAGCACTTATTTGGGTTAGAGCTAAGTGTGGAGGACTGAATTAGTTTCATTAAGGAAGGAAACATCTTACTGTCAAGACTCTTGCATCACATCTCATTGTTTCAGGAGAGAAAAGCCAAATAACTGACCGAACCACACAAATGAAAATGCTAAACTTTAATAAACACACGTCTTGCCAGACCCTCAGTAGACCCCCCTTGGCTATGTCTAAACCCTGATGTTTCTCTTGTGGACACATGAGTTTTTAAAGGGCAAAAGATAAATGACCCGATATGTTTGTGGTATCTGATTCATCTGAACACTGGATCTTTCATGTGCATTCATGATTGAGATAAATGACTGCCACTTTCGGTTCCAGTGAGAGAACGCTGTACACACCTGAGCTGCCGCTTCTCACAGTTATTTATTTTTGACTCCAAATTTCCCTCCGTCCCCTTTAATTACGTAATTTGCTGGACCTGGCTGTTTTCTGGATATTTGGACCTATAGGCCGCCGCAGCAAAGGGACTGCTTGCATGCTGCTTTATCGGTGGATTGCTTACTGTCTACTTACCGGTTTGTGGGAGTACCGCTCGCTACTGCGCTTCTTCGGACTGTCCATTGTCTGCTTGACAGCTCTCTCCTGCTGGTTGTCTGGCTGCTGCGAGCTCTCCCCTATGCCCACACCGCTAGCGGCTGCAACTGTGGTGAGTGAATTAACTCATACACTCGGCTGCTCACTATCAGCCTTTTGTTCTGTTGCACACGCCTAGTTGGCCTACTAATGTATGGTTGGGAATGTAAGGGGTTAATGTTTTGGGAACGCATTGCAGTGTGGGTATTGTAGTGCATGTGGTAGTAGCCACTGTGGCTGCACCCTCGAGCAGCACGACAAGTCTCTCTCGCTCCTCTGCTCCTTTTTCTTTTATTCAACACGGCCACTCAGGTTTTTTTGTGCTATGCCCAAGCTGTCTGCAATATACACCCAGTACTTCAAGGTAATCCTGCCTTTGACACGCCTTTGCGGTGGAAATTGTCTAAAGTTTGGGTATTACCCCAGAATGTGTTGAGAAGGTGAAGCCGTTCTGGCCCAGGAGCTAGCAGGTGAAGCAGCTCCCCTGAAAAAATCAGAAGATGGTAACAGTATGTTCATACACTCAGCTGCTTGCTACTCTGTTTTTCCTTCTGCTGTGCTTGCTGAGTTGGCTGACTGGTGACGGGTTGTGGTGTTTGGCTAATGCAGCTAAGCCTTGCATTAGCATCGGTGGCTGGGTGTTTGGCTGCAGATCAAGTGTCTCGGACTTCTGTTTATCATCTGCCTTTTTGCCTTCTATGGCGTTGGCTCAGCGGTCAGTGGTCTGACTGATCATAGCCCAGGACTTAATATAGCCTATACCCTGATGAACTTCTCTCTCTCTGGTCTCACTACCGACTTGACTCCTCAGTTTACAACTACTGCCGTTCAGTCGGTCTTGTCGCCCCCGCTACGTGGTTCAAGATCTAGAACAACGTTATATCAGAAGTTTTTAAACCATAAACTGTTCAACTGTGGATTTTTCTGGAGAGACTGGCAATGCATGTCAAACAGATCTTTCCCACGAAGAATCACCTTAGGATTATCTTTACTGAATACCGTTTGAGAATCATCCTTTTCAATCAAACAAACACGGCAGAAACGAAGGTTACTAAATGATTCTTAAAACCAAGAATTGTGTGCATCTCCAGATTATCTCCAGTGTTCTGTGAGATTGTACTATATATTGGCTTAGCCCTTGTTCCTCCATTTTTTTCTGATCATTTATCAATGGTTCCAGTATAACATCAAAAACATACTTATTCTTATACTTAGATCTTGGGTATGAAAAAGTGATACCAAATGAATGTTCATCAAAACTGAATTAAATTTTGGGGGCAAATTTCCTAAAACAAAATAAATACAGCCAAACTTGTGAATTCCACATTTGGAGTCAAGAGGATTTGGGGTTTCGAAATCATCATAGTGGAGCTGCATTGACATGTACTGCATGTCTTTTTCCTACAAACAAAGGGTTAGTCTTAAAATAACTTCCATCAGAAAGTCTGAGTAAGTGTCAGGTTGTGATCTATACTTTTCTTTAGGAAAACACAAATGTCTAGATTTCTACATATGAGGTTATTTTATAACCACATAATTAACATGTAATTACATTGTAATACTACAGCAGAAGCACAGTAACAGACAGACGTCATGTGTTTAAGGCATATACATAAGAAAGGTATGAAACACATGCTGGTCTCTGTGCTGAGAGATAGTCTCAGGTTTCTGTACTTCCGGAATGAAGGAGTGTAATTCCGAGAGGAGAAAACACCAGCTGTTTCTATCTGTACACGCCACATTCACGGATCTGCTGCGAGTTTATGTTAGCCTGCTTTAATGCAAGAGATGAAGAAAGAGAGAGAGAGGGAGAGAGAGAGAGATGAATAAAGAGCAACAAAGAGAGTAGAAAGAGAGGGAGGCAAAGAGAAAGAGAGTAGAGAGAGAAAGAGCGGAAAGAAAGAAAGAGAAACAGAGAAAGCAAGAGAGACAGAAACAAAGAAGGAGAGAGAGGGAAAGAACAGAGAAGTGAGAGATGAAGAAAGAGAGAGAGGGAGAGAGAGAAAGAGATAGAGTTAAAAGAAGGTCAGAAAGAGCGGGATAGTAACACTAGCTGAGATCGCTAACCATTAGCATTTATAAAAGTATCTTTCACAGGTCCTTGATCATAAGTACTGGATTTCTGATTTCGCCTGCTGGCATGTCTTACTCCTAATGTTATTTCTACTGGCTCAACAACGCCCCATTATAGACTGAAGTTTTTGCGTTTTCTTTTACCATTCTGTATTAAGAGTTGTGAATAGGTTTTCTAAGTTTTCCAGAGATTCATTTATTACAGGTTTGTTGGGATCAGTTATAGGCAAAGCAGACATAACTTTGTTTGTGAACGAAGCTCACTTGATACCAACAACAGAAACCAAACTGTTGGAAATCCTACTGCCCAGCAATTTGGCGACAATGTATGCACACAATTCTTTAAACCTTTAGTAGATCCTGAATCATTGCTCTCAAAAGAAACATTGGAAGAACTACATTGATCATGGGGACTAAATAGGTCCTCCAAAGCATGTGCCTGAGATGTACTTGCAACTGGCTCACTAAAGGAACATTCAACAGTTGAAGTTTGAACCATTTCCTGAACGCTGCTATGAACAGTATTAAGATGCTTCCGAAAACCAGCATATGTTTGGAACTGATGTCTACAGCTTGGCTGATAACAAAACAATTTAAACTTGGGTCCTGGGTAGGTACCATGTTCAACCCTTAAATGTGAAATCAGCCGCTGACTGCTGGGATACAGTTTCTGACAACAGGTCAGCACTACTTTTGCCTCTTACTCACATTGAGTGAAGACTACTGGCTGGTTAAGCAATCTGGCTCCCAAGTCTCTCACTCTGGGAGACTCCTTCATTTTCCCTACATCAATGTTAGAATATTAGACAGAAGAATGAGCAAAGCCATAAAACAGTATGGGCTAGTGAAAATGGGAATACCAATGAAGAGTTCATTTTAACATCATGCACTTTAACAGCACACCCCTACACGTGTCTAAGAAGATAATGTGACAAATTATCACCTTAATGACAATTACCTCAACAAGCGAGTCCCTTGGCCTTTTTAATGACAAGTGGCTTGAAGTACATGTCCCATTTTTGAAGCAGCCTGGAGGATGTCTCTTCGTTGAATAGGAGATTGAAGTCTTTATTTAAGTCAGTCATTCAGTCAAGCATTTCATTCCAAACTTACCAATCCTTTCATATCCATGAATCTTGGGAAGATGGATAGGACATCAGCACGTCTGCCTGGGTCATTAACAAGCTTTTGACGGTGCTGAAAGGTTTCTCTCATCTTCTGGAAAATCAGGGAATTGTATGTAGTGTGGTTGAGAAAAAACAGGGCTTCTCTACAAGCATCCCCATCAAGCTGTCTTTCAACATTAATGGACCTTTGTAAATTTGGTCCTCACTACTCAGTGGCAGAGCAGATGCTTGACGAATTTCCCTGAGTTTTCAGACGCCAAGAAAGGTATCCTGTGTTACTTGCAGCATCATAGAAGTGTTCCTGATATAAAAAAAAAGCATGTTGTAATACACAGTTCTTAAGAAATTCTAGTATCAGTGTCATGCAAACAACTTTGTGTTGCTACATTAAAAATGTACTGCAAACGATAATAATGATTATTATTATTACATAACCTTTCTTGGAATATGGATCCTTGAGGGACAGGGACAACATCACTATCCCTAGAGCAAACTCTTCTCTCATTGCTTTAGTGGGGAGGTGCCTGAGATGATTTATTAAATCAGTAATTTAAATATATGCATTGGCACATAACATGCAGTTATTTGGCACAAACAAAAAGAATATGGAACCCACATACCCATGTTTCTCAAACATGGGAGCCACTAGTATGTTAATCATTTGTCTTCTTGTGGCATCCGTCAGGGTGTCTGTTGTATTGGTATTCCTGCAGCACTTCTTTACCACGAGACTTGCTTCTTAGCACTGCTTCGATCAACTAACAAAAACCAAAACCGTCATAAATCAAAACATGATACAGTTTTTCACTGACTGTTAATGAGGATTAAGCTTTGTTAGACACCTGCATCCAGTGTATTCTCAGTTGTTTGTCTTTTGCTAGAAACCTCAGTAATTAAAAATGATGCACCTGAGTCAGACATCTCAGAAGCAGAAGACGTGGTGCAATCAGACATTTCTAAAAAAGAAAAAAATTGAATTTCCCTCAGGGATCAATAAAGTATCTATCTATCTATCTATCTATCTATCTATCTATCTATCTATCTATCTATCTATCTATCTATCTATCTAAAAGAGAAAAATATTTATTTATATTCTGTAGGGTGTTGAGTGATATATTATTGAGCTGAGTTATATTATACCTGCCTTTGTTTCTCTTACCGTTATATACAATATCTGCATCAGGCGGCAGGCAAGACCTTTCAACGACTGTAAATAATATTATAACAATATTGAATGCCAGCACTGTTTAACACACAGCATGTTACTGTTTACAGTAAATACATTTTAACAGGTGTTTAATCAGTAAATAGACATACTGTATTTTCCCATGAAAACCCAAATTTCCAAATTTGAAAGCTGCCGTTTGAAATCAAAGGTCTATAATATTAGGGAGCTTGCAAAATGAAGTTTTAAAGGAATATGGGCATACTTTAAAACCTTTTTCCTAAACCAAGCTAAAGTAAAATAAAATAAACCTTTTCTTCGGAATTGCAGAAAGTCAAGTAAAGTCAACATTTATTTATATAGCGCTTTTTACGACCGATGTTGTCACAAAGCAGCTTTACAAAGAATCTGGTGTTCGAGCCCCCAGTGAGCAAGCAGAGGGCGACGGAGGCAAGGAAAAACTCCCTTAGTTAGGAAGGAAGAAACCTTGAGAGGACTCAAAAGGGGAACCCATTCTCCTCAGGTCAACACCAGTACACAACAGACGGAGCTACTGGAAAGGCTGCCACCCACAGCGGCGCCAGAATTAGGTCTAGTTACAAAATTTCCTTCGGGATCAATAAAGTATCTATCTATCTATCTATCTATCTATCTATCTATCTATCTATCTATAAAATATAATAATTAGTATTTTAATGCTAATAACATTTTCAGAAAAGGAAGCTTGTGAGGTTGTTCACAAAGTTTTTATCCGTTCCACCTTAAACAGGGCAGCGGTTATATTTTGACAGCCAAGGTGTTATATCTATTTAAGGTGGAATGGAAAAATTAGAACCTGAAGCTTGCGTATAAAAAATCATTTCAGGCTTCGTGTTAGGGCTGGTAAGATTTTCTATCAAACAATTGTGAATTAAACATATAATTGTCATTCGTGTCGAAGTTGAAGACAGTACCTATTGGTTAGCTAGCTAGCTACCACAGACTGCAAACTTAGCAAGGTAGCAAATTGCCTCAACACATTTGCTGTTCAGTCCTGATGACAAGGCTTTGTAAAGTGTATATTCCCTGTAGATATTTTGTTTCACATCAGTTACAGCATTTCACAAAATTCAATTAATACTGTTTTTAACTGTTTGACTGAATGAGTTACATGTACCATGTAAACTGCATGAGAGGAGGAAAATGCCGGCAAGGAATGTTCTGGTCCTCAACCGTTAAAGTGAATTGCACTGAGAAGAGTGGGCGGGGCTTAATTACATCTCCACAAAATCAACTTTGAAAAATCAACACTCCAGTTTTTGCTGTCTACACATAAGCGTGGACATATTCTCGATCTGATATGCTCTACTGGTTGTACTCTAAATGGCCTGGTATACTTCTGAGCTTCGGACTTTGAAATAAAAAAAATAAAAAGACTGGCCTACAGGTACATTCCCAAGCCTACTCAAATCACATGCTCAAATATAAAGCTGCACTAAAGGCGGCTCGCTCTGCCTACTACTCGCAATTGATCAATGGATCTGGCCATGATCCCAAACGACTTTTCTACAGTCAGTAAATTACTTCAACCTCCCAGTCTTGTACTTTCACCCTCCCCTGACACTTGTACTGCTGTTCTAGATTTTTTCCAGGATAAAGTTATTTCTATTAATAAGGGATTTCCTAATCCTGTTCCCTCTGATTACTCCACCTTATTCCCTAGCTCATGTACCAGGTTCCTATCTCGCTTCTCTCCCATTGACCCTAAAGATATCTCAAAGATCATATCTAAATCTAAGGCTTCATCTTGTCAACTTGATCCTGCTCCAACCTCACTCCTGAAGCTTTGTCTTTCCGACATCTCCACTCCTATCGCCCACCTCATTAATCTGTCTCTTACTACTGGTCATGTCCCCTGTGCCCTGAAAACGGCTGCTGTTACTCCCATTGTTAAAAAGCCAGGCCTTGACAGCTCAGCTCCGGAAAACTTCAGACCAATCTCCAATCTGCCATTTGTTTCCCAGATACTTAAGAGGGTTGTTGCTTCACAGCTTCAAGATTTTTTGAACACCAGTATCTCTTTGAGACCTTTCAGTCAGGTTTCGCTGTCATCACAGTACTGAGACTGCTCTTGTCCAGACTGCTCCTGTCATCTGACTTACTGCAGCCTTTGATACAGTTAGTCATAATATACTTCTCATATATTTTCTCTGATATATCAATGATATTCAGATTTACCTTAGCCTCAAACCCACTGAATTATTTCCACCTTCCTCACTGTTGCACTGCATTCAGGAGTTAACAAACAGGTTGAATGCTAACTTTCTGAAGCTTAATGGTAAAAAAAAAAAAAGACAGTTGTCTCTGCTTACTCCGACTGTGTGCTTGTTGTTAATGACTCCCCAGTCAACCCGTCCACTACTGTGCGGAACCTTGGTGTTCTGTTTGACCCATGCCTCAGTTTTGCTTCCCATATTAAATCTCTAACAAAGTCTGCATTTTTTCATCTTCACAGTATTGCTAGACTCCGCCCACTGCTTACTTCCAAAGATGCTGAGACTCTGGTTCATGCATTTATTAGATCTAGGTTAGATTACTGCAATGCTCTGTTCCATGGTCTACCCTCCAAAACCCTTCGGCCCCTGCAGTACATTCAAAACTCTGCAGCCAGAGTCTTAGTCCGCACCAACAAGTCCGCGCACATCACTCCCATCCTTCTTCAGCTACACTGGCTACCAGTAACAAAGCGTATCTGCTATAAAATCCTCCTCCTGACCTTTAAAGCCCTGCACGGACAAGCACCCACCTATCTGTCAGCCCTCCTACATCCTTACGTTCCATCACGTAAGCTAAGGTCCTCTGACTCTGGTCTCCTGGCTGTTCCTAGGTTCAGGCTTTCCTCTATGGGTGGCAGGTCGTTTAGTGTTGCTGCCCCCACACTCTGGAACTCCCTAACTTCATCTATACGCACTTCTCCCTCTCTTCAAAACTCACTTAAAAACTCTTAAACTCTCACTTACAATCTCAAAAAATCTCTTCTCCAAACATTTTCATTCTTCATGATTATTTTTTGTTTGTTTGTTTATTTTTTGAGATTGTAAAGCATCCTTGGGTATGTGAAAGGCGCTATAAAAGTGTAACCCATTATTATTATTATTATTATTATTATTCATATAGCAGCCTGTGGCTGTTATATAGCACCACCTAGGCCCGCTTACCACATCCAAGCATGATGAGCTCCAGAGCATCTGCAAACATACGCACATGCAGCGTCTTCAGAACTGGATTCTAAATTAGCTTCAGGGAGGGAACCAAGGGGTGGAAAAGGTTGTCACTCTCCTGTGAAGTTAATTTTTGCTTTTGTAGCTGAATAAATATTAACATCCCATTATTAAACCAAACTGAATTACCATGCTTCTGAGCAATGGACAGTTTATCACATTTACCTTACATTGTACATTGTTGTCTTATATTAGCCTGTTACATGAATGAAGCTTAACTAACATATAAACAGAGATGTTAGCTTACTTCATATCACAAGCTTGGTTGTTACCTTATTTCTAAAAGAGACTAAATAAGCTAACAGTGAAATAAGCTGACATTGGCTTCTTTTGGTTCCTACACAGTAGGCACTGCCTTCCAGAGAGAGGAGAAGTAAAGCGAGTCAACCAAGAGAAGTCCCAAAAAGTCAGGCTGAGATGCAAACCATCAGGCCAGCAGGTAAAACATAATGATATATAAACACACACACACATATATATATACATACATACATACATATATATATATATATATATATAAGTATGATCATTACACTACCAGGGCAAACCTTTTCTGCCTTGAGCTTGGCATACCACATGCATACCATACTCCAAAGCTCCTCCTAAAACATGGCCATTATTACTGGTGGATTTCTTCACTTTTGAAATTTTGAAGCATGACTCAAATAGCTGAAATATTTTGCTGTGCTATTTTGAGCGCTATAAACTGTTGATTAAATGAAAAATTGATCATTTAAACAATGTTGCAGATATGCTTAAACAATGAAGAGCAAACTGTAATATGTCAACACAATGTGCCCAAACCTCTTTAGAGCAACTGTGACTCTTTCTAGGAACTGTGAAGGAACTGAGGCTGGTGCTCCTTGGAAAAACAGGTGATGGAAAAAGCAGCTGTGGAAATACAATACTAGGTGAAGAAGAAGTATTCCCCACTGGAAATTCACCCAACTCTGAAACTCACAAATGTAAACCTAGAACAAAGATCATCAATCAGAAGGAAGTAACATTGGTTGATACTCCAGGGTTTTATGATACAGATCGTCCTGAGGAAGAATTAAAGTCTGAAATACTGAGGTGTATAATTGAGTGTGCACCAGGACCACACGCCTTCGTGATTGTGCTCAGAGTTGGAAGGTACACAGAGCAGGAGAAGGAGATTGTGAAGAAAATAACCGCTTCATTTGGAGAGGAGGCTCTGAAATATGCAGTGGTCCTCTTCACCCATGGTGATGATCTCTCTGAAGGCCAGACGATTGAACAGTTTGTGGAACAGAGCAGAGAGTTGCAGGAGCTGGTGGAGAAGTGTGGAGGTCGTGTTCACATGATTGATAATAAATACTGGAAGCAGCAGCAGGACGGATACAGGAGCAACAGGGTTCAGGTAGAGAAGCTCCTGAACACCATAGAGGAGATGGTGAGGGAGAATGGAGGACAGTACTACAGTAATGAGATACTGCAGGAGGTCCACAGAGCAATAGAAGAAGAACGGGAGAACATTATCAGAGAGAGCAAAGAAAAATCACAATATATCAACATGAACGCAATACCACAACAAGCAAGAGAAAGAGTGCATACAAAACTATCAGTGAGATTAGTGGGGGTGGCAACAGGGGCTTTACTAGGGGCTTTAGTAGGTGGTTCGGTTTGGATATTAGCAGTGACTGTAGCAATGGAAAGGTCAGTTGCGGCAGTCTGTGACATAGTAGAAGAAGTGTATGAAAATATTAAACACCTCTTCCAGAAACATCAGAAATAATACCAACACAGCACATACTGATAAATGCTGAGGATGTTTGGGGAAAGGGGAAAATGTATTCTGTTTGGGTTTAACCTCATTAAATTATCAGTTTTTTCAAAAACAGGAATAAAGAAGAAAACATATATAATAGAAAGCTACAAAGAAGCTTCTCCTAAATACAATATTGATCTTTATAGTATTCAGTCCTTTATTACAGCTTCCCCTCTTTACATGAGACTGTTTACCAGGACAAACTCTCCAGTAACTCATCTACATTATTATTATGCATGCCATTATGGTGGTCTGGTATATCTTTGTTATGCTTGTTCTGCATCTTTCTATCAGGTTCACCTACTACGTTGGACCCCTGCTTGATTGCGCTGCTACAAACTGGTCTTTGACTAGTAACTATTTAAAGTCTTGACCAATAAGCAGCTGCTGCCCAGGGTGCACCAGTCTAGCAGCAGCAGGACAGTTTGAGCTTTATTTGCTGCTTGTAGTTTTTATTTGCTGTGTTTTAGATGAATGTTGTTGTAATTACTATGAATTACTGTAAGTCCTCCTTTAATCCTGTCTCAGTAGATGAGCTGTGTGTTCTGTACTGGTATTACTCTTCTCTAAGGCGTATAGGAGCTATAGGGCTGCTGTTTATCTGATAACTCGTTTCTCCTGGTTTGTACACAGGGTGTTCAGGAAGATGTCTGGATGTTGTGTTTCTCTTATTTTGGATCAGGGAAGAAAGTATGGTGGGGGGTTAGTTTGGTTTTGGTCATGGTTTTGGTCTCGGCCCACCCTGAAGCTACTACTCCTGTTATTCTTATCATGCTTATTAATGTAAACTACAAAGATGAAGTTAATATGATGGAATTTAATGAGAGGAAAAATAAACTTCCGGTTTTAATCCAGCTTTGTTGTGTTGGTCTTTTTTATGCTAATTTGCTAAATAGTGAGGGTTACCTGTCCCACAAACACAGAGATGACCTTTTGTATTCAGTTTTTTGAAGAAATCTGATTTTATATAGATAAGAACTATGGAAAGATATTTTCCCACACTTCTAAAGTTTAGTCTTAGAACTCTCTGGGTGGTCAGTACATTGTTCAGTCTCATTTCCTGAGTGGAGGTTTTTGAACAGCTATACATCCTTTCAGACCCATAGCATTAAGCTGCCTTCTCAGAATGAAGGATGGACAGAAATACTGGTGGATGTTTTCAGATCTAAAGCAAGAGTGGAGCTGAGTGCATAATGTGTCACTGTGCCCATGATGGAGCAATTAAAAACACAAACACTAAAGCTAAAGCTGACCTAGAGGAACTTCTGGTTATTGATCACCTACCTCTGCACACATCTGTGTATTTGAACATGATGGCAGATAAAAACATCTTCCTTTTCTAAACGGCGCATTTCATAAAAAACTGAATTCACTTTTTACAAGTAGAATTTTATATAAACAATGATGAGGTTTCTAAACACACCTTTTTACAGTCCACACAGCTCATACGGTCCACACAGTCCACACACCCAACACAACCCATACTCTCCACACAGTCCACAAAACCCATGCACTCCACACAGCTCATACGGTCCACACAGTCCACACACCCAACACAACCCATACACTCTACAGAGCCCACACAACCCATACACTCATTACACAGATTCCATACAGTATACATAGCCCACACAGTCCATACGGTCAACGTAGCCCACAGAGTCCATACAGTCCACACAGTCCACATGTGGAAACTAAACTGAAATGTAGCACTTTTAAATTGGCCAGTTTTATAATGTCATGTAAAACAGCATGTTCACATAAATACACTTTTACCTCCTACTGTAGTTTAGCCCTGTCAGAAAATCTTAAATCTGAGTAATTTATTGGTACAACCAGCTGCAGTAGCTAGAGAATCCGTTTACTCCCTTCTCTTTCAATAACCTATGTCTAGATTCAGAGACAAACTTACATTCAACTTCTTGACTAGGAATCTCACATGAGGGATATTTGTATAAACATTATTCTGTGGCAGTGGGTCAACATGCTTTACCTACCAGGAATCATGTCTCTCCAACATCCAGGTATTCCTCCGTGTCCTTTGCTGAGGTTTAAATGAAATATGGGTTCAGCCCTACCTATTTCAAGATGAGCCACAAGTAAAAGTACAATCCTACTGCACTGGTATGAGGTCATTTCCTATTAAATTAGTGATTTATTGTTTGATAATATCCAGTGAATTTCATGTATTACTGGGCTGTAGTGAACTTGTGGCAGAGGGATAAACACAATAACAGACGTTAAGAGGAAAACACCAGTGCTGTGCTTTTTACACGCGTAGGAAGAGCCCCAGCTACCGCTGACTCAACCCCTCTGTCTCCGTGGGTGACGTGTGCAGATGTTTCAAGTGCATTAACACCCACAAGGCAGCCGGACCTGACGGCATTCCTGGACACATCCTTAAAGCAGGTGTAGATCAGTTAATGCTCTGTAGGCAGTTTGCATGGCATACTCCTATACTTGATCAGTCAGGAGAGGGTTAACTAGTACACATAATATTTCCTGTTTTAACCAGCACAGCATGAAGCCATGCACACTGCCTACAAAGCAGTGGCTAAAAATCCTAATGCTTCATTACATGCTTCAACCTACATCACAAACAGGTCCCTTATGAAATGGTGGAATTGGCTGCCCGATGAACAAAGCTTTGTTCCTGACTGTTTAAAGATACGAATTTTGGCCTGAAATCTGTCTCTGTTTTATTGTTCAGGGTGGAGGGTGCATGCAGGGTCCTAAAGAGTGTGTTCCACTGTTTCACCATCAACATTCCATAAACAAGCCTGTGTAGGATCACTGATGGTTTAGGATAGTGAACAAATTATATTTGTGTTGTAGAACATAGAAGCTTATATATTAAAAAATATAAATAAATAATTGGCCCTTTAAAAGTTCCAGTAATATATGAAATAGTACAGCATGGTTTTAATGCATTACAGTTATTACAGTTACAGCATTACTGTATTGAAGAGCTACTGCTGCGGTGTTAGAGGTCCAGAGATTCAGTACTGAATAGTTACAGGCATTCCATACAGTACTGTTTACATTTAAACATTTGGTTTAGTCTTTGTTTACTCTATTAAAGGAGGAAGTAGCATTTCTCACTACAACCACAGACACTGTTTACCTTTCAGTGATCATTCCAACAACTGGGAATTTCCAAGTTTTGTCTATCCTCTGTAGCTCTGACTGATTTGACTATTCCACCCACCACCAGTAGGTGTCAGTAACCTCCAGTAAACCAAGAAGAAGAAAAAGCAGGAAGATTCCCATTTCAGTGCCAGTATGAAGAAGCCTTCATCCATTTAGATTTATGAATTCCCCTCAAAGGAATCCCCAGCGCCATCTTATGGAGGCATTTCGCTACTTTAAGAGCTCCAGTAAAGGGTGTTAGACGTTTCTCTTTTCACACCCGAAAATAATGAGACAAAGCTGCTCATAAGGCGCATCACTAAACTACTATAACATGCCTAACATTTTAAAATCATAATGTTAACTACTGCTTTTCTTATATATGCCAATAACATCATTTTACTCAGATTAGCTCATTAGCATGCTAAAGGCTACATGGCTAACAAAAACAACAAGGCACTACAACAGGATCCTTCTCCAGATTTACAGCCACAGCTTGGACGGATGGTCCATTAGCCTAATCACTTGATAGCACACAGCCAAATGTCAATGCTCTGTGTTAAGCTGTTAACACTTCTTGCTCCTGATAGCTGACCAGAAGTATTTACTAATGAGCACAAATGCTAACAGACTCCGCTTCAAATGTTTCTCAGCCTGCAATGGAGATATCGCATTCACCTCATGCTAACCGGTTCAGCTCAGCGCAAGTTTTCACGGAAAGCACACCTGCTAATGCTAATTACACTACCATGCCACGTAAAGAACCAGCTGCTCCACCATTTACTCTAGAAATGCCACGAATTGAAACTCAGAATGCACAGCCACAGAGACAGTGTAGATGTGTCCGCTGTGAGGCTAAATCCACTGGAGTTTATTTTGGAAGTGAGCATGTTCTCCTTAAGCCTTCAAAGTCCAGTTCTTGTGACAGGCAACCCAGACGTGTGCATTACGACATTTCATCTGACAGCGAAGGTGAGAATGCAGTTCAGAGAGAGAGAATTCCTACACTGTGACCAGGTCAGTTTGATGGTACTGGGTCATGGAGGGAGTTTTTACATCGCTTTGAGAGCTGTGCTGAGGCTAATCATTGGTCAGAAAAGACCATGGCTGTCCAGTTGAGGTTCTGTTTGGTAGCTGTTGTCCACAAAAATCCGAGCTCTTCACGCTGGAGCTACATGCGCATTGTGGATGAAATAGAAGCTGCATCGAGTTGAGGCAAAGAGTGCGAAAGCCAGGTGAGCTACTGCATGTGCTGAGAGACGATATCTATGAAAAAGTGTCTATTGTGTATGCAGATTGTTCTGAGGCCGAGCAAGACAGTATCGGCGAGGAAGTGTTTACCAACGCCATGGATAGTGCTGGGATGGTCCAGAGGCTGTTGGAGGAGCGTACACGCACGCTGACACTAGCTTATGAGCTTGCTCACAGGTACGAAACAACAAAACGTGCCGCTGCCAGTGTTACTCGTCTGATGCAATCTGGTGTGCACACAACAGAGCGTAGAGTGAGAACGGCTACTGTTTGTGAGCGTGCAGAACAAGTTGAAGACGAAAACGAGACAGCATCATTTGTAGAGCTTATTCGTAGGTCTCAAAGATCTAGCTTCAAGCCACATAGACCAAAGTCAAGTGAGGATGGGAGTTGGCCCAACTTCTCAGCACCTACGGTGATGTGTTTTCTACTTCAACTGATCTCAGTTGCACTTGTCCAGCATGACATACAGAGCTTGCCTGGCTCACTGGTGAAACAGCAGCCGCGACGAATGGCCTTTGAGAAACAGATTGAAGCTGATAAGCAGATCCAGCAGAGCCTTAAAGGTGGATTGGCTTCACCAAGCAACAGCAGCTGGGCGTCACCAATAGTATTGGTACGCAAGAAAGACCAGACTTACCGCCTGTGTGTGGACTACAGGGCCCCGAATGTGCATACTGTTAAAGACGCATATCCTCTCCCGCGCATCCAAGACACACTGGAGACCCTTTCGGTCGCCAAATGGTTCAGTACTTTAGACCTGGCATCCGGTTACTGGCAAGTTACACTAACGCCCAGGGCCCGTAAGTCCGCCGCTTTCTGTAGCAGGAAAGGCTTATTCACATGGAATGTCATGCCTTTCGGGCTTTGTAACGCACCAGCGACGTTCCAGCGCCTGATGGATCGCGTCCTGGCAGGCCTGCAGTGGGAGACATGTCTTGTATATTTGGACGACATTATAGTGCTGGGAGAGATGTCTCAGAAATGCTCCAACACCTTTCTCAGATGTTTGACCGGCTCCGCCAAGCCAACTTGAAGTTAAAGCCAGCTAAGTGCTGCCTTTTCCGTCGCCAAGTAGCTTATCTGGGTCACATCGTTTCGGCACAAGGGATCACCACAGACCCAGAAAAGGTTTAGAAAGTCCAGCAGTGGCCCAAGCCTACTTGTGTGTCTGAAGTTCATCAGTTTATGGGTTTAGCTGCATATTATCGGCGATTTGTGCAGGATTTTGCAGCCGTAGCCAAGCCTCTTCACAAGCTCACCAAAAAGAATGTTCGCTTCTCGTGGACACCCGGAATGCCAAGATGCTTTCGAGACACTTCACTTACCATCACACCTGCCCTGGGCTACCCACGTGACAGCGGCGATCTCATTCTCAACACAGACGCCAGTAATTTTGGCATCGGAGCAGTCTTATCCCAAATGCAAGATGACGTGGAGCGTGTGCTATCCTATGGGGGCCGACAACTGTCTTCTACGGAACATAATTACTGTACCACACAGAGAGAATTACTTGCAGTGGTGGAGTTCACCAGACATTTCCGTCAGTACCTTCTAGGAAGGCCCTTCATTGTCCGTTCTGAACATAGTAGTCTGCCGTGGCTTGTCAAGATGAAGGAGCCTGAGGGTCAACTGGCAAGATGGCTTGAAAAGCTTGCGGAGTATGACTTCAAGGTCGTGCATCGACCTGGACGTCACCACCACAATGCGGATGTTATGTTGCGAAGACCGTGTTGACCAACATGCCCGTGCAGCATTACAGGGGCAAGTTCTGGCTCTCATGCCGGGCCATTCGAAACTGTACCTAAAGCAGATCTGAAATGCCAAACCAGTGTAGATAGCTCTCCAGCAGTGGAGAGAGTCTATGTAGCTGACACTATGCCAACCATGTTGTTTAATGGATGGACTCTGGAAGATCTATGCACTGCTCAAAAAGCTGATCCTGATATTGCCCCAGTCTGGCGATGGCTGGAGGAAGGAGGCGAGCGCCCCACCTGGGTGGATGTGTCACCCTTAGGGCCAGCCACTAAAGCTTACTGGAGCCAGTGGAAGAGACTTTACACGCGAGATGGTGTTCTCCTACGACGCTTCTATTCCACTAATGAGGCTGTGTTCTATCCACAAATTGTTCTGCCTCATGTTGGCCCAATGGGTGGACATTTTGGTGTGGAATGGACTTTGGCGCGGATACAGACACGGTACTACTGGTACCAAATGAGGGAAGATGTCACTTTCTGGTGATTTCAAGATTTCAAGACTTTCAAGATTATTTCACCAAGTGGGTGGAGGCCTATCCATTGCCCAATGACCAAGCCATCATGGTGGCTAAAGTTTTTACTGCTGAGTGGGTGTGTCGCTATGGAGTGCCCCAAACCCTTCACAGTGACCAGGGGTCTAATTTTGAATCCGATGTCTTCCAGAGAATGTGTGAGCTTCTGGGAATTGAGAAGACTCGTACCACCGCATTTAGACCACAGTCTGACGGACAAGTGGAGCGATTTAATTCCACACTCCAAAAGATTCTAGTCACCACTGCAGAACGGTGTCACTGGGATTGGGACCTGATGATTCCATTAGCTGTCATGGCCTACAGAGCCACCAAGCACAGTTCGAGTGGACTGACACCAAATATGATGCTTTTTGGTAGGGAATTGACAGAGCCAATTGACCTTGTGGCTGGATTGCCACGTGACCATGAAAGTACCAAGACACCTCCAGAGTATGTTGCACAACTTCGGTACAGGCTGGAACTCGCTCACAGGATCGCAAGAGAAGCACTGGGTGAGTCTGTCAAGCGTGCAAAGAAACAGTATGACAAGAATGCCCACAAGACCAGCTTCAATGTTGGTGACGCAGTATGGTACCTGGTTAAAGGAACCAAGTGTGTGCGGAACAAAGTCAGGAAATTCCTTCCATCATATGAGGGACCTTACTTTATCTTAGGACAGCTGGACGATCTGGTGTATCGGATTCAGAAAAATCCAAAAACAAAAGTGAAAGTGGTTCATCACGACAAGCTCAAGCCCTTCCACTCTTGCACTCCACTAGACACCTCTTGGGTGCGCCAGAATGCCGAAGCATGGCGGCCAGTGAAAGCTCTACCACCTGCTCTCGAGGATGACACATTTACATTTACATTTACATTTACGGCATTTAGCTGACGCTCTTATCCAGAGCGACTTACAAGGTTGATGATTACAGGTCGGCCAACGTAGTGTTAGGAGTCTTGCCCAAGGACTCTTATTGGTGTAGCTCAGCATAGTCACCCAGACTGGGATTCGAACCCCAGTCTCCTACACGAGAAGTGTCACCCTGAGTAGTGGTGTTACTCACTGAGCTACCCCAACCACACCTTCACCTGGATCTGCCCAGCCTGTTCGCAGACAAACCAAGCTGTGACAACACAGACCATGTTGTTGATTTCCCTTCGTCTGCTTTTCCAAGCCCTGAAGGTTCAGATGAACTTCAGTCTAGTGGGGGTAGCACCATGCAGCAAGGACAAACATGGACTGTTAATAACCCTGCTGTAGGTCCAACACCCAAAAGACCCAAGAGAAACATTAAACCACCCAAAAGATTTGGGGACTGGTTAGTCTCTTAAAGTGAACTGAGACCAGTACTTTAACTGGAACTGTAAATTGTTGAAAAAAAGAGCCAGAGAAAGACAGTTCAAAGAAAGTTATGTTCTGTTAAAAAAAAAGAAGAGAATGTTGTTGTTAAAACCCTGAGAGGTATTGTTAACTGTGAAACAAAATGCATAAAGGTGTACTTTTGGTGGAAAACTCTTGGTTGAGTGGTCCGTTTTTTTTTTTTTTGTAAGAGGGCGCTTAAAGCGTATATATCTATGTTTGAGAAGTATGGGGTGAGAGCCATGTTATATCAGATAAGCCATCCTAAGTATAATAAGGGAGAGTTGTTTTAAGTTGTAAGTACTAACCTCTTCTTTTTCAGAAACGAGCTAGCAGGGACCCTCACACACAGGGGAGTGTATGTCTGCTCAGTCTGAACTGATTAAGCCCTGGAAAATACTGGCTCATCTTCCTTCTCTTTCTACTTTGGACCAATAGTTCCTAACACTGTGCTACCTGCCTACTTCAACTATGCTCACGCCGTTGCAAATGGACTGTATGGACTGTTTGCTCCTTTCAGTGGAGTTAAGATTATCTTAAGAGACTGAAAAAAAGGGGGGGGGGGTAACGCAATGTCTTGTATTTGATGTTCATGTGTACGAGAGGAATAGTGCTGGAGTGGTGTTAGTGGGGTTAATCACCATCCAGCGTGGGGGTAGTGTTGGGAATGTAAGGGGTTAATGTTTTGGGAACGCATTGCAGTGTGGGTATTGTAGTGCATGTGGTAGTAGCCACTGTGGCTGCACCCTCGAGCAGCACGACAAGTCTCTCTCGCTCCTCTGCTCCTTTTTCTTTTATTCAACACGGCCACTCAGGTTTTTTTGTGCTATGCCCAAGCTGTCTGCAATATACACCCAGTACTTCGAGGTAATCCTGCCTTTGACACGCCTTTGCGGTGGAAATTGTCTAAAGTTTGGGTATTACCCCAGAATGTGTTGAGAAGGTGAAGCCGTTCTGGCCCAGGAGCTAGCAGGTGAAGCAGCTCCCCTGAAAAAATCAGAAGAAGGTAACAGTATGTTCATACACTCAGCTGCTTGCTACTCTGTTTTTCCTTCTGCTGTGCTTGCTGAGTTGGCTGACTGGTGACGGGTTGTGGTGTTTGGCTAATGCAGCTAAGCCTTGCATTAGCATCGGTGGCTGGGTGTTTGGCTGCAGATCAAGTGTCTCGGACTTCTGTTTATCATCTGCCTTTTTGCCTTCTATGGCGTTGGCTCAGCGGTCAGTGGTCTGACTGATCATAGCCCAGGACTTAATATAGCCTATACCCTGATGAACTTCTCTCTCTCTGGTCTCACTACCGACTTGACTCCTCAGTTTACAACTACTGCCGTTCAGTCGGTCTTGTCGCCCCCGCTACGTGGTTCAAGATCTAGAACAACGTTATATCAGAAGTTTTTAAACCATAAACTGTTCAACTGTGGATTTTTCTGGAGAGACTGGCAATGCATGTCAAACAGATCTTTCCCACGAAGAATCACCTTAGGATTATCTTTACTGAATACCGTTTGAGAATCATCCTTTTCAATCAAACAAACACAGCAGAAACGAAGGTTACTAAATGATTCTTAAAACCAAGAATTGTGTGCATCTCCAGATTATCTCCAGTGTTCTGTGAGATTGTACTATATATTGGCTTAGCCCTTGTTCCTCCATTTTTTTCTGATCATTTATCAATGGTTCCAGTATAACATCAAAAACATACTTATTCTTATACTTAGATCTTGGGTATGAAAAAGTGATACCAAATGAATGTTCATCAAAACTGAATTAAATTTTGGGGGCAAATTTCCTAAAACAAAATAAATACAGCCAAACTTGTGAATTCCACATTTGGAGTCAAGAGGATTTGGGGTTTCGAAATCATCATAGTGGAGCTGCATTGACATGTACTGCATGTCTTTTTCCTACAAACAAAGGGTTAGTCTTAAAATAACTTCCATCAGAAAGTCTGAGTAAGTGTCAGGTTGTGATCTATACTTTTCTTTAGGAAAACACAAATGTCTAGATTTCTACATATGAAGAACCTCAGGGTTATTTTATAACCACATAATTAACATGTAATTACATTGTAATACTACAGCAGAAGCACAGTAACAGACAGACGTCATGTGTTTAAGGCATATACATAAGAAAGGTATGAAACACATGCTGGTCTCTGTGCTGAGAGATAGTCTCAGGTTTCTGTACTTCCGGAATGAAGGAGTGTAATTCCGAGAGGAGAAAACACCAGCTGTTTCTATCTGTACACGCCACATTCACGGATCTGCTGCGAGTTTATGTTAGCCTGCTTTAATGCAAGAGATGAAGAAAGAGAGAGAGAGGGAGAGAGAGAGAGATGAATAAAGAGCAACAAAGAGAGTAGAAAGAGAGGGAGGCAAAGAGAAAGAGAGTAGAGAGAGAAAGAGCGGAAAGAAAGAAAGAGAAACAGAGAAAGCAAGAGAGACAGAAACAAAGAAGGAGAGAGAGGGAAAGAACAGAGAAGTGAGAGATGAATGAACAGAGAAAGAAAGAGAGAGAGGGAGAGAGAGAAAGAGATAGAGTTAAAAGAAGGTCAGAAAGAGCGGGATAGTAACACTAGCTGAGATCGCTAACCATTAGCATTTATAAAAGTATCTTTCACAGGTCCTTGATCATAAGTACTGGATTTCTGATTTCGCCTGCTGGCATGTCTTACTCCTAATGTTATTTCTACTGGCTCAACAACGCCCCATTATAGACTGAAGTTTTTGCGGTTTTTTTTACCATTCTGTATTAAGAGTTCTGAATAGGTTTTCTAAGTTTTCCAGAGATTCATTTATTACAGGTTTGTTGGGATCAGTTATAGGCAAAGCAGACATAACTTTGTTTGTGAACGAAGCTCACTTGATACCAACAACAGAAACCAAACTGTTGGAAATCCTACTGCCCAGCAATTTGGCGACAATGTATGCACACAATTCTTTAAACCTTTAGTAGATCCTGAATCATTGCTCTCAAAAGAAACATTGGAAGAACTACATTGATCATGGGGACTAAATAGGTCCTCCAAAGCATGTGCCTGAGATGTACTTGCAACTGGCTCACTAAAGGAACATTCAACAGTTGAAGTTTGAACCATTTCCTGAACGCTGCTATGAACAGTATTAAGATGCTTCCGAAAACCAGCATATGTTTGGAACTGATGTCTACAGCTTGGCTGATAACAAAACAATTTAAACTTGGGTCCTGGGTAGGTACCATGTTCAACCCTTAAATGTGAAATCAGCCGCTGACTGCTGGGATACAGTTTCTGACAACAGGTCAGCACTACTTTTGCCTCTTACTCACATTGAGTGAAGACTACTGGCTGGTTAAGCAATCTGGCTCTCAAGTCTCTCACTCTGGGAGACTCCTTCATTTTCCCTACATCAATGTTAGAATATTAGACAGAAGAATGAGCAAAGCCATAAAACAGTATGGGCTAGTGAAAATGGGAATACCAATGAAGAGTTCATTTTAACATCATGCACTTTAACAGCACACCCCTACACGTGTCTAAGAAGATAATGTGACAAATTATCACCTTAATGACAATTACCTCAACAAGCGAGTCCCTTGGCCTTTTTAATGACAAGTGGCTTGAAGTACATGTCCCATTTTTGAAGCAGCCTGGAGGATGTCTCTTCGTTGAATAGGAGATTGAAGTCTTTATTTAAGTCAGTCATTCAGTCAAGCATTTCATTCCAAACTTACCAATCCTTTCATATCCATGAATCTTGGGAAGATGGATAGGACATCAGCACGTCTGCCTGGGTCATTAACAAGCTTTTGACGGTGCTGAAAGGTTTCTCTCATCTTCTGGAAAATCAGGGAATTGTATGTAGTGTGGTTGAGAAAAAACAGGGCTTCTCTACAAGCATCCCCATCAAGCTGTCTTTCAACATTAATGGACCTTTGTAAATTTGGTCCTCACTACTCAGTGGCAGAGCAGATGCTTGACGAATTTCCCTGAGTTTTCAGACGCCAAGAAAGGTATCCTGTGTTACTTGCAGCATCATAGAAGTGTTCCTGATATAAAAAAAAAGCATGTTGTAATACACAGTTCTTAAGAAATTCTAGTATCAGTGTCATGCAAACAACTTTGTGTTGCTACATTAAAAATGTAATGCAAACGATATTAATGATTATTATTATTACATAACCTTTCTTGGAATATGGATCCTTGAGGGACAGGGACAACATCACTATCCCTAGAGCAAACTCTTCTCTCATTGCTTTAGTGGGGAGGTGCCTGAGATGATTTATTAAATCAGTAATTTAAATATATGCATTGGCACATAACATGCAGTTATTTGGCACAAACAAAAAGAATATGGAACCCACATACCCATGTTTCTCAAACATGGGAGCCACTAGTATGTTAATCATTTGTCTTCTTGTGGCATCCGTCAGGGTGTCTGTTGTATTGGTATTCCTGCAGCACTTCTTTACCACGAGACTTGCTTCTTAGCACTGCTTCGATCAACTAACAAAAACCAAAACCGTCATAAATCAAAACATGATACAGTTTTTCACTGACTGTTAATGAGGATTAAGCTTTGTTAGACACCTGTTTAGCAGATACTGCATCCAGTGTATTCTCAGTTGTTTGTCTTTTGCTAGAAACCTCAGTAATTAAAAATGATGCACCTGAGTCAGACATCTCAGAAGCAGAAGACGTGGTGCAATCAGACATTTCTAAAAAAGAAAAAAAGAGAAAAATATTTATTTATATTCTGTAGGGTGTTGAGTGATATATTATTGAGCTGAGTTATATTATACCTGCCTTTGTTTCTCTTACCGTTGTATACAATATCTGCATCAGGCGGCAGGCAAGACCTTTCAACGACTGTAAATAATATTATAACAATATTGAATGCCAGCACTGTTTAACACACAGCATGTTACTGTTTACAGTAAATACATTTTAACAGGTGTTTAATCAGTAAATAGACATACTGTATTTTCCCATGAAAACCCAAATTTCCAAATTTGAAAGCTGCCGTTTGAAATCAAAGGTCTATAATATTAGGGAGCTTGCAAAATGAAGTTTTAAAGGAATATGGGCATACTTTAAAACCTTTTTCCTAAACCAAGCTAAAGTAAAATAAAATAAACCTTTTCTTCGGAATTGCAGAAAGTCAAGTAAAGTCAACATTTATTTATATAGCGCTTTTTACGACCGATGTTGTCACAAAGCAGCTTTACAAAGAATCTGGTGTTCGAGCCCCCAGTGAGCAAGCAGAGGGCGACGGAGGCAAGGAAAAACTCCCTTAGTTAGGAAGGAAGAAACCTTGAGAGGACTCAAAAGGGGAACCCATTCTCCTCAGGTCAACACCAGTACACAACAGACGGAGCTACTGGAAAGGCTGCCACCCACAGCGGCGCCAGAATTAGGTCTAGTTACAAAATTTCCTTCGGGATCAATAAAGTATCTATCTATCTATCTATCTATCTATCTATAAAATATAATAATTAGTATTTTAATGCTAATAACATTTTCAGAAAAGGAAGCTTGTGAGGTTGTTCACAAAGTTTTTATCCGTTCCACCTTAAACAGGGCAGCGGTTATATTTTGACAGCCAAGGTGTTATATCTATTTAAGGTGGAATGGAAAAATTAGAACCTGAAGCTTGCGTATAAAAAATCATTTCAGGCTTCGTGTTAGGGCTGGTAAGATTTTCTATCAAACAATTGTGAATTAAACATATAATTGTCATTCGTGTCGAAGTTAAAGACAGTACCTATTGGTTAGCTAGCTAGCTACCACAGACTGCAAACTTAGCAAGGTAGCAAATTGCCTCAACACATTTGCTGTTCAGTCCTGATGACAAGGCTTTGTAAAGTGTATATTCCCTGTAGATATTTTGTTTCACATCAGTTACAGCATTTCACAAAATTCAATTAATACTGTTTTTAACTGTTTGACTGAATGAGTTACATGTACCATGTAAACTGCATGAGAGGAGGAAAATGCCGGCAAGGAATGTTCTGGTCCTCAACCGTTAAAGTGAATTGCACTGAGAAGAGTGGGCGGGGCTTAATTACATCTCCACAAAATCAACTTTGAAAAATCAACACTCCAGTTTTTGCTGTCTACACATAAGCGTGGACATATTCTCGATCTGATATGCTCTACTGGTTGTACTCTAAATGGCCTGGTATACTTCTGAGCTTCGGACTTTGAAATAAAAAAAATAAAAAGACTGGCCTACAGGTACATTCCCAAGCCTACTCAAATCACATGCTCAAATATAAAGCTGCAGTAAAGGCGGCTCGCTCTGCCTACTACTCGCAATTGATCAATGGATCTGGCCATGATCCCAAACGACTTTTTTTACAGTCAGTAAATTACTTCAACCTCCCAGTCTTGTACTTTCACCCTCCCCTGACACTTGTACTGCTGTTCTAGATTTTTTCCAGGATAAAGTTATTTCTATTAATAAGGGATTTCCTAATCCTGTTCCCTCTGATTACTCCACCTTATTCCCTAGCTCATGTACCAGGTTCCTATCTCGCTTCTCTCCCGTTGACCCTAAAGATATCTCAAAGATCATATCTAAATCTAAGGCTTCATCTTGTCAACTTGATCCTGCTCCAACCTCACTCCTGAAGCTTTGTCTTTCCGACATCTCCACTCCTATCGCCCATCTCATTAATCTGTCTTTTACTACTGGTCATGTCCCCTGTGCCCTGAAAATGGCTGCTGTTACTCCCATTGTTAAAAAGCCAGGCCTTGACAGCTCAGCTCCGGAAAACTTCAGACCAATCTCCAATCTGCCATTTGTTTCCCAGATACTTAAGAGGGTTGTTGCTTCACAGCTTCAAGATTTTTTGAACACCAGTATCTCTTTGAGATCTTTCAGTCAGGTTTCGCTGTCATCACAGTACTGAGACTGCTCTTGTCCAGACTGCTCCTGTCATCTGACTTACTGCAGCCTTTGATACAGTTAGTCATAATATACTTCTCATGTCTTTTCTCTGTTGGTCTCTCTTCTGTTGTTCTGTCCTGGTTTACATCATACTTATCAGATAAATCTCAGTTTGTGACCTTTGGGAAGCACAGATCAAACACTGCTCTGGTTACTCAGGGAGTCCCTCAGGGTTCTGTCCTTGGTCCTCTGCTATTTATCATCTATATTTTACCCCTTGGTAATATTATTCGTTCTCCTGGCCTGAGTTTTCATTGTTATGCCAATGATATTCAGATTTACCTTAGCCTCAAACCCACTGAATTATTTCCACCTTCCTCACTGTTGCACTGCATTCAGGAGTTAACAAACAGGTTGAATGCTAACTTTCTGAAGCTTAATGGTAAAAAAAAAAAGACAGTTGTCTCTGCTTACTCCGACTGTGTGCTTGTTGTTAATGACTCCCCAGTCAACCCGTCCACTACTGTGCGGAACCTTGGTGTTCTGTTTGACCCATGCCTCAGTTTTGCTTCCCATATTAAATCTCTAACAAAGTCTGCATTTTTTCATCTTCACAGTATTGCTAGACTCCGCCCACTGCTTACTTCCAAAGATGCTGAGACTCTGGTTCATGCATTTATTAGATCTAGGTTAGATTACTGCAATGCTCTGTTCCATGGTCTACCCTCCAAAACCCTTCGGCCCCTGCAGTACATTCAAAACTCTGCAGCCAGAGTCTTAGTCCGCACCAACAAGTCCGCGCACATCACCCCCATCCTTCTTCAGCTACACTGGCTACCAGTAACAAAGCGTATCTGCTATAAAATCCTCCTCCTGACCTTTAAAGCCCTGCACGGACAAGCACCCACCTATCTGTCAGCCCTCCTACATCCTTACGTTCCATCACGTAAGCTAAGGTCCTCTGACTCTGGTCTCCTGGCTGTTCCTAGGTTCAGGCTTTCCTCTATGGGTGGCAGGTCGTTTAGTGTTGCTGCCCCCACACTCTGGAACTCCCTAACTTCATCTATACGCACTTCTCCCTCTCTTCAAAACTCACTTAAAAACTCTTAAACTCTCACTTACAATCTCAAAAAATCTCTTCTCCAAACATTTTCATTCTTCATGATTATTTTTTGTTTGTTTGTTTATTTTTTAGATTGTAAAGCGTCCTTGGGTATGTGAAAGGCGCTATAAAAGTGTAACCCATTATTATTATTATTATTATTATTATTATTATTATTATTCATATAGCAGCCTGTGGCTGTTATATAGCACCACCTAGGCCCGCTTACCACATCCAAACATGATGAGCTCCAGAGCATCTGCAAACATACACACATGCAGCGTCTTCAGAACTGGATTCTAAATTAGTTTTAGGGAGGGAACCAAGGGATGGAAAAGGTTGTCACTCTCCTGTGAAGTTTAATTTTTGCTTTTGTAGCTGAATAAATATTAACATCCCATTATTAAACCAAACTGATTACCATGCTTCTGAGCAATGGACAGTTTAACACATTTACCTTACATTGTACATTGTTGTCTTATATTAGCCTGTTATAGGAATGAAGCTTAACTAACATATAAACAGAGATGTTAGCTTACTTCATATCACAAGCTTGGTTGTTACCTTATTTCTAAAAGAGACTAAATAAGCTAACAGTGAAATAAGCTGACATTGGCTTCTTTTGGTTCCTACACAGTAGGCACTGCCTTCCAGAGAGAGGAGAAGTAAAGCGAGTCAACCAAGAGAAGTCCCAAAAAGTCAGGCCGAGATGCAAACCATCAGGCCAGCAGGTAAAACATAATGATATATACACACACACACATATATATATATACATACATACATACATACATATATATATATATATATATATATATATATATATATATTTATTTATATAATATAATATATATATATATATATATATATATCTATATATATATATATATATATATATATATATATATATATATAAGTATGATCATTACACTACCAGGGCAAACCTTTTCTGCCCTGAGCTTGGCATACCACATGCATACCATACTCCAAAGCTCCTCCTAAAACATGGCCATTATTACTGGTGGATTTCTTCACTTTTGAAATTTTGAAGCATGACTCAAATAGCTGAAATATTTTCCTGTGCTATTTTGAGCGCTATAAACTGTTGATTAAATGAAAAATTTATCATTTAAACAATGTTGCAGATATGCTTAAACAATGAAGAGCAAACTGTAATATGTCAACACAATGTGCCCAAACCTCTTTAGAGCAACTGTGTCTCTTTCTAGGAACTGTGAAGGAACTGAGGCTGGTGCTCCTTGGAAAAACAGGTGATGGAAAAAGCAGCTGTGGAAATACAATACTAGGTGAAGAAGAAGTATTCCCCACTGGAAATTTACCCAACTCTGAAACTCGCAAATGTAAACCTAGAACAAAGATCATCAATCAGAAGGAAGTAACATTGGTTGATACTCCAGGGTTTTATGATACAGATCGTCCTGAGGAAGAATTAAAGTCTGAAATACTGAGGTGTATAATTGAGTGTGCACCAGGACCACACGCCTTCGTGATTGTGCTCAGAGTTGGAAGGTACACAGAGCAGGAGAAGGAGATTGTGAAGAAAATAACCGCTTCATTTGGAGAGGAAGCTCTGAAATATGCAGTGGTCCTCTTCACCCATGGTGATGATCTCTCTGAAGGCCAGACGATTGAACAGTTTGTGGAACAGAGCAGAGAGTTGCAGGAGCTGGTGGAGAAGTGTGGAGGTCGTGTTCACGTGATTGATAATAAATACTGGAAGCAGCAGCAGGACGGATACAGGAGCAACAGAGTTCAGGTAGAGAAGCTCCTGAACACCATAGAGGAGATGGTGAGGGAGAATGGAGGACAGTACTACAGTAATGAGATACTGCAGGAGGTCCACAGAGCAATAGAAGAAGAACGGGAGAACATTATCAGAGAGAGAAAAACAAAATCACAAGATATCAACATGAACGCAATACCACAACAAGCAAGAGAAAGAGTGCATACAAAACTGTCAGTGAGATTAGTGGGGGTGGCAACAGGGGCTTTACTAGGGGCTTTACTAGGTGGTTTGGTTTGCTTGGGAGGAACAATAGCAGTGGTTAGAGTAACACTAGCAATGGCACACACACCACTGGCTGGAGAAATTACACCAAATGTAGCTGCTTTTGTGGTTGGAGCAGGAGCAGTAATTGGGGCAGCAGGAGGAGGAGTTGTAGGATATAATGCTGTAGAGGGGGCAGAAACAATGACTGAAGCAATGAAAAGGTCAGCTGCGGCAGTCCGTGACATAGTAGAAGAAGTGTATGAAAATATTATACACCTCTTCCAGAAACATCAGAAATATTACCAACACAGCACATACTGATAAATGCTGAGGATGTTTGGGGAAAGGGGAAAATGTATTCTGTTTGGGTTTAACCTCATTAAATTATCAGTTTTTTCAAAAACAGGAATAAAGAAGAAAACATATATATAACAGAAAACTACACAGAAGCTTCTCCAACTGATTATAATATTGATCTTTATAGTATTCAGTCCTTTATTACAGCTTCCCCTCTTTACATGAGACTGTTTACCAGGACAAACTCTCCAGTAACTCATCTACATTATTATTATGCATGCCATTATGGTGGTCTGGTATATCTTTGTTATGCTTGTCCTGCATCTTTCTATCAGGTTCACCTGCTATGTTGGACTCCTGCTTGATTGCGCTGCTACAAACTGGTCTTTGACTAGTAACTATTTAAAGTCTTGACCAATAAGCAGCTGCTGCCCAGGATGTACCAGTCTAGCAGCAGCAGGACAGTTTGAGCTTTATTTGCTGCTTGTAGTTTTTATTTGCTGTGTTTTAGATGAATGTTGTTGTAATTACTATGAATTACTGTAAGTCCTCCTTTAATCCTGTCTCAGTAGATGAGCTGTGTGTTCTGTACTGGTATTACTCTTCTCTAAGGCGTATAGGAGCTGTAGGGCTGCTGTTTATCTGATAACGCTTCTCCTGGTTTGTACACAGGGTGTTCAGGAAGATGTCTGGATGTTGTGTTTCTCTTATTTTGGATCAGGGAAGAAAGTATGGTGGGGGGTTAGTTTGGTTTTGGTCATGGTTTTGGTCTCGGCCCACCCTGAAGCTACTACTCCTGGTATTCTTATCATGCTTATTAATGTAAACTACAAAGATGAAGTTAATATGATGGAATTTAATGAGAGGAAAAATAAACTTCCGGTTTTAATCCAGCTTTGTTGTGTTGGTCTTTTTTTATGCTAATTTGCTAAATAGTGAGGGTTACCTGTCCCACAGACACAGAGATGACCTTTTGTATTCAGTTTTTTGAAGAAATCTGATTTTATATAGATAAGAACTATGGCAAGATATTTTCCCACACTTCTAAAGTTTAGTCTTAGATCTCTCTGGGTGGTCAGTACATTGTTCAGTCTCATTTCCTCAGTGGAGGTTTTTGAACAGCTATACATCCTTTCAGACCCATAGCATTAAGCTGCCTTCTCAGAATGAAGGATGAACAGAAATACTGGTGGATGTTTTCAGATCTAAAGCAAGAGTGGAGCTGAGTGCATAATGTGTCACTGTGCCCATGATGGAGCAATTAAAAACACAAGCACTAAAGCTAAAGCTGACCTAGAGGAACTTCTGGTTATTGATCACCTACCTCTTCACACATCTGTGTATTTGAACATGATGGCAGATAAAAACATCTTCCTTTTCTAAACGGCCCATTTCATAAAAAACTGAATTCACTTTTTACAAGTAGAATTTTATATAAACAATGATGAGGTTTCTAAACACACCTTTTTACAGTCCACACAGCTCATACGGTCCACACAGTCCACACACCCAACACAACCCATACTCTCCACACAGTCCACAAAACCCATACACTCCACACAGCTCATACGGTCCACACAGTCCACACACCCAACACAACCCATACGGTCCACACAGTCCACACAACCCATACACTCTACAGAGCCCACACAACCCATACACTCATTACACAGATTCCATACAGTATACATAGCCCACACAGTCCATACGGTCAACGTAGCCCACAGAGTCCATACAGTCCACACAGTCCACATGTGGAAACTAAACTGAAATGTAGCACTTTTAAATTGGCCAGCTGTATAATGTCATGTAAAACAGCATGTTCACATAAATACACTTTTACCTCCTACTGTAGTTTAGCCCTGTCAGAAAATCTTAAATCTGAGTAATTTATTGGTACATCCAGCTGCATTAGCTAGAGAATCCGTTTACTCCCTTCTCTTTCAACAACCTATTTCTAGATTCAGTGATAAACTCAAGTTCAACTTCTTGATTAGGAATCTCACATGAGGGATATTTGTATAAACATTATTCTGTGGCAGTGGGCCAACATGCTTTACCTACCAGGAAACATGTCTCTTTAACATCCAGCTATTCCTCAGTGTCCTTTGCTGAGGTTTAAATTAAATATGGGTTCAGCCCTACCTATTTCAAGATGAGCCACAAGTAAAAGTACAATCCTACTGCACTGGTATGAGGTCATTTCCTATTAAATTAGTGATTTATCTTCTTGTTCCTTTGCCTCCAACCCTGTGGCAAAGGGCTAAACACAATAACAGACATTAGGAGGGGAACACCAGTGCTGTGCTTCCAGACCAGCTAAATACTTCTACCACTGGCTCAACTCCTCCTCTGTCCCCCTTCTCTGTGGGTGATGTGTGCAGATGCTTCAAGTGCATTAACACCCACGAGGCAGCCGCCCGGACCTGATAACAGGACATTCCTGACACATCCTTTGAAGCATGTGGCAGATCAGTTAATGCTCTGTAGGCAGTTTGCAATGGGCATATGACTCCAATACTTGATCAGTCAGAAGAGGGTTAACTAGTACACATAATATTTCCTGTCTTATACAGCACAGCATAACGCCATGCACACTGCCTACCAAGCAGTGGCTAAAAATCCTAATGGTTGGCTGCCCGATGACCAAAGCTTTGTTCATGACTGTTTAAAGATACGAATTTGGCCTGAAATCTGTCTCTGTTTTATTGCCCCAGAGTCTCTCAAAGGGAACATGCCCTGGACTTGAGGACGGTGCTCAGCCCAATTATTATTTCAGATTCTGTATGTTAGACTACTGCATCAAAGCGCTGAGAGAAAGATTCTTCAGTCATATATTTGGTCCTGTGTATTGAGAAGACCTGTTTAGCCTCAACAGAACTTCTATTTAAATTAATTAGATTTTAACTGTAATATTTTTATTTACCTTCATTTACTAAATTACATTCCTTGTAATCAATGGGAAGGTCTTATAAATAGGGATTTTATCATTTTACAAATGGGGAAATGGTTATAAGCAGTGCAACAAAGACGCTAATAAAATCTAACTTTTTTTTCATGAGTGATGGCTGTAGATTTTATTAATATGACCATATAGTTTCAATGTGAACATTATGCAGATAGCTAATAATTAACGAGCTCTTTATCCTTTATGTCGCAGGGGTGAGGATCTCCAGACCTGGAGGGGCTGGGTTCCAGCGCCC
>JAMWET010001783.1:0-15000 GCA_024036415.1 Prochilodus magdalenae
AAGCTTTTATAATGATATAAATATAAGAAATGTTTATTAATAACTCCTCTATAATCAGTTATAAAACTTATATATCAGCGCCTTATGTAAGGATTTATGACCATCAGTCGGGACATGGCAACTCTAGGCCAACTTGAGCTGAGCTACAGTAGCACGCTGATGTTGCTCTATGCCTAATCAGACTATCAAATGTAACTAGTAAATGTTACTCTAACCATGATTACACTCAATCAGCTAGTACTGGCATTAACCCAATCTACACTTAATTGACACTGCTCGTATGCAGTAATGTCAACGCAATGAGTGCACTCAGCTAGCTAGTGTTTGACCACACAATCGTAGGCAGCAAGTCTCGCAGCAAATGCCGCTAAAATCTAGTAGACGCACTCAGTAGCAGTAATGTTGCAACCAATCAGACACATACAGTAGCAGCAATGGTTCATTCCAGAGCCAGTTATCAAATGAGTCACTGCAGACAGCAATGTCGAACTCCAAATAGCAACTCAGGTAAGCAGTAGTAAGGTCATACCAATGAGCACTCAGTAGCAGGTGTGCTGCGCCTAGTCCAATGCAAAACGTCAACAAGTAGCAGTAATGCCAACCAGTGAGCACTCAGTACAGTAAATGCCAACCAGGTGGCAGGCACTGAGTCGGACACGTCCTCCGCCCCACCAATGTGAGCCAACTCAGCAAGCAGTAATGTCCAACCAGTGAAAGAGCTCAGCATGCATAACTGCCAACCAGTTGGACCGCACGTCAGTAGCGCAGTATACTCTGCCACACCAAGTGAGACGACTCAGTTAGGTCATGTAATGCCAACCCACCTGCCTGATGCCATGCCTCTTATGTAGCAGACGTAATGCCGAACCTCAGTGAATTCACTTACATGATAGTGGCTAAGAGCTTGCATGTGGCAAGTAATGCCCAACCGAGGTGAAAATGCTAGTTTTCCTCCAAGCGAAAACAGTCGAGCAGACAGTTGTCATATATATCCAGTTTTCCAGATGCTGTTTCCCATCACATCAGCATTGCGCACTCTAAGTATGTGTGTTGTGACACTCGAGTAACCCTGGTTCCCCTCAAACCACTAGACTGTACGATAGGAACAGTCACTGCACAGTCAGATAAGCAGTATGCTGCGCCAATCCAGTGGATCACTCAGTTTAGAACGTAATGTGTCTCACAGTTGTGCGCGAGTTGCGCAGCTCTCAGTTAGGACAGTGAACTCGCCAACACTACATTGAGTTCACTCATATATAGTACAATGTCTGGCCAATCTTCTATATAGGGCGAGGCTGACTCTAGTATCTGATGCGATGTAATACGTTCCACCAATTGCAGCACGAGCACGTCTAGGATAATATGAAAACACCGGATCAATGAGCACTCGCCGGCAATCATCTTAACGGCCATGGCTCTTCAGCACTGCACGTGATGCTCACAAATCAACACTCGCGTGCGCGTAATAGCACTAGCCATCCAAATGCGCCATATCTCAGTCGTCAACGTACACCTTTCTACAAGCCCACTTGCTCCGACCTCCGTTAATATTTACCCCAATCACACTACGATTGCAGTAATGCCTAACCAGGCACTAACCAACCACACCCTCAGAAGCAATGTCAGCCAATACACACTCAGCGCTGTAATCTGTTTAGCTCCAATTCTCTCGATGCCCTGAGGACTTTGCTTGTGTTTTGGGCACATCATGTTTTGTTAAACAACGTGAAGAAACAGGAAGTGTGTAACAGCCTGACCTGACTGTGACATGAATTTTATTTAAATATACACATAATTTAATTAGGTTTTAATGTAAGAACTTCCTAAAAGTCTTACCTTTTGCCCCAGCTGAAATGACCACGCACAGTGTTTATTAGGGGGGGAATGATTTCAGTCATTCTATGCACGTTTTGGTGACAGTAAGTAATCATCAGACATTTCAGCTTAGCTCTGGTTTTCCCCCCTTACTCGTTTGTGGAAAGGAAAGAAGGTTTGCCATGACACCCGTGATTGCTAAAAAAGGGAGAGACTTCCTGTTGTCTTGTGTTTCCTGGGCTCCTGATGCTCAAGATCCAGCTCTGAACACATCGTTAGGAAGGTAAAAATACTGTGTCCCACGGTTTCGGTTCCTGTGTGCTTGTGCATTATTCCCCCCACCTCCCTACAGTTGTCGAAAGACAGGCAGGCACATTGCTTCATACAAGTCCATACACGTCTGGTACAGATCAGCCATTTTACAGTACAGTGCCGCTGGGTTCAGGGCGGTCTCCTGAGTGCTAGCAGAGTGGCTTTTGTGTTTCAAAGATGCTTACACTGTATTAGCTCAGTGTCACAGACGCCCGGTGGCACTGACGACCCCACCACATGCGACCATGTCTACCAACTACCCCATAGGAACACACCTATGTAGCTCTCACAGGTAACCATTCTAGCTCATCCACTGCTGCCCACATTAGAACGGGAGAATGGATCTTCCACCCAAACAAAACATCTGACCTACTGGGGTTGGGGAAGTGGTGGAAAGGGGGGCTATGACTGTACTGTCAGGAGGTGGCTACAAGTCAGTTTATCTGTAAAGCCTACTTAAGTGAAATGCTAGTATGTGTTAGTGTTTCTGATAAAGTGGTAAATGCCAGTGGGCTACATAGTAAGGTGTACTGTACTGCTAACAGTGGGATGTACTTCAAACTATGGTTCTTTTCTGTTGGCCTAAAGTTACTGATATTTCATATTCCAACTTGGCCAACATAAGAATTTAGCTAAAATATTTCATATTCTGTTTTTGGCCCAATGCAGTATTTTTACTGATATATATCTCTAATCTTGACATTTATACATGTGATTAGTCAAGAGGTTTCAACGTTAATGATTTTAATTAAACTTCCATTTACTGGTAGTAGTCTAATTTTAGTGAACGTACACTGATTTTATTATCAAATATTCCATATTTCGTTTTCCTGCTGTCTGAAAATGAAACCTTGTTGTCCTCCATTTGTTACGTTTTCTCAGTTTTTTGACATCATTTGAAAATTTCTGTAGCCTGGCAGATTTGCGTGTACATTTCATGAATGAAGAACCAAAAGAAATTCCCCAAATTCCTTTGAAGGAATCTGGTTTTTTGTTTCCTTTGACTTGCATTAAAAGTAATCCTGCCTGATGTTCCTTCTCCTGTGAAGTTTACCGATGGGTTGGAAATATTGTTTGTTTTTGGCTCCAGGTTAAGATTGGACTGAGTCTTCAGGTTTCAGTCGTGGCCTGATTTACTGTTAGGATTTACACCTGCTATACTCTGTTTCTCGGCCCTCATATGAAGATTTGGACTGATACTTTAATATTACTGTACAGGCCTGTAATGTTATAACTTGTATACTGAGTTTTAATAATGCAAATATTATTTATTTACATACTGTTTAATGTCAGAAAAGAATCCTAATTTCTCTGTTGTTGCAGTTTTTTGATAATCTGAAAACGCTGTTTGCTCTGGATACTGTGTTTTACATTTCCATGACATGAAAAGCCCAAAAGAAATGTCCCCAGCAATTCCTTGGAAAGAGTTCAGGTTTTTTATTGACTTACATGACTTACCTGTACAGAGACTAATTTTTCAAGATTATGCTGTTTTTGTGTTAAGATTTATGACTGATTACGTTTCATGTTCCTTTTTATGTTAGAACTTAACCGATATGTAATGTTCAAGATATTGGCTTGATTATAAAACCTTATTATATTTAATATTCTAAATGTCCGCCTGGTTCTAAAGAACTTGACTGGAACATCAGCAGTAGGTATTGGTTACACAGCATACTGGCCGTCAAATACTTAATGTTTTTTAACTTACTACTCCTCGATCCTCATACTCGAACTCTCATTCCTTCTATATACGTTTTATTATAAGCCCGCACTCACCTAGGTGTGTCCAGAATCAGAGTGCAGTTATGATTATGAGTTAGTCAAGCCGTCACAGATAAAAATCAACAGTTCAGACACCTCTTTGAGTAGATTCGACTATGACTCAAATTTTTCATTATCTATAATATTATAATTCTGAATTTGTCAGCTAATGCTTGAAATTCTCATAGGTCTATAATATTTATTCTAGAATTTCAGTATGCTAATCTCATGTCTATAATATTCATTCTGAAGTTTTCAGTATGCTAAATTATCATGTGCTATAAATATTCATGGTTGGAATTTTCCAGTATGTCTAAGATTTTCCATGGATGCTAGATATTCATGACAGTCTGAATTTCAGTATACTAGAAGTTCTCATGTTCTATAATAGATTAACTTCTTGAATTTCAGTATGATGCTAATATTTCCCATAAGGTCTATAATATTAACTTCTGCAATTTTCCGTATTCTAAATTCCCATGGTACTATATATTAATGTCTGAATTTCAGTAACTAAATTCTCGGGATGGTCTATAATATTAATTCTGAATTTTCAGTATACTTAATTCCCCTGTCTATCAATATCATTCATATCTGAATGTCATTATAACCCTAAATTCTCATGGTCTATAATGTATTCATTCTAATTTCGTAATGGCTAAATTTGTTCAATGATCTATAATATTCAATTCGACTTTCAGTATACTAAATTCTCATGGTCTAATTACTATTAATTCCTGAATTTCAGAGTATGGACTAAAATTCCCATAGGCTCCTATAATATTATAATCTTGAAATTTTCAGTATGCTAAATTCTCATATGGTTCTGTAAATATTTTCATTATCTGAATTTCCAGTATCTAAATTCCCATCGGATCTATAATATTCTAATTCCTAATTCTTATTTCAGTATGTTTAATTTTTCATGGTCCTGTAATATTTCATTTCTTATTTCAGTATACTAATTCCCATGGTCTAATAATATTCATTTCCTGAATTCAGTATGCTAAATTCCCATGGTCTGTAATATATCATTCTGAATTTTTTCAGTATACTAAAAATTCCCTCATGGTCTAGATAATAGCCATCTGAAATTTCAGTATACTAAATTCCCATGGTCTATAAATATTTCATATCTGAATTTTTCATCTATGCCAAATTCTCCAGGTCTTAATAGTCATTCTGAATTTTTTAGTTATACTAAATGTCTCATGGTCTATAGTATAATTCTGAATTTCAGGTAACGCTAAATTTCCCTGGTCTCTAATATTAAGTCTGAATTTCAGTATGGCTAATGTCTTATGGATCTGTACTATTATTCTGAATTTTCAGTATACTAAATTCTACGAGGTCTATAATATTAATTCTCAATTTCAGTATATTAACTTCCCATGGGCTATTAATAATTAATTCTGAATTTCAGTTATGTAAATTCTTTATGTCGTAATATTAATTCTGAATTTCAGTATAACTAAATTCTCAGGGTCTATAATATTAATTTCTGAATTTCAGTATACTAAAATTCTCATGGTCTTAATATTCACTCCTTAAATATTAGATTTTTCCTCTAAACTAAGGTCTATATGCATGAGTATCTGCTTGATCTCTATATAACCGGAACTTTGCGTGTACTATTTTATGTAGCTTATCACTTCCTCGAATCAGAATCAGGTTTATTGGCCAAGTAAAAAAATGTTGACACAGACAAGGAATTTGGTTTTCGCAACAAGTGACCCAGCTGGCATTCTGCTTGACTTTAACTTCAAAAAATGTCACTCTCTCCCATCTCACACTATTCCAGCTTCTCTGGACCTCACACCCACCCCATATCATGACCATGAGATCTCTGCACGCGGAGCTTGGTTGCATCAATACTCTCCATTCTCCTCTCTCACCATATACCCACAGGCTTGACACGTTATCCTGGGCAATGTGTGGCTTGTTGCACACCTTCAGTGCTCAGCCTCATTGCCAAACTGAGCCACTCTTATTAGCCAGCATGTTTCATCTCGGCAAAACAAAGGGCCGCTACATCCTACCAGGAACAAAATACACTGCAAAGAGAATTAGCCCTACAGAATGATCGATTTTTTACTTTCGGTCCTATCTATCCTAAAAGTAAATGTGGCTGAATTCTGTTGTGTCCTTGAATGTTGCGCGCCTGTGTTTAGAGCCAAAATCAGAATGACCCTTTAAACATTTAGTAAGCACAACTACTAGGGAAGGATGCATATTCCATCATCAATAAATATGCAGTTTTACCTAACTAGCTAGCTATCAGTAGAAAAGCCGCATTATTCTAAAAGTGAAATGTGCGATGTTAGCCTACTAGCTAGCTATCATTAAAAACCGCAACATTAATATCAAAGTGGAATGTGCTAGTGTTAGCTACCAGCTAAGCTTGTATATTAAAAATCCTACATTAATCTAAACGTGAATGTGCTATTTTGTGGGGGGGGTGGTTTTAGCTTACCAACAAGCTATCATTAAAATCTCAACATTAATCTAAAAAGTGAAATGGTGCTAGTGTTAGCTTACTCCACTACCTATCCTTAAAATCATATTAAGCTAACGTGAATGTGCTAGTGTTAGCCTACCAACTAGCTCTCATTCCAACATCTACCATAATCTAAAAGTGATTGCTTAGTGTTTAGCACTCCAACTAGCTATATCATTAAATCCACATTAATCAAAAGTGAATGTGCTACTGTTGCCTACCAACTAGCTAATCATTAAAAATTTCATATTAAGCTAAACGTGAATGTGCTAGTGTTAGCCTACCCAACTAGCTATCATTAAAATTCTACATTAATCTAAGTGAAAAATGTGCTAGTGTTTAGCCTACCAACTAGCTATCATGAAAATCTACATTAACTAAAAGTGAATGTGCTACGTGTTAGCCTACACCAACAAGCTATCATTAAAAATCTCATTAATCTAAAAGTGAATGTGCTAGGTTAGCCTACTGAGCTAGCTTAATTAAAAATCTACATAAATCTAAGTGTATGTTGCTAGTGTTAGCCTACTAGCTAGTTATTAATTAAAATCTACATTAATCTAAAAGTGAAAGGTGCTAGTGCTAGCCTACTACCTGCTGTATTAAAAATCCAATTAATCTATCAGTGAAATTTGCTGTGTTAGCCCTACTATCTAGCTATCATTAAAAATCAATTAATCAAAAGTGAAATTTGCTAGTGTTACCTACTAGCTAGCTAATCATATAAAAATCCAAATTACAACAATCTAAAATTAAATTCTGTTATCTAACTGGCTGGGGTTAGCAACTTGAAGTCATTTTACCACAAACAGGCAATTCATATGCAAGTTCTAGCTCACGTCCAACCGCACTAATTTCCTGTATACTCAAGCATTAATAAGTTACAAGCAAAATACCTCTTATAGCCTGAAACCTGGAAGGCGGGAATGAGGTTTCAGAGTTACAACTCATCACGTCTCATTTCGCCAAACTGAGCGATTGCCCATATGTTGAAATGATGAGACAGGATTTACAGCCCTCATTGGCCTTTCCAGTGACACTCTCGTTACAACTCGCTGTTCACATGGAAACTGTAGTGCATACCAGATGTCGCTGAGAACTCATACAGCTGGGTTTAACTGACTAAATCACACTAGCAATCATCTAAACGCCAGTCAATTTCCAGAATGCTAGTAAAAGCAATGCGGCTTGTGCAGAGTTCTAACTAGTGGTTTCTACCATATATATATATATATATATATATCGTCGCTGTCCAAACCAAAAGACAAAGGTAATCCCAAAATTGGCACTTTACAGGAGAGGCCCAAAAACCACATTTAATTTTTGAATGAAAGTCACTGGAGCCAAACGCTTCAAAGTTGTTTTGGTATTTCCTTTGTTCATACCTCATGAAATTTCTACACGTGTACAACATCATATCCTGTGAATCAAATGAGGCATTAAAGTAAAAATCAACAAAATGGAGACTACATACTGTGTACTGTGGTTGGTGTAGCTCACAGATAACACCACTACCCACCAGGGGGAGCCACCACCACGTGTGGGACAAGGAATTCGAATTACGGTTGGGTGACTATGCTGTTCTAAAAACTAAAACCCACTAAGAGTCCTTAGGTCAAGACTCCTAACAAACTACTTTGCTATGTGTAATTCGATTAAACCTTGTAAGCCAGCGCTGGATAAAGAGCCACTTAAGAGGTCAGGCACATACCGTAAATGTAAATGTACTGCTGTTTACTGGAGACTAACAGCATTCCTTAAAATACGGTAGTAACTTAAAAGGGAACGCTGGATCTGACTATTCACGGGACAAGCATGAAAATGGGAATAAACTACTGTGGTGTGGAAGTATGACCTTTAGCACTTAAGTATTTTGAGTTATATTATACAACAGTATGAAACTATCGGGAAAGTTTCAACATTATGGAATGGCGCCAGATGCCCAGCAAACTTATGAGAGCTGTTGTCACAAAAGAAAGAATATAAAATACATAGTAGAATACATAATTCCCATTGTTTCCGGCAATACAATGATCCTCTGAATCCTCAATATGAAGTCCTCATCCTCTGGCCAATAGAAGGACAAAGAAATAGAAGGTAATGATATTAAGTTTTTGTATTTTTCTTAACGCTCTGCCTGTTTCATATCATGGGATCATTTAGTGCTGGAAAGCTCACTTGTTATACCACGGTACGTTCCACCCTGATTAACCTTAAACCCACATCACATCTCTGATTTGCTCAGGATGCTCAAAGCACACTACTCGGTTTCTTATTGCAGCCTTCGGTAATATCTCGACTACAAAAGGCAACATAAGGTGATGATGATCAAACGCATAATGTGCCTACTATCGGTGCAACGTGGTTATAGAGTAAATGATGGTACAGTGATATATCCCTTACTCCAGGAGTATAATTCCTAAACAGTATAAATTCCTGTATCAGCGATCAGTCCCTTGGGCTAACACGAATTACATACCTGCGCTATTCATAGGCCTTTGACCGGAACAATATAAATCATGTTATGGATTTTAAACAATGTGGTCCTCTTATGTAATTTTTCCCAGCTGAAATGTGACAGCTGACTGCGTGACCCTGACTATGAATAAGTGAGTGAGCACGGTAATCACTAGAAACTCTGCATACGGCCTTCCCAAACATCTAATCATGGTAAAATATGAAACTGAATGGGTAAGGACCCTATGCTGAAGAAGCAGAGCCCCCCAAACTGTACTACAGCAGCGAAGGGCAGACTGGAGTTTTCCACTGCCACAAGATAAAAGAGAACCAACAGACACAATTTGTTTTTTTGGTGCGATATATATTTTTTAGCTTGTGTTACTTGCTCATAACTCAGGAAACGCATTTTCTTTTTGAAGTGTGGTTTGTTTGATCAGTTGCCCAAGAGCCACACTCCCCAATCACACCCCGTCTCTGCACACTGTATATAAAAGCCGGCGGATGGAAGCTGGACTGGTTCATTAATTTAGGACACTAGTATCATGCCAGGATGAGCTCATCGGGACTGGGTGGTACATGTGCCTGAGCATCATGATTTGTGCTTAACATAGATAACGTTCGCTGTTTCTTATAGCATCTATGCTGCGTTTTCATTCCTGTGTCTGCCTCCTTATCTGATACCTGCTCGTTATTTCCACAGAAATGTTTACATGAGCATCGGACTCACGCACGCTGGTCCCAGCCAACTTCCTGCTCAAAGACTGTGAGGCAGCAGGGACATGATTCAGAAAGAGAGCCCGGATTAGCCATTCAAATCACCTCTCACACATACACAGTTCAGACAATTCTCAAGCGTATAGGGTCGGACAGCGCATTATTCTGCTAAGCACCAAAGGGCTTTAAAATGCTCAACTCAGTAACAGAACTCTCTCAGGCATCGCTGATACGGAGGACACGACAACAACAGCAATGCAGCCTTGGGTAAAGGGCCTATGGTGGCATATGGCCAAAAGTATGTGGACACCTATATGGGGTGGATGGACATCCCATTACCAGTCAGTCAAAAGGCCATTTGTGTGGTCAGGTTTACAGTTCATCCCAAAGGTGTTCAGTGGGGTTGAGGCGCAGGTGGTAGAGCATCCTCTTTTGCACGACCACTGGAGATCTTGCCTAAACCCAAAACAAACGGCATGTTAGCACAAGCTCCTCCCGCAAGAACCCTAAAACGTCTATTGTCTCGATATTTCGCTTTGTGCCACAGGCTTTGCAAACCGGGAACACCATGTAACATGCTTACAGACATACACTCTGAGGGAACCCAAATCTGTGAATACTACATGCCTGAGTTTTGTGATTCTTCCTATGAATCAAAATTCTTAGGAAACATGCATCGACATCACCTTCTTGCTGGAGTGTGCAGCATAGGAACTACCTTGTTGGTGGGGCTGAGAATCACTTGCATATCTCGCTTCGGCTGAAGTGTCTGCACTTGTAGCCAACTTAACACCACCCATTGACACCCACGGAACTGACAGGGTCGAGCATCCGGCAAAAGAATTCCCAAACGCACGCGTAACTAATAGAAACCAACCTCGGAAAAACTATTTAAATCCCCGCGCGACCTATCTAGTCTATTTCAATACAATCAACACAAACACCAAGAAGCCCACCAATACTCTCACTATGTAGTAGGCACTCATGTCATTCTAGCTGGCTGTGTTGGTCTGACAACTAGATGTTATCAGCAAGTGAAAGGTTTCATCTGTAGATTATTGAAGTCGTATTTCATCTGCAAAGCAGGTGTCAACTTAGCACAGCTTAGCGCGTCCACACAAAGGTTATTTGTCCCATTAGTAATAGCGTAATAGGGTGAAATGTGGCGACTTTCTCTATGTGTTAGTTTCTGATCCCAAACACTAGCAGGCACACACACCAAAAACTCATTAATAATCTAAATATATATATAATATTACATTTGATTGATTATATACTATGGGCTCGTAATATAATCGAAGAAGTAAGTATTTTAATAGACAAAAGTTCAGCCATATTTTGTTGGGAGGTTGTTTACGGAGAACATGGTTGCTCTGGGTAACTAAGAGGACGGCTTCTTATATACCCCACACACATGCAACATAGCGGAGGACATAAGATAATATGCTTTGAATAATTTTTAATTCCCGTACAACGAACCTAAAGTTGGTTTACTCTATTACAACTATAACGTATTTATTAACCTTTAATATCGTTTCTCAAGGACAAAGACGTGTCATGCCCCTGCAACATTAGAAGCTAGATGGGTGGATTGGAGTTGCTGGCCAGTGGTATCGCTCAGCTAGTGCAGAAGTAGTTTTCTTTCAGCGTATACTATCTGAGATGTACAATGATGTTAGCGGAGTAACTTATTGTACCTTCGCATTTAGTTTCCTTGTGAGGCAACTCCTACGAGGAAACGCCCCTAGTCGCTCTGCCCAACGTGGATGCAGCCACACACATTCTCAGCCATCAGGTCATGAGCAGGGATTAATGTAACAACGAAAGTAAGAGTACTCTGGACTGGTGCTATCTCATTGTGTAACCCATTACCCTCAAATATACGACTATTTACAATTCATAAATTCCGACAAGGTGTCGACTCTTGAAGTGTGTGTGGTACAGTCCGGAACAACTAAGCTCAGAGGGCGCTCCTTCAGCCCGATTGCACTCATTGATGGCTAATACAAGCTATATTACAATTCCTGTATAATGACACAGAGGAATACAATACATATTTACATATCAAAAATACCTGCACCTCAAAATGATAAATCCACAGTAAACTCTTGGCATGATTAAGTCTTTCTGATTGGTAGTCAACCTAATTGAAACGGGTCTCCCACAAAGCCAATTTTACCAACAAGCAGCAAGGGGGATAACACATACATTACCCTGAGTGCCAATTAAGTAGACTAAGTATATATTACATTAAGTAACATTAAGTGCATTGGCACAAGATGAAAACAGAAATAAAAAAAAAAAAACATTTATATTCAATATTATAATAACTCTCGATTAACTTCATCCCTTTAAAAAGTAACCCATTGGAAAACTCGTTAATGAACACAATCATCTGACGAATTTTGCCTACGTGCTTACACAGCTCCATAGAATTTAAGTGTTTTCACCGAAACAGTGCATTGTGGCCTTAGCGGCTCTTCGTCTGGAAAATACGCTCTACAGAGACTTTAGAATACACAATACCTCATTACAAACATGGAACGAATCTTTACATACAACTCAGCAAATCATTAATTCTGTCTTGAACAGTCCAAAAAACCATCTGAACTCCCTGTAGATAAACTTGTGGTCAAAGTTGGTGACTATGTCTCCACGACCCATGCCGGGCCACCTGGCGCCCGGGGCCTCTCGGATTGAGGAGGACTATATTCACAGCATACAGTAACAGATACCTCAGGACCCAATAAGCGCTTAGATTAACACAAATCAGGGAGTAGCGGCCCATGCTCATCATCCGTAAGGGGTATCCCTAGTAATTGAGAGTTAATCGCATATCTTTACCCAGTACAACAACATGTGTCTGACTAAAATACAGGAGAAACATGGTCTCGCCTAAATACTGGCCCTATATAATACAGTATATAATATAGTCTATATATAATACAGTATATAATATAGTCTATATGTAATAGAGTATATAGCTCAGTCTGTATATAATATGGTCTGTGTATGATACAGTATATAATACAGTCTGTATATAATAGAGTATATAGTACAGTCTGTATATAATAGAGTATATAACACAGTCTGTAAATAATAGAGTATATAATACAGTCTGTATATAATAGAGTATATAGTACAGTCTGTAAATAATACAGTATATAATATAGTCTATATGTAATAGAGTATATAGCTCAGTCTGTAAATAATATGGCCTGTGTATGATACAGTATATAATACAGTCTGTATATAATAGAGTATATAACTCAGTCTGTAAATAATATGGCCTGTATATGATGCAGTATATAATACAGTCTGTAAATAATAGAGTATATAATACAGTCTGTGAATAATACAGTATATTATATAGTCTGTATATAATGCAGTATATAACACAGTCTGTATATAATATGGCCTGTGTATGATACAGTATATAATACAGTCTGTATATAATAGAGTATATAGTACAGTCTGTACATAATAGAGTATATTATATATATCTCTATAATGCATATATAGAGTATATATAATATGGCCTGTGTATGATACAGTATATAATACAGTCTGTATATAATAGAGTATATAGTACAGTCTGTACATAATAGAGTATATAACAGTCTGTATATAACAGTATATAATACAGTCTGTAAATAATACAATATATAATATAGTCGATATGTAATAGAGTATATCTTAGTCTGTATATAATATGGCCTGTATATGATACAGTATATAATAAAGTCTGTATATAATAGAGTATATAACACAGTCTGTATATAATAGAGTATATAACACAGTCGGTATATAATACAGTATATAACTCAGTCTGTAAATAATAGAGTATATAATACAGTCTGTATATAGTATGGCATGTATATGATACAGTATATAACACAGTCTGTATATAATATAGTATATAATATAGTCTGTATATAATATGGCCTGTGTATGATACAGTATATAATACAGTCTGTATATAATAGAGTATATAACACAGTCGGTATATAATAGAGTATATAACTCAGTCTGTAAATAATAGAGTATATAACACAGTCTGTATATAATATAGTATATAATATAGTCTGTATATAATATAGTCTATATATAATACGGCCTGTAAATAATACAGTGTATTATATAGTCTGTATATGATTCGGTATATAATATGGCCTGTATATGATACAGTATATGCCAGTTCTCAGGAGAGCCCAGCTCTACCCCAGCTTGCTGCAGCACACCTGAAGCCACCAGTACCCCTGAACACCTGGTACAGGTGTACAGGGACCTGGGAGAATGTGCTGAACACCCCGGACCAGCACCCTCTGGGACGTTGGCTGTTCTGGAGGTACCCACCCAGGCTGGCATGTTGAGCATCTTCATTTCGTTCTTGATCACATGGTGCTCGTTCTCCAGGAAGTCTATGGCCGTGTCTATGCGCACATCCTTGTGCTTGCGGTTCTTCTCCCACATGTTCCAGAGCAGGAGGCTGAGCAGGATCCAGCTGATGCTGAGGCCCAGGGAGCCGGTGAGGTAGATGGGGTAGAGCAGCAGGATGGCTCTGCCCATGTACATGCAGAACTCCAGTATGATGTGGCTCACATCGTTGGGGGTGAGGCGCTCGGTGCCGGCACTGGCTGCGGTGCTCATGCTGGCTCCTGATGGAGGTTTGCTTCTGCTGTAGTTGGAGTCAGATCTTCAGGACAGGCTAGAAAGCAGCAGCTGGTGTCTTCATGAGAGGTCACAGGAAGTCCATCAGGGAGGAGGCTGGAGGTGCTGGAGGGCTGTGGGCTGGAGGTGCTGGAGGAGAGAAGGTGCTGCTGGTCTACATGTCTCGCTGGTGGACGCTGAGGAGCTGCTGTGGATGATGATGCGCTGTGAGCCGCTCCAGATCACACTTCCGTGTTGGAGGAGTGGGTGAAGAGAGAGGGGCGGGGACTTCACCTGGGGAGGAAACTCCATTTAAAGCACAGCGGAGAGAAGGAGGAGGAGGAGGAGGAAGGGGGGGAGGAGCGGGAGAAGAGTAAGGAGATTGAGAAACAGCGGTAACTGGTAAAAAAAACAAAAAAAAAAACAGATTAAGCAGCCGATTGAAAAAATGACATAAATAAATAAATAAATAAATAAATAGGTTATGAGTTTAATAAATATAATATAGCAAAACAAATATATATATATCATGCAGACTGGACATTTTCAATGTTAAAAAAAACTGATTAAGTAAACTTAAGTTGTCGATCAGTTTTGGGTTGAATAAAAAACTTAAATATTAAATCTAAATGATGTAAGAGACTGGAAAAAGTAATGAACTCTGAAAATAACTAAATAAATCAAAGGTTTCGACTGGAAAAAATAAACAGGTTTTGGATTAAATAAATATAATAAATTTTTTTTTTAAATGTAACACATTTTAAAGAGTTTAAAAAGTTACCAAAATA
>JAMWET010001783.1:17500-32406 GCA_024036415.1 Prochilodus magdalenae
CAGGCGCCGGCCCAGGAGGACACCACTGATCATGGACTCTCCACTAGAATTTCCAGTAAGGAGCATCATAATAGAGGAGACCAACATGGCATGGTGTTTACAGAACATGATCCGCCACAGCATTTATTTATTAAGTCTGAAAATTAAAAATACTATCAAAAAAACCAATCTGCAAAAAATGATCCCGGCAAGAGCTTTGGAGTGGAACAAAAAGATAAACTCTATGTAAATATTAATAATTAAATAAAAAAGAAAATAAATAAAGTACTGTAAAATTATTAAATTAATTTAATCAATAAATACATTATTTTATTAATTAATTACAGACTGGAAAAATATACATTCTGAGTAAAAATAAATAAATGAATAAATAAATAATTAAGAAGACTGAGAAAAAGAAAACCTTTGGTTAAAAAACGAAAAATACAAATTTAAGTAAGCAACTGAAAAATGGAAAAATCGGTGAGTTTAAAATATTAAAATAAAATGAAATACTTTTTAAAAATGAGATCTTGGCAAGTGATCTTATATCTAGTTAATGTATCTTAATATTGTAAATTTGAGATGATTAAAAGCAAAATCTAACAAAAATTGGAAACTTCATTTTATTATCTGCCAATTTACTGAGAGAAAAACCACATAAAACAAGTGAAAATGGCTGAAATTTATAGAAATAATTTTAAATCAGCTTAAAACGACTAAAAAATAAGAGCTCCACGGTACACAAAATATGTCCATGGTATATACCCTACATATACACATATATATATAAACTAAAAGATCATTCTAATTGCCATGGTGGCATTTTTACAGTTCACCGTTTTATAATTAGTGATTTTAAGATATCAACATCTGAAAGGTGCAGGTGACTAGTGGTTTTAAATACTGACATAGGTACATGGTGAACTCAGAAAAGAGCCATCTTACATGATAATGATAAATAAGCGATGAGATCTTAATAAACTGGTCTAGTTGATGTATCTTCTTATTTTAAGATTGTTGTAGGTTTATTATAAGAATATTTAAGTGTTTAAGTAGCTAAAATTCATATTCTATATTCTCAGATAATTTTACTCTGTTTTAAAAAGGTGCTTTCAACAGGCCGAATGATCTGCCAGTACATGAAATAAACATTTTGGCTTAAAATTATTTAAAACAAGTCAGATATGCCTAATACGTCCTACAGATGAGACTCTGTGGGTGTGTAAAGCTGGTAAAGGATCGGTTTACCGGCTGAGATCTCCTTTCCTGCAGTGCATCAGTTCAGCTGTTTGTAATTTATGATGTCAGGATGTCAGCGTCCAGATGACATATCTTAATATTCTAATTATAATTCTTGGAAGTTAATTTTAAGATGATTTAACCTGATTTCCAGGCTTTACTTGTTTAAAATCAATCCTAAAAGCCCAACTCTACTGAGATAAGATCATTTGACATGCCAGGATCTCAGTTTTAGCTTTGAACCAAAACCTGAGTTGATAGAAACGAGCTCAGAAAGTTTTACACTGCGCCACCGAGCTCACATAACCCCCCCGCTCCCACAGGACGCGCGCTCGGCGGAGGTGTGCGGCATGGCAAGAGTTTTGGCAGAGGCCTGGACCACACCATTAGCACAGACGCTGCTCCTTCAGCCGAATCCTCCAGACACCGCGGCAGCGTCAAGCCCAAGAGGGACAGGGAACAGTTCCGCAGCGCTCTCGTCAGCATCATCATGTGGGTGACGAATCCCCGGCCGCCTGTCAGAGGCACAGCTCACACGACTCCTGTCTAATTACCGCTCATTATTCATTATGCTGCTTATCATTGCAGGCAGCAGGAGTCTGCCGCCGGGAGGATCATCACAGGTGACAGCTCACCACCCACCTGTGGCTCACCCACTCCCACCGAAAAGGATATTTTGGTAAGAAGCTGTCAGCTCATGCTCCCCGGCGAATAACGCCGCTCATACCTCGGCATGTAGTTGACGTGTTTGGACGGTTTCTCCAGCGCTGTCAGTCACCCGGTGACTGTACAGCTAATTACCGCAGTGTAATATCAGTGAATGGCGTTCTGTCATCACTGACGAGCACACTTTCAGCGCTCCTCAAGCTTCTGGAAACTTCTCAGGTTTTAAGTACCGAATAAACAGATACCTGCTTGTACCTTCGACAGTTTCTTGTTTCCAAAAGCCCAAATATTCAGCCAGGTGCTGCAAAGTCCTAAGGTGTTTACCTGCTGACATCACAGGATTAACAATGTGAAGTTTGGCATAACCCCCCAAAATACTTCCTTCAGTCTTGTAGGGTATCCGAACAGTGCTGAAAATAATAAGCCCACCAGACAAAATATCAGTCCCCCGTGTGTTTGGGGTGGTAGTACCTCCAGGCTCCTGCAGATGGCGCTGTGTGAGGATGACGGGGCTATAAACCCCTGCGGGGTGTGAGTGACGGGATCCATAGATTGGGAAGAGGTGCTACAGTGCAGGGAATGTCTCGTTCCATGTGTGGAAAATGGCTCCAGAGCAGATGGTAATGATTGGCTAAAAGGAGGGACTGCATGTGGGCGTGGCCAAAGACCATAGTGTGAAGGAAGTAGCTGAATCTGCAGGTGTGTGGAAGCGTACGGTCATACGGGTCTACCAGCAGTGGATACAATCCCAGTCTACAGGGAATTCTCCTCGGAACTGTGCCAGGGAAGGCCTCCACCAAATCTGGACCACCTGACCAGTTCTCTGATGTAAGAGTGTCTGATTGATGTGGCTACATCCACAAACTTGTCCAGTACATGCCCGACTCAGTCCCAGCTGGTACTGGTGCAGGTGGAGGTTGTTGGGTACCTTTCAGTCCAGCTCAGGGGGCTCGGCGTATCTGAAGGTGTATTGTTTTTTTGTTCTTCCTCAGAGATATTACTACTACATTCGAAATGGGATCGACACAGAACACGTGGCTGCAATGGAAGACTCCTGGCTGGAGAACGTCCTGGACCTGGTGCCGACCCACCTGAAGAGACTAACAGCGACCATAGAGGTTCTCTCAGACGAGATGCGGGAGGACTACCTGCTCAGTGTTAAGAAAGCCATAGGTATGATGATGAGCAGTGCCGTTAACTCTGCTCGTCATTCAGTCAGACATCCAACACTGCTCCAAACGAGGGAGCTGACTTTCGCTTAGACATAACGGCTGTTTGAAGAAAAACCAGACCGGAGACATTTGTTTTATTATAATTCCATTATTTTAGAACCTAAATTACAGATATTTATATTTATTTGTCTACAGCTAAGATTATTTTTATTTAAAGATCAGTACAGTCACTAAATACGCCTGCTGATAAACGAGAGATAATTATTTCAGCGCAGGTAATGTTATAATTTACATTTACATTTAGGGTATTTAGCAGACGCTCTTATCCAGAGCGACTTACAGCCGTGCTTAGTGTTCTGTTGGATAATATTCCAGCTAGTAGGAAGTTAGAGCCTAAAACTCACCACGAGCTCAGACACTGCCCGAACAGGGGCCAGCGCTGGTACCTAGAGATTACTACACAGACATAGAGCAAGTAAACCATTACCTGGCAACCCCAGCCCAGCGCTCATCCCTATAGAGGAGAAAAGGGCATTATAAGGGCAACAGTTGAACGGTTTCAGGTTTACCGTTCTTCTTTTCATCTATAAATAATTTAAATATTAAAGTTATAAAGTTATAAAGTACATTATTTATGAGAGATGAAAGACGAAGGTCCTCCTACTGAAAAAGCTGTTAGAAGTGAAATTAAAAAGACTATAATCTATAAGCGCTAATGTTTAGCATGAGTACGCGCTGCTGCCCGGCGCTGTATCCCGTAACTAAATCAGGCTCCAATTCAGATCGATCATCATAAGCCCCGCCTCTTTTAGTTCAGAAATATGTCCCTGTGACTCTGCTGACTTTCTAAATGAGGAGGATCAGATCTGAACCGTGTGCAGACTGATTTACTGAGTACTAGATAATGTACATGGAGAAACAACATGAACGAATAGTCGAATCGTCGGCCAGGACAGGCGAATCCGATTCCACTGGCAAAATCCGGGTAGAGTCGGGTACCGCCCTAAATAAGACCAGTTCTACTTTGTTTGAGGACAGGGTTTTTAGGGGTTGTCCTTTTTGTACCCATAATAACTACACAGTGGAGTTTGTGCCACATGCTTACTCTGGTAATGTCCAGTACATGTCGGGCTCGTCAGAGAAATTTATTTGGGCTGAATTCTTTCCTCTAGTGTTGGTGTAACTTACCTCCTTAACACCTACGACCTAGGAGATTAGAAAGCATTGCCAGGTAGTAGTTTGTATTCCACGCCCATCTGGAACACACTGTTGCCGCGCTGACAGTCCTTTGTCTGCTTTGCAGTGGATTTTGTGCTACGAGACCCGAGAGAGAACGAAGAGGAGAAGGTCAAAGATCTGCCCCCTCACAGAGAAGAGTAAGTCCAGCTCAGTTCTGTGTACTGCATAAGGAGTGGTTCTCAGCTGTGGTCCTGCGTGTTTCACCATGGGCACCTGCTCTAACACACCTGGTCATCTCAGGACAGCCTGGATAGGAGTTGCTTCAGGTGTGTCAGGAGGAGGAACACTCTGGAACCACTGATATCCACTAGTGTGTTGGACCATGAGTAACTAGACATCTGACAAATCTAGTCATGTGTGCTGTTGGGTTGGAAATCCTTTGATGAGGCCCGGACGCCTGAAGGATGAGATCCATAGACACCATCCATTGTGGTTGGTATCTGCTCTGGTGGTGTTCCGCCAGGCCTGGTGTACAGCCATGTTTAGTTCCTAAAGGCCTGTTTACAGTCCAGGCAACATGTGCCATTGGTTCCTGTACATCGACTGATCAGTCATTCTGCCGATTTCTCTCCGGACCCTTCACTGATCCGATATCCAAGCCCAGTAGTGACCATGGCTGTTCCAGAGGAGACCGTTTCTGAAGGCCTGTGTATTTCTTTTCAGAATGGAGGTCGTGCCAAAGCCGTGGAAGAAGTCCTTCCACCAAACCAAGAAAAGGATGAAAGACCGGCTCCACTCCATCAACCCCACCATGCTGTCCCTGCTGGACCTGTGGCACGTGTCCTTCAAGTGAGTAGCCTTCAGCCAGCATCACTGGGTGGTCTGATTAGGAATTGCCATAGATACTGGGTTCTATTCTGCACACCAGAGCCTAGTTCCTACCCCCATCTGCCATGTCTGCTCCAGCTAATCAACCCCTTCCCAAGCTCCTGATTGGCTGGATCGGATGTATGGGAGTGAAGTGGGCATTTTAGAGGAAATGGAGACAGGATGGAAGTAAACTGTGCAGGGAAGTAGGGTCCAGGGTTGGAGCACAGTGCCATAGGCCTTTTTCATCAGTGTGGACTGGGTTCTGTTCCAGTTCGCACCCCAGCACATTTCCACCTGCTACTTACCTGCTACGTGGAGGTGTTTCTGACTGACATTCCAGCCTAAATGTGAAACATTCGGTAGAATTTACAGTAGAATTTAATTTTACTGTGTTATTCTAGATAGCAGTGGGATGTTTTTACCATGTTCTTAACTGTCATCTTAATAGCTAGAACCTCTTAGACATATCTGTTGCTTGCAGCTGAGGTTCAACCGGTTGTTCTTCACCTGCAGGAAGCTGCGGCTTATCGATGTGCAGGAGTTCCACACCAGACAGGAGTCCATGGACCTCTCTGTCTTCCAGCAGTTGGTCAACAGACACATTGAAGGTGCCAAGGACATCCTGCTGAAGAAGTACGCATCCCCAACCCGTCCACAGCTTGTACCCTTTTCAAATCTCATAATCATACACTGTATCAGAAACCCCAACCCAGTGCCTCCACTCATAGCCGCACCACACACACCACCAGGTCAGTGTCACTGCTGTGCTCAGGTCCACCACCCAGACAGTAATAATTCATCAACCAGTCATGAATGGAGGGAGGGTGACATACAGGTAAGCTGCGGTCTGTAACTGAACCTCTAAAGCAGGTGGACCGTAAACAGGGGACAGCGAGGGGACGCACAGTGTGCAGGGTTTCTGTTACTGTCCTCAGACCGTGTATGTGTGCTACACATGATTTCAGTCTTTAAGAGAAAGTGCACACACCTTTGATTTCCATAGGTGGTTTCCCGAGGTGCATCACATCTACTACCAGGGCAACAAGCGCAAACTGGTCCCCAGCAACGCAAACCCAGCCCGGCTGCAATCCTTCTTCAACTGCGTAGCAACGCTCATGACCTCGCAGCTCCAGAGCCTGGCCCTGGAATCCATCCACGACTATACCCGCCTAATAGCTCAGGACCCGGTAAGATATTACAGATTACCATCTCGTGTACCGCAGACATGTACGACTGTTCCAGGGCATCTAGAGTGAGGAGAACCAGGTGTTCAGATTAACCTCCAGTGAACATATCCACTTCAAGTGTACCCCCACACACGGCCTGGACAGGAACGCTAAGTGGGTACATTTCCTGTGTGTGCTCTGCGTCGGTTTCCTCCCTCAGTCCAAAAACATGACCCCAGGCATATGGGAGATACTGAATTGGCCCCCGAGTGTGTGCTCCTGAATTGGCCCCCGAGTGTGTACTCCAACCTGAACTCACAGAGTGGGGACTAAACAGCTGCATGGACATAGAAGACCACTGGTTAGACTAATCAGCTTCAGTCTGCTAGGGAGCAGTAAGACTGGAGTGATGGAGTAAGGTCATGTGATCTGAGTCCACACAGACCCTATTCCAGAGTGATGGGAGCGTCAGGGTAAGAAGGGAGGCTCCCATCATACATACTGTCCACTGTACAAGCCTCTGGAGGTAGTGTTATGATCTGGGGGGCTTCAGAAACGTTACCAACTGACCCTCTGAACGGATGACCAGGTTTATCCCATCAATGGATATTTCCTTCCCTGGCAGCACGGCCACAGCAGGACAACAGTACCAGGATTCATTGGGCTCAGACTGGGGAAGACTGGTTCAGAGAACAAGAGGAATGGTCTTCACACATGAGCTGGTCACCACAGTGAGAAATCAGTGGGATTCACTCTCTCACTGGTTCACAGCTCTGGATGGAAATAAATGTGAGGTGTAAATGTGAGGTTGTTGAAACAGTGCCCTGGCGAATGCATGCCATTCTAAAGCTGGGCTGGATATCAACCCTGGAAGTAGAAAGTGTCTGAGTTCTGGTTTCCCCTCTCTGTATATACTGTACCGAGCTTTACCTCCTCAGCATCAGTCCATAGTCAGTAATCCTCTCATGCTGTCTCCTTGCAGCGTTCGGTGAGGGCCTATGAGCATCCAGGCTTTGTTCTGCGGTTGATCCTGGAGCAGAATGAGATCAAGTTTGAACCCCAGTTTCACGACTTCGAGGCCATGCTGGTGAACATCTACGATGCAATGCTGCAGTCCATCACCTCGGTGCCTCGGGTTGAGACGAAGCTTTACTCAGAATGGGTAAGTAGCTCATGTCTTAAAGCTCACTGGACAAAAATGAGTCCCCTTGTGTGGTTAAAGTGGTACCTTCAGGCTCCTGCAGATGGCGCTGCAGTCCATGCCCAATCCAACCACAGCTGGTGTTGGTGGAGGTGTTACAGGCTGTTAGGTACGGTTCAGTCACAGGGGTCTCAGTTTTTGTCCGGGGAGCTTAATCTAATAGGAAATGAAAGCATATTCCAAATGAGTCCCCCCCATAATTCCCATACCCAACCCCCAGCCAGGCACAGAGATGGGCTACCTGAGCCCCATCATCCTGCCCGAGATTGTGGAGACCCACAAGTCGGAGGTGCAGCGGGTGGTCCGCGAGGAGAGCTCTGGACCTCTGGAGCACGTCCGCCTCTACGACAAATACGCTCCGCTGGTGTCCCAGCAGGCCGAGGAGGATGTCGAGCAGTTCTTGCGCGAGCAGCACTCCTTCCAGGAGATGATGATGGAAGTGACGCGCTACCAGCAGCTGGCTGATGAGATCCAGTACAACTCCTGCAAGGTCAGTGTAACTACAGTCATGTCCACAGAATAACAGGGCAGCTAAGTGATCTAGCTCTGATCTAGCGATGCACCAACCTGATTACATCTTCATCATTTCATCAAAGTGTTTTACCTGAAATGATGGACTCCAGTGAATGCGGGGGAGTGACGAGTGACCATGTGTATTAGTGCATACTCTGATTAAAATGAGTGGACCTCAGGAGAGGAGAACACAAGTTAGCTAGAACATGTTAACACCAGGCTAGAAAGAATTACCGCTGGCACAGGCTGCTGTTTGAACCACACATGCCGCACTGGGTTCAGCCAGGTACTGTACTGTACGACTCCGCCATATTGGGGAGGTCAGGATTACTACCCATCAGAGTTCAGTGAGATTACAGAGGAGCGGTTTAGACACGTACTGTCCAGAACTATACCATTTAGAGGGTCTTGCTCTCAGAAGGTGCGACAAGGTCATATACACCCCATGTGTACGTGTAGATATGATGGTGCGGCTGGTGAAGCACAGGGAACTAGCACTGCAGCATTCCTTAATCCGTGTAGATGCTCCCATTAAGCCAGTGTCGTCATGTGGTCTGGGGGGTTGTTTCGTTCTTTGTGTTTGAAGATCAGAAGGGATTCACACGTTTATGGACTGATGTGTGTGATTGTGTTTTTATTGACAGTTTAAATCTATAAGAGCAACCCATGCAGCCAGGACTAGCCTAGGTCTTCTATTATTGGTGACGGTGCAATGCGCAGCGCCGTTCTTTGAACAACTAGCACCACGCTTTTCAATGTTTGACCACCACTCCAACTCCTCGGTCTGATCGGGAATGGTGTGCTTGTATACAGCGTGTGTTTTTTGGAAAAACGTTGAAACATTCCCAAAGTTTTCCCATAAAGAATGAATGGGGTGAAAAAGTGCATCCCTGTCTACCGTACCTCTGCTGGGCTGACAGACACCGCTTCACATACACCAATTTAGGAAAGACCCCCGAGTACAAATTCAATGTAGGTCGGACCTGCACTCGTCTGTCTGTGTTTTTCCCTGTCCCACGTTCCTCCCATAGAGTCCTATTCATTTTCACCCCATTCAAGCCCTACTGTCTCCTTTACCATACAGCCACCGAACTCCACGCCACGTTTGCCGGTTAGCCTCCCTGACGAGTGGTCTTCTTAAGGCTACACAGCTGTTTAGTCCCGGTCCCTGGAGGTCCCTTCGCTCTGTGTGTGTGGAGATGCTCTTCCTCTCACTGTTAGACATCTCCCTGAGTTCTCCTGCGGTTCCTCCACCATCTGATTCACCACACGGTTAAGAGATCGCCCATTACCATCACTCAGGGTTTACTCCCACCACATTCCTTCCTGGAGGATAATGCCCACCCCACCTTCCCCCACTGTTTAATAACCCTAGGACAGGTCTAAACCTGAGTTTAGGAGTTCCAGCATCTCCGTAGATGTGTTCTCTCTGCTGGATGATGATAATCTGACCTTCTGATACAGCTGAAGATCTCCTCCACCACCACAGGACGCGTCTCTCCACACGATGGTTTAACAGATGAGAAGCTGCTCACTGCATCAGTCAGGGTTAAATAACGGGTTGCCAGCTGAAGGATAATCACCCCTGCAGGGATTATCCAGTGGGAGGCTCTTACTTATAAGCTTAGTTAAATCCAGGCGGTGACCTTTTTTTGGCCAGGTTCTCCATACGACACTTTACAAATTTAATACCATATAAGTCATACGTTTAGGTCATTACATCAGCACAGGTGACTAAAGGTCTTTATCATTACCGGATTTATACAAAGACCCACCGTGTAATAATAAGGAAGTTATGGCCAATCTAATCATGGAGACATGTCGGATATTAGTACATCTGTATGTGCAAGCGTACGGATCATAAGACCGGACATTCTACCAGCAAAGGAGGATACAATCCCAGCGTGGCCACAGACCATAGTGTGACTCCTTACGGCTAAAGGTGCCAGGGAAGCGTAGGCATACCCACCACATCTGGACCAAACCAGTGACCAATTCTCCTGATGTGCGAGGGTGTATCCACCACATCTGGACCACCTGACCAATTCTCTGATGTGAGAGTGTCTGAACACTGATGTGGCCACATCTGGAACCTCGTCCAGTACATGCCCGATCCAGTCCCGGCTGTTACTGGAGCTCGTGTCGGGATCACACGCTGTTATCCAAAAAGTTTTGTTGCGAGGCTGGTTTTGTTTCCCAGTTTGTTTCTAGGAGGAAAGAAGAATTCTCCTTTTGCATCACTTTCATTACTCGACTTCCTGGGAGCTGGGAGCTTAATGGTGGTTTATCAATAGGAGCTTTAATTAATCAGCGAATTAGCATTTTTCTTATTAGTTTGGTAAATCAGATGCGGGACAGAAAGGATATTCCCACCGTACCCTGAAGGGCCAGAACAGTAAGCCTTTTTTTGCCGGCTAAGATTTAATTAATTGTATTTCTTCCACTGTCGTTTTCCTTTTGTTCTTTTGAGCAAGTTTAACACTCTGCACAGGCCCATTACAATAATTCTCTCCGACTCTCAAACAGGGAATTATATTTGTTCATGCTCCGATGGTTCCGCTGCTTCCTTCCTGTCACCTCGAAAGCGTCTTTCACAGCCAGGAGTTGTCATTACCGTTAAAACTGTTCTAGGATAATAACCCACTTCTAATGGGTCGTATGGGCCCGTGGTATAAGCCAGACGTTTGTGGACTTATACTGAAGGAGTGCAAAAGCTGGAGGAGCAACGAAGGACCGTCTTCTCCCTGGTGCATTAGGAAGTCTTTATCGAGATCAGACACTGGCGTAAAAGCACATGTAGGCGTGAGCTGCAGACGGAGGCCTCCGGTAAACCCAAGGCTGGCTTCACCTGACGAAATCTCCACGCTAGCTGGAGGTGGCGGGGAACATCATTTCAGAGCAGCATGACAGTTACACCAATCAGCTCTGCTGAATCAAAGCTTCACTAACTAGTGCATTATTCCACTTTTGTCACATGAATAATAAATACTAACGAATAACACAGCTGGGCAGATAAAGATACAGCCAGCTAACAAAGCAGAACCTACTCTAGAACCAGACCAAACATCTGTCATATACACTTTAGAACAGTTCTAGAGTGTGCAAACATTCCCTGGGCCTGTGTTACATATCTTTAAAAATTATTACCAGTGGGAAGTGTAAATGTAGGGGTTAGGGGGTTTAGTGTAAATGTTGGGGTTAGGGGGTTTAGTGTAAATGTAGGGGTTAGGGGGTTTATGTGGTAACTGTATGGGGTTTAGGGGCTTTAGTTACATGTAGGGGTTTGGGGTTTAGTGTAAATGTAGGGGTTAGGGTTTAGTGGGTAATGTAGGGGTTAGGGTTTTTAGTTTGGCTTTTTAGGCCTTTGCGGGTCACGTCCCGAGCCATCCATACATGCCTATAACATTAACCACTTCTTCGCTCATTTGCATGTGGCGGTCAGGTATCGGGCTCAGATATTTGTCGGCAATCTTAGTGAGCATCTAGGGGGGGGGGGGGGCTTACACGTCTTGGTACAAGAAATTCTCTTAGGGACTTCTTCATCTGACTGCCATTCCCTTTTCCCCACCTCCCCCACACGACTGTGTCCCTTATTCCCCGACACCCCAACCTCCCCCCGCCCACCCCCCCCCGCGCTCCGACTCCTCCCCTTGCCCTTCTTTTCTGCCTCTCTGCTGTCCCGCCCTCTTCCCTGTCTCTTTCGCTCCGCGCTACCCCCTCCCTCTCTAGGCTCCGCCCCCCCCCCCCGCCCCTCCTTCATGTGCCCCTCCCCACTCCGACGCCCCCTCGCCCTCCTCTTTCCTTCCCACCCTGGATACACTCATACTAACTAACAAACAGACCCAGTAACAAGTCTAAGGGATCATACGGGAAGAACGTAGAGGAGCATTATAGATTATCCTCTAAACCTCATTGTGACTGTTTTTTTGTAACACGTACCCCCCCAACATATACATTTAAATATAAATAATAAAACGTCATATATACAGTAGATAAAGTGTATGCAAGAAATATAATGTGATAAGCAAACGTTGTGTTTTTTTTCACTGTTAGAAATAACATAAACTAGTACATAAATAAATTAGCTACAAAATGTGACACAGATCTTGCACGATCTTTTCCAGCATGTGGATTTTTTTTTTTGAAGAAAGAGAAATGCATTGAACTGTGGCAGAAAAGAAAGTTGTACGTTAACTGTGAGGGAATGCAAGAAAGGAAGTTACGTTGTCTAAAACATTCAATTAACTTTCCAAACACACTCACAAAAGAAGGAATTCTACAAGAATAACAGACAATTATTTATTATGGTCTGATACATATTATTATATTAACCCGGACTTAATATGTTCCCCTCAAGAACCACTTTTTTAGTTATTTTTTTACGTTTTTGAAATGGCCTCCTCCGAGTAATTTAATACAACCAATCAGAGCTGTTTGGGGGGTATGTAAAAAAAAGACAAAACATTCCACCACCTCACAACATAGCACAACAAATGGGAAAGAACAAAAGAAAACATGTGCAAACACAATAACAAAACTTACTGCCCCCAAGAGAAACTAACATTAATACAAGGACAAAGATGTCCTGTAACAAGACCGATCGAACTGACACAAAACACAATCAACACAACGGAATGAAAAACACAAAAAAACGGAAACAAAAGGAGGCACATAACACAACCTTAAAACACACAATGAAAAACAGATAAAACCCGGACATGAAAAAAATATGATGTCACAATACACATAACACATAATATACTCTACAAAGAACATTGAACACACAAAATAAGAAACTCATTTCATTCAATTCTCACTCATGAAAACAAGACAAACAAAAAAAAAACCAGAAAAGAAAGATGTTATAAACAATATAAAAACTCATAAGAAGTTCTTAGTTAAGATTAAATTCCAAAACTGTATACTAAAACTTAAAAACTGTCAGTCACGAACATAGACAATGCGAAAGAAAATCACATGACAGCAGCAAGAGAACATAAAAACATTACTACCATTATAAACAACATTGAAGTTGTACACCCATAACAGACATGACTATGACATAGGTCACTGTACAAAAAATAAACTCAAATCCACAATGACACAACGCAAATTTTTTTACACATATTCAGGAAAGACCTACACAAGATAATCACAAAATAATAATTACACCTTATTTGTCTGGTAGGGGAAAAAGAGTGGCCAGGGTGTCACTAAACTAAGTTTACATGGTATGAAGAATTGCATACTTCTCCCTGCTTAATCTGTAAATATATTTTTAAACATGTCCCTAGATTTTCCTCAAATGAAAGCTTGTCTAAGAACTTGTACCTTGTGTTATTCGTTCAAGAGAGAGACCTTTGTAACCCTTCATATCATCTAATATTATTTTATTATCGTGTTGCAACTCGAAGCGGGTGGTGGGGTTCATTGTAACCTGGTAAACCCTTCCCACGTTTTTCACGACAACAAATGGCATGTATTATGAACCACAGACCGAAAGAGCTGTTTGGTTTTGCTTCTATTTGAAATATTACCTTTTCTTTTTTTTTTTTACCTAGATGTTCTGTCAATTCGACTTATTCACCCTCGTATACGTCCTTAAAACAATAATATATAAAATGTAGTTCTGGTCTTATTTCAGAAGCACTACTAGGTTGTTTCATGTGACACAAAAACCCAGAAAGACAAAACAAGGCAAGAGGACCCATCGGCCAAGAATAACATAAGATAATAGGATTTGGATGACGTGATTAAAACAAGCTGCCACCACATATCTTTAAAAACTTAATCATAGTCAAATAAATCTGATCAAACCTAAGTATACATTGATTAATAAGACAGTACCAGGCAAAGCGTATGGAACATTAAACAATCCCATAACACACACAATGACCATAAGACAATTATTTAATGTTGGCGAAACAAAAGCAATAATGTACGAGCTAGTTCAAGATAACAAAACAAGAACATAATTTATCAAAATTGGTCAGCCAATTGAATAATAATCAAGAAAGAAAATCAAGAAAAAAATACATAAAATAACAAAACACCAATAAACCAACAACATTACGCAGGACTATTAGAGTTTGCATCATATTGCCCGTTGCCCTAATAACTAATTGTAACTTGAAACAAACCCTAGCTGAGAAGCATAGCAGCCGACTGTTTTTTATCTTCTAATTATTCACTGTTCCTAATTAGCGCTGTCGTGTCAAAAAAATGCATGCGTGAGACTCAAAAATAAACAATGTACACACTAAAACGGACAAGTAGAGCATAAAGACAAGAGAATTAGTAAACCAGTAAAAAATTCGATAATGTTTTCGGCACATTTATTATAACTTAGCGACACAAAAAAAAACTCAGATTGCAATTTTCACTGCAAAGTAGCACAGAACACAACAGACAAAAAAGAAAAAAAGACAAGGAAATTTTATTGTTAACTAAATAAAATAAATATTACTGTTTATACAAGAAAGCACGAAATTTGCCAAAGAACATTAGAATACAGAATACACCAAAAGAATTCAATCCACACATAACCAATGTGGAAAAATGATGAACCTGTAACTGAAAAAAAAGATGTGTTTGTAAGCTTGCTATAAAGGAAAAACAAACAAAGAATAAAAAACAATACAAAAGTTCAATAAATACTATTAAAGAAAGTAAAACATGAAGGTTATAAGAGCGTATTATTGGGCCACAAAACAATGTCCAAATGAAGTTCCATATTTCCTCAGCAAGGCTGTTTACGTGAAAACGAGTCCTCTTGTAGGGTCATCTATAGGCCTACAATTGCACATATATCTAAGAACTACCCTTATCTCTTCATGTCTCATAGTCGTAGTGTAGTCTATACAGGCAGAACTTTAAGTGACTGTTGACATTTTGCTGGAGGTTCATGACTGACGAAGG
>JAMWET010001784.1:0-257137 GCA_024036415.1 Prochilodus magdalenae
GATGTAGAGAGTGGATGGAAAATATGGTACTTAATAAAGATTTAATTATGATGGCGCTCAGATTTCTTAAATTCCCTAATTTTAGTACCTATGTCAGCCGGATCATTCTTAACAAAGTTAAGTCAAGTCTCTATCAACGACTAAAAGTACTACATCTCCTTCAGGACATTGTTCTGTGCTGAGACTTTTATAAGACCGACGTGTTTTGTTCACAGATATGGGTTTAATAAACTCTTGGCCATTGTCTGACATTTAACCACATACCAATATTATCCAATGGAGGCTTTTACCCTAATTTGCTTAGTTACTTGTCTAGGGTGGTGACCTTCTTTTACTTACTAGGCAGCGTGTGTGTGTGATCAGTAATGGGGGGAGAGGTACCTTATCTATATTTTATAATCTCATATTGAAAACATCTTAGTTGTCTCATATCTTAGCAAAAAAAAGAAGAGAAAAAAAAAAAATATTGGGGATACATATATATATATATGTCTTGACCGACCCTATTCGTTATAACTCTTTATCATATTTTGTTTGTTGTCGCTGGCAAGATGCTTGCAAGGCTAAAGAAATCCGCGTCTGGTAGGAGCGGATAGATGATCAGTAAGAGTGGTCTGTATTCTTGCCTTGGCCTGTGTCGTTATTCGGAGGGGATATTTTGTTGGCATGGACGCTGTGTGATGAGATCTCCCCCACATGCGTTTGGTTGATGGTTGCTCTATACCTTCCATAGTCTTGAGCTCAACGACTCTGTCGCACACCAATATTCATTCCCGCAAGAATGGATATGCAGGCTAATATATATAAGCTCATCACAATTAGGGCCCACTGCACACACATAAAACTTTTCTCTCTATTTCCCCAGCCGGGGGGTCGAACTGAATGTTGTGGCTCTTTTTTGGTAAGAGGCTGACACGATTTCAAAACATTCCTGAAAACTGTACAGGGAGTGAAGTGAAATTATTCAAATGCATTGATGATATAAGTAGTAATTTATTAGCAGTCTCAGGGTGTATACACTAAGTTTACTGTATCTCTGAAAGTAGGCTTTGTATCTTATTGGCCTGCAGTCTCAGCTGTATACAAGCCTGAGATATATGCTTGGTGCATAGCTGCCATTTAGCGTTCTTTAGTCTGGATGGCATCCTGTAGCCACGTTTGCCAACAAACTATCAAAAAAAAAAAAGTGCTAGCTACTATGCCAGGTGAGATCACCGGTGCGAGCTGCATCACTTGTTAGGGTTGCTTAAAACTGGCATCCTAGCTTTATCTGCATTAAACATGCTTGTTTTGGGGGGACGGGATAAATCTGTGGTACGATTCACTCATTGTGGTTATTAGTGGACGGCCTTGTGGTTGTGGCGCCTGAAAGTAAGCTGTATTATTGCTTGCAGTACAAATTGTGGGCTAGTTGTTATAGCGCGGATCTGGCCATGAAGAGGCGAACACATGTGGCCAGGTGTATGTGCCTGGCACATATCACTTCAAGAGCTGTTAGTGTCGCCTCATTACCGTACTACTAGTAGGCTAGTTGGATACGGATTGAACTACGACAATATCGCATGTATGAACATAAAGCTTGAGAATCCGCCCCAAAGTAATAAAAATATTACATCCAGTAAAAGTCTTCCCTATTAAGACCTGCTTCCCACTCTGAGCTCGAAGGCTAAAGTATTTACTATAACCAGCTTTCAAGAATAATGTAGGCTAAGTACGAAGGAAGTACAACAGTACATGCATTTATGAGTGGCTATTAATATTACGGGCTTTTATCATTTCTAGCATAGGCGAAGTACTGCAGCTTTCTCAGTCCTAAATCAATCCTACTGAAGGTCACATAATAGATCAGATTAGAAGATCGTGCTGGTGTACATTCGTCGGGAAAAAGCCTTTGTCAATTTGTGTTTAGAAGGTCACTATTAATTCAATCTGATTTGACACATCACTGTATGGTCATATCTTATAATGACTCATAATTCACGCGACATCTACTAAAAGTTTCCATATTTAGGTAACACTACATAAAGTAAATACTGATATACACAATAACACTTTGCAGATACTAGACAAGAGTTCCTGTTTGAGTATGTATTTGCTAACTTAGTTAACAATAGTTTGAGTATTAATTTTGAAAACCTTGGCTCTCACAAGGTTCTAGGGCCCATCTAAATTTATAGTTGGTCTTTCTGTTGTCTTCCTTATAGCATGTGGGTCATCTGGCATGCTGTATCCTTCTCTGTTCATAGAAAGGCAATAAAATTAGACAAAACGAAAGTGTATTATATAGAAGAGGAAACGTCTTCATGATGAGTTTGTATAAATGCAGAACGGGAGAGGTACACTTTGGGCCAAGTGTGTACTTATTTCTAATACTGTGGTCTCATTAACCTAGGATGCAAATATGGGAACTATATATGTATACACAGTACATGTTTAGCTAACCCTATAGCCTGCATTACCTACCTAGCACACAAAAATGCGGCGTCTAGACGCTAGTCCATTAGATGTTGGTCCAGCGTGCAGCAATGTACAACACAGGTGAGCATTTCAAGTGCGCATAAGCCACAGAATCCATGAATAAGCGTTGTTTACATATTGACTCATGTTTTCAGACGCACACATAACGTAGCAGTACAAAGTAAAGATGTGTTGAGTTTGAAATGTAGTGGAGTTACAATAAAGTACAAGATTACAGGTCGAGCTATACAATAGAAATTTGACGTTCAAGTACAAGTACAAGATCACCACTAAGCATAAAAAAAGAGAAAAACTACTTCAGTACAGTAGCTCATATACATTTGCCTAGGCATTACTGTCCAGCCACAGGTTATATATTAAAAGAATTAAACATTTGATCTTTTTTATTCCTAAGCTAGGGATACATTACGATTGTTGTATGCGATGGCTTTCATCACAGATCATTTCGTGACACTAAGGGAAAAGCAGGAGAACTTAAGCAGATTAACAAAAAAGCAGCTAACTTGGGGTCAGTGATGATCGGCTCCTGAGCATCCCATAAGAGGCAGACTGAGTGGCGTGATCGACCAGGTCTCCATACTCATCACCTGACGTCAAGACGTCCGATCTCCAAAGCAGAACGCTGGAATGGGCTTAGGACTAAGATCGATAGGAGAGAAGATTAGATAGGCGTCCAGGTTTACTACATATCACAAAGACAGTACTGCAACGAACTGGCACATAAGGGTAGCATCAAATATTTATCTGTGGCACGCTACCCCCTGGAAAATGGGTGCCTAGTAGCGATGCTAAGGAGTTGTAGATGAAGTAGCCACTAAGTATACGAAAACAATCCGGTATGTTAGAGACAAGGAACTGGTGGGTATGGCTGCATGTTTATGTTTGAACGTGTGTGGCATCTAGTAACCCCTAGTAAATAGGCAGTGAAACCAATTCTCGCTAACAGAAGGCTAGTGTTTTGTAAGAAATGAGGGACTATGAATTGTTAATGATGTTCATCTTCAGTATTTGCGATGTATTTAACGGTCAACACGAAGTGATATTTCATGTGATGTAACATAGAAAGTAGTTGAATGCATTAAACATATAAGGTTATAAATACAATGCAGACTACGTATCTAGTTACTACACAGTTGGCTGTTGGAATTTGGCGGTATTTGATGGATAGCTGGCCATGTTTATGATCTAGCCAAAGCTCGTTGAAATTTCGTTTGAATTAGTAGTTGTAGCTGTCTGTATCTTTTGCAGCAAAACACAGCAAAAGGTCATGTTTGTCTTATAAATAAATCACGTGTCATCGTCTTTCAAACCATGTACCGCCAGGAAAGCTGTTGGACGCGCTGAAACGATCTTGGGTGACCAGACGTAGCAAAATCTGTGTTTAGTTTGTGCTGGCTTCATAGAATATATGCTACATAAAAAGCATATTTAATGTACAGGGGATGAAGGAAATAATGTATGCATTGAGGCTAATATAGTTATAAAAAAAAAATAGGTAGATCAGGAAATAGCGTTCTGTGTGCAATATTTTTCAGGCTTGGGGGGGGGGATAGTCAGTCTGGCACCTATAATATGATCTACATTCTCATATAAGGCTTGCGATTTTCTAGTGACATCGCCTACTCTCAGTAGAAGGAAAACAATTTTACTGTACAGCTTAGTGAGTTTAACTGCTTGCCCATTATTAGAGGTTGTAAACTTCATGAAGGAATGTATCGACTAATGTTCTGTCGAATAAGGTTGTGGCCCCTATAAAAAAAGCTTGTGTCTTATTTGGTAGCTTACACTGAGTTTCCAAGTATAAACCTTAAAACTGGCTCAGATACAATGTATAATTTTTATCTATACAGCATAATAAATATCTAGCTGCTATCTTAGGACTCTCAGTTATTCTCTGTCATAACCAATTGACAACTAAGAATGTGCTAGTTGAATCTAACTATGTTATGCATCATGTAATATTATATAAAAGTGATATCCCATTTATTATCTCATCAAAGTGGGTCTTAGCGTCTGGTAATGTTAACAAGGTTTAAACATTTTCGATGTGGGCGGGCTGTATTTTTGAATAATAATACATACTCTCAGTTGTGACCTTTGGCATAAATTTTTGCCTCCTATTACCTATGATTTTGTTTGTGCATTATGAGAGCCAAAACTGGTATATTTGTTTTTCATAAATGTTAACTGAATGAACTCTTATGAGTACTCGAATATAAATTTTTCAGAATGCTCATCCTCTGATATAAGATCTTGACCTGGAAATGTTATAGCGCTTTAATTCTGATAGCTATGCTTCGCTCTCTAGTCTTTGCTCTCCTTCTTTTGGCCTGTGTAGTGTATTGTTTTTTACCACCGAAAGAGTTATGTTTTCTATTTAAACATAGCAGGAGCGCTTTGTGGTGGCTTGTAGAGAGGCTGAATCATGTGAAACGCGAAGCAAGAGGACCATGTAGTTAGGAGTGGGGGGGGGAAAACTGAGCTGGATTGGCATGACCTTACTATAGAGAATTATAGGTATGTGTTAGAAAAGGATGGACCTGTGCCTATTATACTACCGCATTCTATTTTTACTAAGGAATTCATTCATTCAAAACAAGCTAATACTCTTTTTAGCAAGCTTCAAGTGCTAGTATTTAATATCTAGTCGCTAGTGCATTCTTAAAATATGTTAGTAGTTTTTGTGTCTGGGCTACTCTTTGTTTTTAGGTCGAGGCTTGGGCCATTTTTTGTGCCGAAGGAGCTGTGACCATGTGTTTGCAATTTTGACCGAACGTTTACCCTACGGGCGGAAGATGAGGGAAGAAGTTAGGAGGAGACATTGACGTAAGTGTTCTGTGTCAGTGAGAGCATAGAGAAGAAAGAGGAAGGGTAGGCGAACGTAAAATGTGCGTGATGTGTGGGGTATTGAGAGAGAAGGGACATCAGACGGGAGAGTTAGGATAGTAGAGACGAACGGAAGAGCAGGTGCATTAGTATCTTATTTATTTTCTAAGCTAAAGACTAGTGTACCATGTTCATAAGACATTTGCTCCAAAGTCGATGGCGGTTGTGTGTCGACAGGTGGACGCTGGTATCTGGCTGGCGTCCTGTAGTATGTTAAAACGTTACATAAAATTAATGCCTGTGACATGTCACATGTAACATATGGTGGTTGATACTGGTCAATTATAATGAAGTCACAGGGACAGCGGAGGAACAGAGAGAAAAGCAGGTATCATCAGAAATGGTACTATTTGTTTATTATGGGTTTAATATATAAAAAATGTAACAGCGGTCACTGTGGCACTGTGCTGATGTATGTTGAATAAGTGTGTAAAAGCTGTTATGTAATTCGTGAGTGTATATTATTTCCCCTCCTTAATTATCAGCTTATTTCATTTCATACGCAATATGTTAATCATGTTTCTATCAAGGATGAATGTATCCTGTCAATTTTCGATGAGCCTTTTTGGCTGTAGGTGGATAACACTCCAGATGTACATTATTTCATGGAACGGAATCAATGTACCTTTCCTCAGTTTTCACATACAAAATTGCATAATGCATGTCTGCAAGATATATAATAATAATATTGTGGGCGACCATATGTAATTATTTCGAAATTAGCGTAAGGAAGCGTTTTGGGTGTGCTAGGCTAGGTGATCCAGAGATCTAGATAGAATGCATTCATGTGTGCTTCAATGTGGATCGCTCCGGTATTGGACACACAAATAAATTTGACTGTGCAAGTTATAGTGTACTTACTTTTGAAGTGACATGCCTGTTTCCCGGCAATTCCTTCCCAGCGGAGTTGTGAATGTACAGTTGGCCTTGGCTAATAGCGGAACTAATGGTTTCTAGTCTGATCACCCAATTCCATTCCTTTGAGAGGTCATAGAGATGTTTGCTCAAGACTATCCAAACTGTGTTGCTTATAATACGCTTCATTAATCACTGGATGAGTTCTTTACAGTTTTTATGTATTCTATATCAGACAACGTCTGGATAGGCGTATTTCTGGCAATTCGTGCGTGGCAGATTGCTCTGTGATTTATGAAAAGTAACTTTTAAAGTGGTTTGGGAGCATAAAATGGCTCTTTCATCTATCTTACACAGATTGTAAAGAGTCACACATGTATCTGAATACCTCATACATATGGTCCGTGCAGTGAGGCGTGTTCTCATGGTGGTTGGTATTTGTCGAAAATTGATGTCTGAATAGCATTTAATCCAGAGGCCTATACTGTTCTAACCCAAAACAAGCAGATGTCTTTTATATAACAACTTCTGACACACTTTAACTCCCCCAAGCCTGCTGTTCGGTCTCGGAATACATACACTATTAGCTTCAACTACAGAAACTGTAAATCTGTTTTTCAGTTATGGGCACTCCTTTCTAAATATAATGTTGTGACACAAATTGTTTCCCTAACTGACAGTGACATGCTGTAGCTTGCCTTTGCTGGTATGTTAGACAGTTTGCTCTATGATGTAATTCAACAATTGATCAGAAATGTTGTAATTATCATCCAGGTTTATCGGTTTTCATCTTATGGAAATTGAAGTGACGTAGAGCAGGGCCTCATGGTATAATATAAACAGTCTATTAAACTGTATAGGTAATATTCGTGACGTCCATACATCCAGGGCTACGCATAGGCCGAAGCTTTTCAATATACTGTATGCAAATAAAACGTGGTATTGAGTAGAGTTTACGGTCAAGTCACAGACCAAAAGTCTAATAGTTGAATCGGCATATTGCAGCATTTCTAGTACTTAATAGTAGGCACGGATATGCGTGTTGTCAATATAGCAAATAAGTAGGAAGTACAATCTAGATGTTAGATAGACATGAAGAAGAGAGCACTTGACATTGACCAATTTAAAATGGATTATTGCCTGATCTCGCATTATGTCATGGCTTTTATGCTTTCTGTCGTCTCTCTCTTCTACTCTTTTTCGTGTTCTCCGCGTCTATTTGGAGGCATTAGTCCTCAAATAATTGGGTCCTCTTTCCCTTTGTCGGTGGCCTTTCGCCTGTCGCAAGGCTTCTTCCTCCGGCACGCACCGGCTCCAGTCATCATTACTCCGGTGGCCAGAATGAGTGACATGCCTTGGGATCCAGGCTGTGGTATTATGATGAGGGCCATAACTTCATGGATAGGTGCGGTGTCAGATGCTCATCCTCCTCATTCTCTTTCTTACCCTTTGAAATCGCAATGCTTCCCCCCACATCACCCTGCAGTGCTTTATCACTGTGTCAGCAGTCAACATCAAGCGTGACATTTTCCTCTCAGAAGCGCAGTTGGAAAATTTGGTCCCTATACTGTTTCTCTCTTTGGTAAACCTCTCTTCCTTAGCGGTCTGTTTTTGCCGTTATTCGTCGTCACTCGTGCTCTCGCGCCTTGTGGCTCTCTTTCTGTCTCTGTGGCCATGGACATAGAGTGTAGGACGATGGAGCCACGTGGTTCACTAGTGGCCGCTCTGTCGTTTGAACTGAGCGCTCGTAAACATCTTCAGGCGGTTATCTGAATTGTGGTGCCATTTTGAAAGGAGTGATACGAATGGATATTTTCCAGTCCGTGAACATTTTCTGGGTCTCCAGCACGAGGTCAGGGACTATTCTGCTTGTTGGAAAAGCTAGAAGCTGCATGTACTCGCTATAGTCTAATGGAGGGATGTACGGAGAGGCAGATGTAGAAGCCGTGATGTGGCTGTGGGGGATGAGGGGGCGAGTGTTCAGGTTGATGGTACGGGACTTTAATGAGCGTATGCGCATGTTGATGGCGAGCAGTGAGTTATGGTGAGTGACTCACGGAGAGACGAGCGTGAGGCTGCTTAGACGAGTCATCCAGCGCTGTGGCGCTGTCAGCCTGCTGCATTCATATGGGCTAATTTATTCTACTCAGCGCTGTGGGGGTCTAACAGCCCGTTCTACAACTGGGAATGGAGTTGGTGCACAGCACGTCTGAGTGCTTTTTTTTTGGGTTCTCCATCTTTGCCTCACGATCTACATTGTTGTCGTCTCTGTTGTATTTTTCTATTTATTTTGGCTTACGGCTAGTTTTTGTGTCTCCTTGCTACTCTATGTCAGTGATGGCGGTATTTCTGGACAGGAAGCATTCGGGCTACTCTGTGTATGCATTATTCTCATAGCAGCTGTATTGGGTTACGTATATAGCTGCGTTAATACTTGTTTTAGACAGTGGTCACATGTGTCATATATACATAGAACTGTGATATCATTTACTCTATCTCAATTACTTATTGACCTGTTGAAAAATGTCCTTTATCTAAACTACCGTATGCTAGGAGTCAGTTGTAGCACTGAGGAACACCCAACGTGTCCACTAAGGAGCGTATGGCTTAATTTCTGCAGCACTGTTATTCTGAACATACAAATCTTTATGAGCATGTTTTTATAAAAAAGTATTATTATCCACTTGATTACAGCTATTCATGTTTGTTTTTTTGTGTTTTTGTATGTAAATTAATGCTGACTACACTGTAAACCTCATAGGTTTATTCTTGTCATTTCTCTTATTGAGTGCTTAGTATTTAGGGGCATGTTAACTAGTGAGATGCTTAAAGAGTATTTGTGGTATCTACTAGCGGTCGAGATTTTGAAGATTATGACGCTCATATTATGATGCTACGTAGAACTGATAGTCTAATAGTTAATAGAAGTAGGCCCTATGTCGGTATGTTGTGAGTTTGGCGTGAAAAAAGTGCAGTCTGCAATGTTGACTGTTTATGCTGAATTTTTCAAATAATTGTGTTGGAAAGGAGGTCATATGTGTACGTTTGTCCCTCCACGCACTGGATATTGCGAAGTACATTACTAGATGTATGGTGTATTCATCGACCGGAGACAGTCGCTGTTAAGAGCTTTACTCAGTATCAGAAGCAAAATTGTATCAGCATTATACTTTTAGTTTCCTATTTGTTTTTGGCAATATTCCTGAGTCAATTAAAGATTCTGGCTTTTTACCTACTTAAAAATATATACCTCATATAAATAATCCCAGGTTTATTACTTCTGTGCAAACTGACATGTCAGGAAAAGTTTCATCATATCCTGATTGAATCCCAAGCTAATGACAATGCTGAATGATGCACCATGCTTTTATAATTTTGGACAGCTATGTAGAGGGCTCTAAAAGACTGGCTACAGTGTGATCAACAGGTTATGCGACTCATAGTAACCAAAGTCAATTTGGTAAGTGCTGGATGTCTAGGAACACAGAGCTCAGCTGGTAGGGCATTAATACATACTTATGGTACTAGGATTCTAAATCAGGACTTTCTTTTTTCAAGTGCTGGAACCGCTAAATATACGCAGTCTGGGGTCGGCATCTTTCACTAAAGGAGAGCATCTATTATTGAAGCATACTAGGCAGTAGTTCAATGATCAGTGGGTACTCTTCCACGAAGTTGAGCTTAGCGCGTGGTTTAGTCTTGTCTGTTTACATGGAATATCAGCATCTGACTAACGATTAACTTATACTTATGATTCAGTGGCTAGTAATTGAGCAAGTGTGCTGATAAGAAGGGCCATGACTCCAGGTTCTCATGGAAGGGAGGACTCCCATATTTACAGATTCTAGTCCATGAGGCATTTTTAGATTGCTGTTGATCTATCGGCTTTGATGGTTCTGCTAAGAAGGATTCTGTGCTGGCTGTGAGCAACTTTGGGATTAAGTTGGGATTCTACATCACTGTGCTTCATATCGGAATGATTAAGACATGCGTGGCTATTGGCAATTTCGATGTGATATAAGAATATTATGTGTTCTTCATGTGTCAATCACAGGTGGTAGTTTCTGCCATAGCACCAATATATAGGACAGCTTTCTCTCTGAAAGTTCTCCATGGGCCAGTTTCTTATCTCCACTGAAGCTATAGGATCTGAGTGGAACGAGATGATGACTACTGACGGAAACTAAATATGATATCAAATTAGGATTCGATGAAAGACAGATAATGCATATGATTCAGTAGTTCACTGGACGTGATGGATCCTTACGCATGTGGTCGTACGCGTTGGCTCAAGACATGCTTTTGGGTCCTTGTCCTCACCATGTAGGGAACCTGGACTACATGCTGGTTGCTACCTATTATTAGAGCTCTTCTCAAAGCTAAGTCTTCGCAAAGCCAGTGATACGGTTGTCTGCTACGTAACAGCCGTGTCTTGTGTATCATGTAGTATTGAGGGGTCAGGCCAGGCGAGGCAGATTTATCCAGACTCAACTATGACAGATTCTCCAATTGTCGGTGGATCTGCATGCTAGGAATGTCCTTACTACAACTAAAGGAAGCTATCTTAGACAGCTAGCAGCGATCGCTTGAGAATACACGACTGTACTACACTTTGTTGTGGTTTCGTCGCTCGCTGGTGAGTCTGGTTGTAGGTAGAATTGTAAACATAGTTGAATGAAAGGTGGACGGTAGTGTGAACCTGAAAAAACCCTGTTAATAGTTTTCTACTAATCATAAACAAGAATAGTAGTGATCTAGGCTTGATTCATCCTATCCCTCTCTAGGTCATTCTATAACGATAAAAGGTCTGTTTCACTCTTATACTAGTTCAAAGAAAAGATAGTTCTGATTGTATATTGTTAGACATGATGTGAAGCAATGTGGGGTGGTGGTGCTAGTCAGGTTCTTTTGGCACATGAGTTGTCTAGGGAATCCCTTTTCGCTCTAGCTATTCGCTCTAGGTCAATCTTCTGGTATGTTTTTCAAATCTAGGCGCTCACCTAGAGCTGCCCAACTCGATAATGATACATATAAAGAATGCTGTAAACAAGATTGATTAGCTTTTTGTCTGATGTCTCAAATTCTTAATCTATAATCGAGGAGAGTACACCTCTTCTGGTTATGTGTATTCTCCAAGATGAGATCTAGCATTTCGCTGTGGTAAATTCTCAATGAGACGTTTACATTGTGCACAAGACCATCACAGTCACATTAGTGAGATGAAACGTTTTGCCATATCACCCTAGGGCCTATTACCACATCAGTTTAGTGTGTGACTGGAGTTGTGTAAGATTCTAGGGGGTCAAGAAGATAATTGACGACTTAAGTGCTGAGTTACTGATGTAAGATCAAGGGATGTTACAGACTGTGAATACAGATCCCTGATAGCTGGATCTCGTCACGAGGTTCTACTAATTCTATTCTGTGCAAACTGGCACAGAGTAACACACACGTATACGCTGTTAAACTCCTAATATTAAATTCCCCAAGCTAATGACAATGCTAATGATAAATTAGGCTTTAAGTTAAAGGTAGAAGAGAAAGGTTAAAGAAACTTTTTTGATCAAATTAAATGAAGCTTCTTTTGTGTGAATCTGTCTAAACATGGGCTGGATATTTATATACTTAAGGAAGTATTTATATACTGTCTCTTTATATGTTGAAATTTACACTCAGGTATGAACATGGTCTGTCTTTTGGTATCTCACAGCGGACCTGTGACTACGAGCTTGCATTTTTTTATCGCTGAATTTTTTTTTTTTTTAAAAATGTTTCATTTTAATGCATCTAAACATCAAAGAACACTGCTCCAAACTGCATTAACATATAAGTTTCTGACTAAAATTTTTTTGTGAGGATTTCATAGCTATAGCCATTTGCTTACAGTTCACGCTACAACAACACACAAATCTACAAAATAATCATAAAATGCAGACCTGTCTTAACCAAGTTATCTGAACACAAAACTTTTATTGTCCCGGCTCTAGCTAGTGCCGCCTTCTGATGCAGTCGTGGGACATGCATATGGGCTCAGCGTCATTAAGTGGGGGGCCCCTGAGGCCACCTCTTCGGCTGAAGAACCCAACTCAGCTGCTTCAGGATGGCCATAAAGAGCCCCTATCGCACCCCTCCCCCAGCAATGCACAGCGGCTCTGTCTGATTTCAGTGAGGGGGAGCTGCTGCTATCGTGAGTCTAGTCTTTGCTCTTTAGGTTTTTTTTTGTGTGGGCTCGTGGGTCCAATTCATCAAGACTATTTGTGGTTCTGTGGCGCGCGGCTGTACGGCTTCGATATAGGGTCTAGGGTCTGTGTCATTTAAAGGGGTGGTGGGTTCTCGTGATTAAGATGATGTATCATTTCCATAGCCACCTGAAGTAAATCAGGACATAGGACAATGACATTGGAGCAGATTTTCATACTAACTGTGGCCCGGTCTCTCCTACAAGGAGGCCTGGTGTATCAAGAACAATGTTCACAGAGCCCAGCCTCACTTGTTTCAAATTTATGGGGCAGTCCAGACACAGGGCATTTCAGTAAACTTTCTATATCTCGGGATTGTTGAGTCCAAAAAAAACCACTATGAGCCAGTTTTATTTCACTTTTATTTTTTGATAAATATTTATATTAGTGTCCCTCAATATGCACATTTTGTAAACTAGGACGGCTATTTTCTTATAAATGCTGATATTGACACAGAATGTAAATGACTAGGGCAGCTGTCTGGTATAATCTGACTTTAAGTAGCACATCATCAGGACCTGTGGTGTGAAGACATCATTACGTAGCTCTGGATATTATTGATTTCAGATATTCTGATACTGCTCGTTGAAAGTTCCTACAATTATCATGGATGATTCACAAATCCTGTAACTGTGTCTTTTGCCACGGTTTTTATTACCACTAAAGGTAACTACTTACAGGCCAAACCACAGTTGTCATCACGTTTGGGGTGCGATAAGCTTCATGGTTCATATTCTATACCGCTGTAAATGTGATCAAGCCATGACTGGTAATGCTTAGCCAGGAACGGTACGCTTCTGTACGCACAGGCTGTTACTTTTAAGTTATGTGCACGTCGGCTGCTCATTATTTCCAGGTTAATGGCACCGAAGGCAGGTATAGTTTCAGCTTGACACAGCAATACCAGTTATCATCGCGTATGCCTAAAAAGTGTGTTACGAGTTGCGTGCTAAAAATCATGGCTAGGATGTGATGGGGCTATCTAGTTAGCGTGCTGTAGCCCCATTACACATAAGTCTCGCTGCTGTATGTGTCAGGTCGATTTGTCTCCCTAATTGAGTGAGCCTAGTGCTGGATTAGCTTGTGTAGGACAGTGTAAGCTAATCATGCGTTAACCGACGGTGACAGTAGTGTAACTTTGGCAAGAGACAAGGCCTAGCTAACAGAAGTCAGTAGCTATCAGCTTGTCAAGCGTACTAGATACTAGGCAATTAGTCATCAGATCTAAGCCGTGGGCCGCAGGATATAGGCTTTAGTCGAGGATAGTACATTCCAATATCCAAAATTCAAGAAAGCGCAATAAGGCCTTAACCTGCTCCATTATTCTGTTTCGTGGATGTGGTCTATGGTGGTCATTTGTCACATTAGACCCAGATCAATAAGATCTGTATTGGCAATGGGTATTGTTGGGGGGGACAAGAATTTGGGTGACGCTGCTTTGGTGTAGTAATATGTAACTGGCAAGAGACATTTTGTTTGTCTTTGTTCATTTCAAAAATAAACACAACCTTCTACTAAACCAAGTTCTACGGGGTGCGTTGTGTAGTATCTAGCCAGCCATTAACCTTGGATAAGAAGGCCTGTGTTCTAATGGAAAGATTCAATATAAACGAGTAGTTAGATACTGTACGCAGATAAAGGCGGTCAATCTTATACGGTGGTGCCTAAGGGTGAACCAGCAGTGGCAAACAGTCCCTATGGGGAGGTCCGCTTAGCTGATTATGTATGACTATTATACACTTTTTACCTATTCTTCATGCTATGTCTATCGTTTGAAGTGTAGGACGCTATGACACGCACTTGTGAGAAACTGCGTCACGCATCATGCAAGGCATTGCGGCTGAGAGTACTGACTTCGGGGCGATCGGGGCCAGAGTATCTAGCGAACATGAAAGTCCTGTCCAGAAATAAAGTCCAACCCGATCAACTCTGAGCTTTTTTTGAATGTGCAACTATATTTTCAGGGCGTAGGCAGAGAGTACTATTGGTGCAGGTCGCATGCTCGGCGTATTTTAGGCCTATTATAATTTTGCTCTGGACTTCAGTAATAGCTATTAGCAGAAGATGCTTTGGAAAATATTGAAGTGACAATACAAAGAGAGAGCAGTGCATATTTTGCAGTGCTACCTGAGCGAAACTGAGTTAATACGGGCTAGTGAGGGATGCTACTCTGTGACTCTTCGAGGCATACAAAAGTAGGGAGCAAACTTAACGGTTCAGCTAAATCGTATACGAATTTAGAAACGCGCATGTATCAGTTCAAACTACATCTCTCGCACATCCATCCCAGGTAGCAGAGCCTGTACAGATACATCATCAAATGTTAGAACTACTACTATTGCTTCTACTACTATAGAAAGTAGACTACCGAATAATAATAATGATAATCAAATTAATAATACACTATAACTAATTTGTTCTTCTGGTGTGACAGTATTAAAGCATCCACTAGACTGTGATGTGTGTGAGCAGACTGTATGACTCTGGTAGATGTCGATAGTGTTCAGTGCTCATATAGCTCGCCTCGTCCTTTAAAAATCAGACTTTGTGCTGAAGTGTATGCTTTTGGAAAGCACACCCAAGGCTATAACTGTGTTCTCTTAGCTGTATGCAACTAGTAGTCGTAAGGGGCTGTACTCACAGAGTAGTCAAAATATATCTGGTCAGAAAGAAACAGCTTTATCTGTGATCATATGGCGTACTGGCCATCGGGCTATTTATTGCATGTGCCAGGTGTAGCTTGGCTGTTCAGGCATTCGAATACACTATGCTGCAGTCGTCTGGTAGGGATACTATACTGATAAGGCTGTAGTCTGTTAGCCGCAAATGCAGACCATTTAACTGTGTCATGGGGGGGGAGGGGGGGTCGTGCTTTCGTCACAAAATGCATGTAACAGTAGGTGTTTTTAACGGATAGTGTGAGCTTGTAACTGTGATCATGCAGGATCTGTGTCAATTGGTTGACAGTCTGTTATAGTGGTCTAAGGTGTTATCACTGAGTGGCAGTATAGCTAGCTGTAAGGCTGTGATCCTGGGTGCGTGTCTAACTAACTCTGTGTGGAGTACAGAATGAACCCTTGTTATTCATGAATGGAGATTAAATCTCCACGCTCCCGCACCACGCACTCTCACTCCTCTCGCTTCAACGACTGATGGCAGTAGATGGGTCGCAGAACGTGGCGGTGCGTGTGTGCTATAGGCTGGCAGAGAACGCGTGCTAATAGGATCCTTCTTTGGGGGTGGCTGGTCACTTGGCAGCGACGGAATAAAGCGTGATGAGCATGAGGGGGGAGACAGGGAATAAAAAGCATATAGACGGAAAATGTAATGAATAGGGAGAAGCATAGTAGGTGTAATGGCAGCAGCTAGAAAGCTCAGCTTCAGTAAGCGCTGTGGGCTGAATCAAGTAATCTCGCAGGCGTCTTTAACTCAAACATCACTGAGACTGACAACTACGCAGCTGCATGTCATAGTTGCCCGCTGTCACTTGATTTGATGTAAAGTGTACCTCATTGAAGTAAGCAGGTGAATGTGGCATGTGTGGGGGTGTCACCTACAGTCGGAGCGAAAACAACAAGCTGTGTGTTTCTACAGTGCAAAAGTGTTTTGCATTTGTATTGCTTTGTATTGGTCATTTAGATGAACAGTATTTACTACAGATGATTGCAACGGACTAATATCGGTACCACATGTTGTTAAGAAAGACTGACCGCGGCTCACGCCGTCACAGCACTATCGCTATACGCACGGCCTGTATACGACTTAAGGGCCATTCGACGTTCTAACGATGGCTTACGTGATCATTAAATTTAGAGCATAGAACAATTGTAAATCACACACTGATCAAGATATTTTCAAAGTGTGATTACGTTTTTAATACTAATTTACCCACATTGAAACCATAGTTCATAACTAATATAATTATCTAAAACACTCCAGCTATTGTGATACATGCTCTCTAACGATTACTTTCATATACCTCTTAAACGCGACTTTGTTAAGATAAAGGAAGGTACAGACCAGGATCAGCAAGAAAAGGAAAGAGGAGAAGAACAGGGAAAATAAAGAAAGACAAGACAGTTGAAAGAAATTAAGTGATGAAAAGGAGCTTGTAATAGTAGATCTCCAGTGTATATTATGAACACAAAGATAGTAGGTCATAATAGAGAACAGTGATTATGCAATAAATCTATAATCTTAATAGGGTGAAATGATTATCCTTTTTTAACGTAGGTGTAATTTGAAATCATTTGTGACCAAACACTCCGTCTCCGCTCCATCTCTCTTGGTTTAACTGTCCCTGTTGATTTCTAATTGCTATTCCTTACAGCTAAACTGTCATAGTAGACATTTTTTTTAAATCCCTTTTTTTTTATTATTTAATATTGACAATAATAAGACAATAATAATGGATAGTCCATAATAATTTATTAAATGTCAAAGTAATGAATGTTTAAATAGTGTGTTAATTAAAACTAATGCCCAGTATCCTTGTGCCCAGATGGTCGCTCACTAGTCTCACTCCTTTTCTGCCCATCCTTCATCTGTTATAATTTTATAGCTTTTTTGCATATTTTTTGATTTTATACTTATTAAGAAGGCCAAGAAAAATTACTCTCACTTGCTTTCTGGTTCCTAGTCTCTCGAGTTACTACCGAACACAGCATTCTCTTAATGTTTGTTTTGACCGTGTGGCGGGGGACAAGGATTTAAACAAGCAAATATGAACATCTCTATATAGATCACCAGCAAGATTAGCATAAATAGAATTAACTGTTAATAATAATAACTTTTTTAGTTACAATGTCAGGATAGGATTGGTGGTTAGTATGCTTATTTTGAAGAACATAAACTCATTATCAAAAGAATAATTGAATCAAAATCAGGTCAAAGGGTATGGGAACTTGGTGTGTAGGTTAGACATTGTGGGACATGCTAATGATTAAAGTTTCATGCTCAGTCGCACATGTGACATAAGCATGGACAGGTCTTATCGCTGTACCTGATTGAACCACCATCGCGGACATTTAGCAAGCAGTGATGCCTCCATGAGCCATCCTGTCAGTGCATGACTGGCACTTTCATGGAGTGACTATAAATAGCAGTTGATCATCTTCAGTGACGAGTCCTGCTCTTGTCTTGGTGGAGACAAGCCAATGAATCCATGTGTGCAGGCAATTCAGGAATTCTCCTCAGGAATCAGTGGTCAGCCCCAAGATGAATAGTTTGTTGTCAGACCATCACTTGTCCAGAAGGCCCTGCAAATAACTGAGTGAGAATATTCATCCTGCATGAGATGGATTATCACAGGACACCATTAGGAACCTCTACAATTTATACTAAGACAACTGTCATGTTGCATTAACAAACCAGGCGACCTGACGCCGTACTAAGAGACACTACTTCTGTATGTGCAGCTCAGTAAATGTTGCCCATATCAGTCTAAATCATCATTTATTGTTCCTGGTTTATTTTATCTTCCTTCTGAATAGCCTTATAGGCTCCTGCAGATGGTGTTGAAAGAGGATGATCAGACCATAAATGCCTGTGGGTAATGGTGGTACAGTGCAGAGAATGTCTTGAAAGGAGTGATTTCACTGAGTGAAACCAGTTACTGAAATGCACCTATGCATAGCATGTCAAACCTCCACAAGCATGAATACCAGCTGTGATTCAATTTGGCATGGCAAGTTTCTTGATGAAGGCCACATCAATGTTCAGCCACTGATTCATCAAAGACTTGAGCAGTTGGCGCAGTGTTGGTGGATAATTCCAGGAGAATTTCCTATAGACTGGGATTTTTGCCCCTGCTGCTCCACCCGTATGGCGGTACACTTCCATACATCTGCAGATTCAGCTGCTTACATTACACTGTGGCCTTTGGCACACCCAAATACAATCACTAGACCCGTTTTCCACTTCACTGTCCCACCTTTTCTCAATCTATGAATTCCGTACCCCGCAGGTACTTAGCTTAAGCCGATTATCCTCATGCAGCTCCATCTGCAGAAGCCTGAAGACACTACCACCTTTTGTTTGTCCGTTGAGCTTATATAATGAGCATATTTAAGTTTCTATTCTGTAAAGGATGTGTTAACTTATTTTGACTTTAAAAAATCACCAGTTGTACATCGTAGTAAAGTGTTCAGAATGTGCATATTCTGTTTTTTCTAACATCTGTTATGTTTTTATTTTAGGGCATCAACTGGTATCATTGGAAGGGTCATGAGTTTTCCATCCCCTTTGTGGAGATGAAGATGAGGCCCTACAACTATCGCAGCATCAGCGGCAAGCGAAGGAGGTCCACTCTGCATTAATCATTAATCTTCTCCCGTCTTAATAGCTGTTCCTATTTTTACATACGGTGGGGGGCAAGAAAAAGTGAGGCTGTGTAATTTATTTGAAATTTTAAGTGATAAAACTCCCTTTGAAGAATGTTCAGTAGATATGATGAGCCCTTTGGGTTGTAAAATGATTCCCCTCTGTGTAACACTCTTGGTCCAGTATGGAGCGTGTAAAAACGTTTACAGTAATAGTTGGGTACGGTGTACAGTTCACCACAAATGGCTGGCGAAAATAACTACATTAATAAAGATCACAAAAGAGAGGGTCTTATTTTACTCCCTTTGAGAAAGAAGATTTTAGAAGAAAACAAATGCCCAGAAAAATAAGAGACTTCTATTTTTGTAACTGGTGAAAAAATAGCTGTTAAAAATGAAGAAATGATTTACGTTACGATTTAAAGATTTTTCACCTGTTTTATTTTGCATCAGGAACTAATTTCAGTCACCCCCATTCAGGTTTTTTCCACTACCTGACACATGGATGCTGTCATTTGCTTTTGAATCTTTATAGCAGTGCATCCCATTTCATTGCAGATGGACAAGTGTGAATTGATGTAGTCATGGCCATTCCTTCTCTCCTTCAAAATGCACTCATTGAAGACGTTTAAGAATATTGGTATATCTTTTGTCGCTTGCATTGATGGTATTCTTTTCAAAACCAAAGACTTATGAAGGGGAAACACCTGCAAATTAATACTTGGGAATCGTAGCTGACATGCTTTTTTTGACAATGAAATGAAATGCCATCAGTGCAGCTCATAAGGAATCCCAGACAATCTGGCAACCTTTCCTTTTACAGTGTCTCCATTTGTATGTGCATGTGTCAGTATGTGGTAGGGGGTTAAAATAAGTAGCCAGTATTACACTCCCATTATTGTAGATGGATTTATCTGTTTTCAGTTGGATGATTGCAGCGTATTCAAAGCTAGTAGTTTTTTTTGTTGTTTATCATTGATGTTTTTTTTTTCATCTTTTTTTCTGCATTCTTTCTTCATCACTATTTCAGTGGGTAGTAAAAAAAATATTTCCAGCATGCTCATTCCATTAAGTGTTTCAAAAGTTCTTTGTCTTTTAGACTTGAAAGCCCAGGGTAACTATTTACATCCCAGAAATTCCTACATTACTAACTTCCTGTAGCAATCTCACTCTGCAGTGTTAGATTTAAAGTGAAAACATCCCCCTTTTTTTTTTTACCATTGTCTGTCTAAACATTGCTTGGCTATGGAGATTGAGTCGCAAAGAGGATTTGGGAAAGTGCATGTAAAAAATTGGGGTCCTCACATCAAACCGATAATTTCTCCTGAAATTTGAATGACTTGTTTCATCAGTTTTAGTTTTCTTTAGTTTATTTCTATTTTATACTAGCATATATACTAATTCAGATTTGTAGATTAACATCAATGCATTTTGTATAAAACATAAAAATATACATTTTCAAACCATCTTATATATAGACTGATGCCTGTAATACAGTCATTACCAATCTGTAGTAAAGTCAAACAGCCATTAGATTTTCTTTTTTAAAAACGTAACTCTTACCTCTACTCTTAAACTGCAATGTTTTTTTTTTGTTTTTTTCACCTTTAATGAAGATAAAACACCCCAGATTTATTACTAATTTATTTATTGCAAGTGCAAATTAACCACCTTTGCTTTTTATTCTTCACTTTCACTTTGTTCACACAAACATTTACTGCTATTTAGGTTTAGAAAATTTTTATTAGCATGAATGGTCCGGTCCAGACCTTAAATATGACAATCAAAAATAAAAAACTAAATAGAAAAAATTGACTTACCCAAAAAACAACACAGAGTATAGGCCAGTCTTATGTTTAAATGACAGCAAAAAAGATTGAATGCTTCATTCATTTACTCGACTTTGATTGGTATGCTCATGAACAGCCATTGCATTTAGCTGCAAATGGACTAATATACTTAACTACGGTCTAGTTTTTGTGCCACTGGTCAAATTACAAATTTGGTTTGAAATTCCATATGAGAGCATGCTAACACAAACTCTATCCACAAAGAGACAATTCTGCACACTTTATTTAATTTGCTTAGTCTAACAAATTGGGTCAAAAAAATTTACTTGAGTTATTGCACATTGTACATGAATATGTTTTGTTTTTTCCAATATGTTCAGCTTAGAAAATAAATAGATATGGTGCACTAAAGTGGACAGAAAGGATATAGTAACTTGTTTTCAACAAATCATGTTACTGAACTGTTGAAACCTTTGCATATACTGTACATGATGCATTTTTGTAAGATCTGCTCGACTCAGCTACTACTGAGACATATGTCATTTTTATGTTTATTTATTTCATGATTTTGAGCTTATCTTAAACTAGTCTTAAGCCACTGCACCAATGAATCCTGTTGCCACCATAAGTTAGAGTAAACTGAGAAATTAACTTTGCAATGACACTGGACACATTTAAAAAATGAGGCCCGTTCTATCAGAGGGGTCAACTTTTTACGTAGCATATATACTTTATATTATTGACCATGTTGCAGCAGAAAAGGAGGTAATCTCCACTACTGGGTCATTGCAGAAGAGGCTTCTCTTAACACACACTAATCACACCATTCCTGCTGACAGGATTATAACATGTCCCTATAAAAAGTCCTTGTGAAATGTCCTAACAATGTTCCTTTGATTACTCTAAGGATGCTTGATAAATCTGCCAGGAACACCTTTGCACCTTGTGCCTTCCCTCATGCTTATCCACAGACTTCTTCCCAAAATAATCGCTATATATTATCCCACAATGCTTCATATCACAGCTATGATAAAAAAATAATAATAGATTGCTTTCCAGCCTTCATCCTATTCCAAATTAAGAAGGATTGGCTGAATTGACATGTGTCCTCCTATTCCCATAATGCAGCTCATTGCCTCCTGCCATATTGACAAGCTGCTCTCTTAATGAGCCCTTTTTGACCAGCAGCACTGTAACATCTTTCTCTCCGTATTGGTTTAGAGCCCACAGTTATGGTAGCATGAACACACTGGGCAAATGTCAGACCACCGAGACCGTTTTTGATCTGATATGGGTTATATTCTGTGGAAAGGTTGCCTCACTACTTACTACTTCCTTTCATGTCATGTGGTACATGGTTATTAATCTAAACCCAAGACTTGAGTACCTGTGTCTGTTTTCCATTGCATAACAGAATCATGAAAGCAGGCAGTGTTCTCTGGATGTTGTGTGGTGGTCACATGATCTCTTGTAACATTAATGGTAACAGTAAATACAAAGAGGTATATCAAAAATGGAAGAGGTTTAAGATTGGATTAAAACAGTGATTGCACTTTTTCTAGCTCCACCCCCATCTGCTCTGGATCAATACATTTGGTCCCTCAGCCAAAAAAGGGATGACCAAATTAAGCTCAGATCCTTGGGTACAGAACAGGTCACCTTCCTGGTAGAAAACTGCCTTAAGCTTCTTTACAATGACTATGTGTAGTCTTTCCTGTACTTTAATTTGACCAAATTCCGAAAGCAAATAAAAATCAGTAAAACCAATCACAGTAAATACCTTCATACCACTGTAACTATCTGGGCCCTGAGTAAGATGCAGCCAGTTTCAAGTTGGGGTTGATTTGAAAACATAGCAACCGCTCAGTACAGGCCTACAGCCATTTACCATTCGGCTATCACATGCTTTTAGATGCTCACATGGTACTAGTGCCATCTTCAATCAAAACTGTTTACATAAAAGGCCAGGCACAGATTATACATAGAGGCAAAATCTATGTTTAAAATGCGGAACTTATAGTTAACATTAGTCAAACTGGAACACACTAGTACAAGTAACCACATTCTAATTCAAATGCATTAAGTCTGTAACATATGTGGTTACAAGTATTTCATTGTGATGTGTCAGACTACACTGTTACAGGAAAAAGCCATTACATTCCTATAATGTGATGCTTTACACCGTGTCACTCTCTCATTCCTGTCAGTAAAGCAAAGTAAATAGTGATGCCTATTACCAATAAGCTTCTGAATGGGCTAGAAAACAATAGAGCTGGAGGAGTCATGTGGCACCCCAGTAAACCTGGAGCTTTGCCTGTAGATTCAAGGCATTGTTATTCCCCTTCAGTGTTTTGTGAAGGAGCGAACAAGGTGGCAAGTTTACAATTCCATTAACCAGCCATTTCCTTCAACAAATAAACTGTGACACATAAGGTTATGTCTTTTGTACCTCACACTTCTTCTCTGCTCTCCTGGCATCCTGCAGGAGGATTAGTGATTGGTTAAGGGGAGAACTTTTCAGCACACAGAGAAGCAGCAACAGATTTCTCTCCATTATTTATTTGCTCGGCATATGGTGAAGGCTCTTGCAGTTTCTCTCTGCTTTCACATTTCTGGCCCATCCATTGGCCCAAGGCTTTCCATGGTAACACACTCTGAAGTATGTTACCACTCAGAAGAGATCTTGGTAGTCTGAAAATAACCGGACTGGCAGATGCTGTCATTGCCTTTTCAGGGTTTTTTTTTCCATGGCCATTTCTAATATAGATTTTCCTGATGTTCTACTAATCTTTGAGACTTTGAATCAAGAAGGATGGTGCAGTTTCCTGACATGTAAGACATCCTTCCCATGCACACCTCTTTGTGTCTGCTGAGATTTTGAATATTGCATGCCAAGAAGACACGCAAGATGTGGGAAAAGGATCTGGAACGTTTGTCTCTGTAGTAGGCTGAACGCATTCTGTTGGATAACCTTGGATATTAATGTAACAGATCAACTTAGCTCTAGTTTGAATTAAAACGTGCTGTATAATTCCTTTTTTAATACATTTTCTACTCATTAATAAAATATTCTAAATACACGCTGGGTTTGTCTCCTTATTTGTAAATCATTATAACTGATTGTCTTGCAGCAGACAAGAAACACTTTTGGCGGTACACTTAACCTAATCCTACAATAAGCTTTTTATTGGTCTTTATTTATTGCATTATTGGATTAGATGGTGCTGGGATTTTGTTCATTCTACCCTAGCCTTCCATGTTGGCTTGTAAGCAGTAAGAACGGTTAGGCAACAAACCCTGCTTTAGCTGTGAAAATCTGATCTCACCTGAATAATCCCAGGCCTGAATCAACAGCTGTAGACACAGTCTGCCAGCAGCACCATGAATATTATGAGCCTTCATACCACAGGTGTGCACTGACTAAATAATGCTACATAACACCTACAAATCCTAAAACGTTGCCACACTGCTGATGACAAAATCTTCGAGTAGTGAGTAAGCACGACACATGGGGATAATTTCCATTCCTTACTCATGATGCATCTTTGAGTAAGGTCCAATGTTAAAGGCTTATGTTATTCCTTACTCACGTTATTGTAGTAACTTCAAAATCCAAAGAAAAGTCACATTTTCATTGCCAGTGAAAGCCAATGTTAGTTTGTCAGCATGATACAAATTAGAATAGGTGGGTCTATGCTAACTTCATTTTAATAGTCATGCTAGCATTTTGGGGATAATCCCTTAAACTCAGTGGCAGCCCTTTATGTTCTGGTTCCCCTAAACTAAACTGCAGCATTCATAGTGAATCAGTTTTGAAAGTAGCCTTAATCTGAAAATGATAAAGCAGGTGGAATACTTTAAATACATCTTTATTATTATTATTATTATTATTATTATTATTATTATTATTATTATTATTAATATTACAGTGATTACATGGAAACCATACAAACAAACTGAGGAATTCCAAATCTGGAGCTGTGGCTTCTATGGTGTTAAAGAGTTAAACATGGGGACTTGGAATTGGGGTCAAGGCCCGGAGACAGGCATGTGATATGCATATCATCACCACTACTACTAAATTAAAAAGAGGGAGGAGGCGCTAAGTTCATTACTAATAGTGCAAGTGAGATACCATCATACAGCTCACATCTTTTTTTGTACCGCTGGGTAGAGACATGAATCGCATGCTCAGGCCTGCACTGAAGCTTACACAGCTTTTGTGCTCTTCCTTAGCCAGTCTTCTAACCAGATTGAGATAGAGAGCTCATAGCAGAAGGCATTTTGCTTGTGTACCACACTGTTACAGAATTCTATGCCTGGAGCCGTGGTCACTCTCTATCCTGTTAAATGCTGCGGTCCCTAGGTGACCCGTGCTCAGGGTAAGCTTGATGTGAGGTGGCTGAGCATACCACGCCCTAGATCTTTCTAAGTTGCTAAGCGCTAAGGGCTAATCTCTCACAGAACAAGTGCTGGGCAGCTGACTATAGGTGGACCTAATGGGCACTGCAGTTACTTGGCTTCAAGGAGCTAACACCAACAGAACCAATGCAACTTATTTAATAAAAATAAAAAAATCAAGAGGCTTTTATTGTCATTCCATCCATGTACAAGTACACTAGAGTGAAATTACGCTCCTCCAGGAACAAGGTGCGACAGAGTACAAAACTGCAATGTGCAGACATACGTGTGTAAACGGAAATGAAAACTAGAAACAATGTAATTAATACGATGAATTAAACAGACATTTGACACAGTAACGAGACAGGACGGTGCCAAACCAACACAGCACTCATTTCCGGACATGAAGTAGCAGAAAAAGTGCAGAGAGGTTTAGCATGCTGTGATCTGTGAGTGATAACATACATACACGCAGCAGTTACTAAGTTAGAATAACCAGTGTAAACACAGTGTTAGCAGCAATGTTTAGATAGTGCACGTAGCGCATCAAAGAGGTGTGGTGTGTGTGCGTGTGTGTGTGTGTGTGTGTGTGTGAGAGTGTAGAGTATGTGCGTGAGTGTGGGTTTCACTTCAGTCCTCAGATCTGTCTTTGTGAGTTTAAAAACCTGATTGCTGAGCAACAAAGCCATTTGGCAATACCAAATGGATACTATATGAACCATAAGGTAGGGTTTATTCAGTTGGTATTACATTCTCATACAGTAACACTACTACAGTCTTTATTTGGATGTTACTGGAAAGTTTTCCATGGCTAATTTTGGGTAATCAAGGTCTTTTCACCCAATCCCTTGTCAGGGAAATGAAAATTAAATTTAGAATGAGGGTCTAGCTATTCCCCTGTGGAGACCATGGTGCAAATCAATATTTTTAGAGGTAGAAATGACCTAGTACATAGAATTCTGTACTGCAGTGCACGGCATATCTTCGATCTTCTTTGTGCTTTGAGCTTCTCAAAAACTCTCTTTTGGATCACTGATCGCACTTCGGGTTTAAAAGCATGTATTACAGTGCACTGATGACTTTGGACACAACTCAGCAACTACTGTGCTTGGCACAGTGTTACAGACATATACCACATTAGTTTGAAAATGAGGTTATGAAACCGACATCTTGTCCATGTTGGCATTTGTGAACAGTTTAAACACTGTATGTTTAATTATGACAGTCAAAAACAGTATCCTCTTTTTCCGAGTTTCACTTGGCAGCATTAGTGGGTGGTGGAAGCATAGCAATGGCAGCATGTTCTTTAAGGAAGCCTATGACACTCTGTTTTCGCTGTGCTTGTTTTCTCTTGAAAATAGTGCAAAGGTTTTGGTAGCATAGGGAAGGGGGCGGGGTAGTAGATGGGTAGCAGTTTTCTAACGGCCAGGAGCGAGAGGGCACTCTGTAAAATGAGGGCTTTTTGGAACGCCTGCCATGCAAAAATGTATGCTTTCAGGCAACATTCCTCAATAAACCATGTTGCATGGGGCATGTTGGGCCTTTTTATCTTTTTATAAAGATGTCACATCATACGGTACAAACTAACAAGAGCACCCCTTCAGGCTATGCACTTCATAATAAGTCTGGTATTTGAATGGCCCTCAGGCCTTTAATGGGATATATTTGGGCCTCTCTCTCTCTCTCTCTCTCTCTCTCTCGCTCTCCCTCACTCTATCTATCTATCTCTATGCAGAATATGAAAGATTTCAGCAATAAGTCTTAATAAATCGATCTCCTAAAAAGGCTGACACAAGGCAAAGCCCTTCTTCTCAACCAATAACATTAATACACCAGCAAGCATACAGCCAAAAACCAAGCTCCACTTCTGTAACAATTGTCTTCAACACATTTATTATTGGTGGCCACTAAACACTGGAATCTGGCGGAAGAGCTGTGTGTATTTGAACCACCACTGATTATAGACACTTTATTAAAAAATCTGCTTCTTAAATGCAAACAACTCAGTCTGTTCACCGAGTGAGACAGGAGCTTCAAAAATAAAGCCCTATTCTGGGAGCACTAGGACTGTGAGGTTAGTCTAAGTTTTGATGGGAAAAATCCAACCCTATTTTAATATTCTCCTGGGGGAAAAAGGCCCTAAAAAGCTCAAAGTACGTGACCAGAGTTGAGATCTAAGAGCTGTAAAGATGTGCACCAAAGGCAAAGGTTCATAAAACAAAAACAGCAAATATATTAGATCAGCCAATATGTGACTATATGACACATATGTATCAAAACTGATTAAGGTACGCTGACAATTCAGACTTCAGCTTCTACCTTTTCCTTTATCCATGTAATGCACTGTAATTTTGTATGCTTAGAGATAACAGTCTTCCAATCTGTTATCAAAAAGTAATGTTCAGTCCAGTACCCATACCCTTATTATCCACAGTCATGCCTTGTTATGTGTGGAGCGTGTGGTTTTGCCTGGATGCATGGACGCCCCTAAAATAATCCAAGATCTCAAAGTCTTTTTCTGCTTAACCTTCACCTAGAGCACTGACACACTGACCCCATTTCATGGCCTTCTGGATTTGTTGCTGAGTAGTCAAGATGGTCCTTTTGTCGCAGATTTTATGGCATCCATTTCTTCAAAACACATCTGAAATACTGATCTGCCCAAGAACAATGCATGTTTCCACTGTGTGATGATCCATCTCAGATCCCAGAGAAGGCGCCTCCACATTTGGGAATATAAACTCCGTACTGCCCATAGTCCTGCACATAGGTTTGCCAAAGTGATCTCTCACCCATGTGGTTATATCAGCTATTGCTGAACTACTGTTCTTGACACAGTGCCGTCTGAGGGGTTACGGGTGTGCACTTTAGAGGGAGAAATATGCACATCTCTTCTAGTTCTTATTTAAGGAACTTTGTTTTTAAACATTTCAGTAATTTCCCCTGCATTTGTTGACAAACTGGAGATCCTCTGCCCATTCGTGCTCCTCAAAGACAGCCTTTTATGGCTACTAGTAATGGAAGGTATTTCTGAAAGGCCAGATGGTTCACATAACATCCCGTATCCATTCTTTTTCTTTTTCTATTTCCATTGCTTTTTCCATACTGTCCCAACTTTGTTTCTGATTTAGCGTTGTACCTGTGATTACACAGTTCCAGGGTAATGTGCAAGTGTGAAAACCAGGCTAAGGGTTTTGTTCTTTTTCAGTGCACCTCACACTAGACTAAAATTCATTGAAATATGTGCACATTAAACAGGTATCTGATTTCATGTCTACTTTTTCTTCTAACAGTAGATGGAAATATCTATCACATAGCTGATGTGCGTGCTTTCAGATGGTAAATGTTAAGACCCAAACAAAAAAAGAAACAGGAAGCTGCTGTAGGGTGAACGCAAGGGCGTGATAATGAAATGTGATTTCTCAAGCATTTTATTTTAAACTGCGTGAGCCTCAGTGTCAGAAATATATCTTTGTGGGCTCCCCTGTGTCATGACTATGTGTATATATATTTTTATACACAGAGTGGAACTAAGTGAATTATCGTTACCAAGATTAGGAGGGTTAAAAAATATCGCTGACACTACGTTCCTGAGATCTAATCTTAGCCTCACTTTCAGTCCCATCACACAACGACTGTCTCTAGCCTACACTTCTAGCATTCACACTAGCAGGGTACAAGACGCCTACATCACCCCAAGACAGTGCAGATGTCTGTCATAGTTAGATGAATAATAAATCAGCAGTTTAAACGGTTACACTTGCATGTGATGTACGACACAATCCAAAACTAAAAACTGAGCAAACCAAGAAAGAGGTGAAGGAAAAATCACAGTTGTACATGTGCTTTGCTTTCAGAATCACTTTGGGCCTAATACTGCGAAGGAATAGGTCCATTTATGGCAGAGCACGGTGTGATCTCCAGTCCGTCTTGTTTTCATAACACTAGGCCGATACATTTCATTAGTCTGACTCATGGGCTCTGCTGTGCTTTGCCGCTGGTTAGCAACGGCCTGTGCTATATTTGGCTTCTCTAAAGACTACTTCAGAGCCACCATGCTTTATTTTTCATTAAGAGAGCGTCTCATAAGCCGAGCTCCATTGCGTTCCAGAGACATGCACAATGCCTTGGAGACAGGCAGTATGCTCCCTAACCCCTTCAGGATCCAATCAGGCTAGAGAACAGCATGGAGAGAAAGAAGCTGGCAGGGAGACCTCCTCTATGAGGTCTGCTTGCCCCATTTTGCTAAAACAAAGTGATCTTTTGTATGTGCCATATGGCTTCCTAAGAGCTAATAGGGACTCTGCAGTGAGTGTATTAGTATGACCTTCAGGGTCGCATAATCTGTAAAAGTAAAGTTAACACCTCAGTTCATCACAACATCTTGATTATGGTTTCACTTCCTAAAGGGTGTGTAGTTGGCCCGCAATGTCGCACTACAGCACACTGAACTGCGTCTGACTAGTGTATAACATAATATGGCTCAATGTGGCTACAGTTTTGCTGTGAGTGTAAAACTGGCCAGGTTCCTTTTTTCATCAGCTGCAACAAAGTTTGCTCCTTGGAACACATGGCCGCAATTTTTAGCCTCATTTCTTGCTGTAGACACACCCCAGGTATGCTCCACTGAACACAGTTTTTCAGTTCTGTGTTTTTACTGCCCCTCTTTGCTCAATTAAAAAAAAAAGTTTCTATATATATACATATATCACGAAACCAGACATATTTAGTACTGCCATGTTGGACGGTTTGCCACTGAGGTGGGTAGAGTTGGTTGTACTGGACAGAAAAAAATGGCAGCCAAGAATTGGGCTTCTTTCTCATTATCATGGTGGGCTCTAAAAAGCATAAAATGAATTATCTGTATTGCTGAATAATACATCTCAACTTTGAATAGCTCTTACATATCCCAAAATCCAATCAGTTATAAAAAAACCTGACATGCATACTCATTCAGTGAAGTTGGGGAGAGGCTGTCGCAGTCCTCATTGATGTTCCAGACATAAAACTGGAAGTTGGAATGGCTATAATCTGTTTGGTGTACCAGTATACAAGTTTAATAATGTATATGAGATTTCTAAGCCCACCGGACAAAAACATAGTGACCTTGTGTGTTTAAAGTGGTAGTAACGTATTGCTCCTGCAGATCCTGTTGCACGAGGATGACAGGGCTATAAATACCTTCGAGGTGTGAATGTCGGGATTCGTAAATTGAGAAGAGGTGGTACAATGCAGTGAATATCTTGTTCTATGTATAGAAAATGGATTTCAAAGCAGATGTTACTGATTGGCTAAAAGGAGAAGCATATAGTCATACAGGTCTACCAGCAGTGGCTAAAATCCCAGTCTACAGGAGGTCTTCTCAGAGTTGTGCCAGGGAGGCATCTACCAATCTGGCCCAACTGGAAAATTCTTTGATACAAGAGTGAGTGAACATTGCTGTCCAGAAACTTGTCCAGTCCATGCCAAATTGATTTGCATCTGTTATTCGTGATTGTGAAGTTATTACATGCTATTAGATACGTTTCAGTCAACACTGACTAGTTCTTTATCCAGTTAGCTTACATTGCTTTATTTCTTTGACTATTTAATTTAATTATTAATAGTTTCATTTGTCATTTCTCAGGTGATTTTTGGCAGGTTTTAGTTCTTTTAACCATTCATATGACACACATGATTATGGCATTGGTATTTGTCATAGCTTAAAATTGACCTGCAGATTTTAACAGGCAAGACATACCTAGAAATTGAGTACAGATATCCTTATGGTTTAAAAGCTGTATTCATTAGTATTTGTCTTGTAAGACTGTCCAAGACTGTCTCTGTGGTCAGAAACTGACAATGATGACATTCTACAGGATGAATGGATGGTACATGAAAAGGTGCATCAAGAAGGTTATAGTTATTGATTGTACATCAGCACAGTGGCTCTAGAAAGTGTCCTGTGTATGTGCATTCAATTATAAGAGCTTAGTTCTTCAACAAAGTACAGAGAATAGAAGAATCCATCGGAATGTAAACATTAATCAAGAGAGGCTTTTACATCAAAATAAAAACATGATTAGACCATTAAACAAGTGGGAAGTGTTCCTCTGTAGACTCAGAGTCAAACTGCCATGGCGATTAGATTCAATAATTGTTCAGCTCATTCAGTAAAATAATTTTCCATTTCTGCGGTGATGGCTATCTTTGTAGATGAGGACATTTTCTTTAGTGTTACCATGATGATGCCAAATTCTTTTCTCTGAGAATGGATACGGGATATTTTGTGAACCATCTGGCCTTTCAGAAATACCATCCAATGCTTCCATTACTAAAGCATCCCAGGTTACAGTGGTGGAGTTGGCTTATTAGAACTAGGTTTATGGGCACCCAAGTGGCAGTTGACAGTTTTTCTATTTCACTTTCTTTAGTGTCTTTTACTCTTTGTCTAGAAGACGAAGGTGCTAAACAGGCCTGACTGTTACTGTATTGTCTCAGGATCACTGGTTCATGAATGTGGGCTGTGAGCTTATGCACAGTCCCACAGTCTTACTCCTTTCACCCCTCCCTCTCTTTTCCTGTGACATCACAGGCAAGTTGAGCGTATAATGTGCCCACAAGAATGCAAGCATGTGAGGCAAAAGGAGAGAGAGAGTGCGAGTTAGACATAGAGCACTTTCTCACACCCAGCGGCCTAGCCAGATCGAGAGATTTGCCCACTCAGGACTTAACCTTGTTAGGTGAAGCCATGGATGAAAGAGGAGCTATGCATGGTGCCTGTCTAGGGGTTATGTGACGAGATGGAAAACCTCCAGACCTTCCCTATACAGAGCAACTAAGGTCAGAGTTTTGATGGTGTTTGAGGGTGCTTGGACTTCCTAGGAACCGATGGATGCTTGTTGCAATCTACTGCTGTCGCGTCTGGTAGAGTCAAGAATGGTTTACTCAGTTCATTTCACTTTCTGTTGCCTTTAACTGTATGAAGTTGGCTGGACTATCTACACTGGTGAGAAATATTTGTCTTAACTTATGTGGCAAAGAGCCAACAGCTAGCGAATGTTTTTGTTTTAAAATCACTGTTAACATCTACACAGATGACAAGATATTATGATTTATTATATTCAGTTTTAATACACACTGCTGTCATGCTTCTTCATGCACGAAAAAAGTAATTTTGTATCAGATTGATAAAAAAGTAGGAGGTCAAAAGCAGCAAGTCATCATAACTGAATACCAGACATGACTGAAATCAGATGGCAGGTGTATTTATTAGCACTTAAGGGGCATTTCCTCATCTGTAAATATTGCCTTAATAGGTTGAATAGCAGCAGATGAGGTCATTGTTTCTGGATATGGCCAGTCATTTACCCTTGTACAGTCATGAGTAGATGTATGCAGATGAGTTAGGAGCAACATGAGAGTGAAACATCAAGCTTCAGTGGTTGGCCTTCTGCTCTCAAAGGCTCTCAAAAGATGGCCAAAGGCATGAATGGTCATACTCTCAGCTAGTTTTCTTTCCAGCTGTGTGAGGATTATGCTGAAATGTTATGTCTGGCTACAGCATCAGGTACCACAAAGGATGGACTGTAACAGCTCAAAGGTCATTTTGGTTAAGATCCTTGACGCAAAGCTGTGTTTGGAAAGAGTTGATAAACGAGAACATACTGTCAGGTTCCTGAAATAGCTTGAGGAGAATGTATACAAGAAACGTTATGAGTGCATTTCTAAGGCCCATCCTGGCTTTGTGCGTACTTCATAGAGTTTTCCTGTTTACCATGCGTGAGTAGCTCAAATGAGCTTTGGGAAAGAATGGAAAATTCCTTTGTAGAAGCCTTCTTTGGAACAGTTGGTGGCTTAAATAAATGTCTATGAAAAAACTGATTAATGTGACTGACCCAGCTTGTCCTAAGCAGCATCAGCCATAGGTATGACAAATGACACTTCTTAAAAATGTTATCATCAAGAGCAAATGTTGTAGGTTAATTTATATGAACCTTGACATGTTGCGAAGGGTTGCAAAGAGTGTTGGCATTTTTAAAAGTAAACCTGATGGCAATGCCTTTTGGTTAAACAACTTATTAGGCTCATCACATAGAAGCTGACTTGGAGGTTTACCGATTAACACAGACTGGTTTCCTGTTTTGAAGTGAACAGCAGGATGTTGGGTTGTCACACCGTATAGACTCTGCATAGGCATAGGCGTACACCAACTGAGAAAAATGTTGCTAAATACTTACAGTTCGTGTGAACTTATCGCTTCGAAATGACTGGGTTACCCAAGCTCTCCCTTTGAAAAGTGTCCAAGACGTGCGTTCTCATGACCTCCTATTGCATCATTTGTAGAATGAACCAGAGCATATGACAATGCTTGGAATGTTAGTCATGCCTCATTATTAGTGTATTTGTTTAGAAGAGTCCAGCCTGCTTAACCTCCCTTAGCAGAGCGCTCAGACAGTCAAGCCAGGACTCTGTCCTGCATTTTTAATGAGAGTCGGACTAAATAAGACACTAAACAGAGGGAGGAAGAAACCAGGGAAACTGGGGTTCACACAGCTCACCTTCTGCTCTCTCTCTCTCTCTCTCTCTCTCTCTCTCTCTCTCTGCAGAAATGTCCCCATTCCATCACTTCAGCAAGAGTCAAAGCAGGGGAGTCTAAAATAGAGTTTGAGCCTCTGGAGGAAACGATACCAAGGGGGATGCAAAGCATGTGAATATCCCTGTTCAGCTGTCCTTCCCATCTCGAGGAATGAATCATCAAAAAAAAAAAAAAACACCTGGATTTCAGACGTAGGCCTACTATAAACAAAGTTTCCGGCTTCAGGCCTGTGGACGAGCCTTAGTAGGAGTTTGAGAACGCACATGTTTTAATGAGGCCTGTGAGGATCTAGGATCTTGTCACTCTTCAGCACTTTTTGGCATCTGATTATCCTTCCGAACAGGACATTCTCCTACATAAGAGGACCTATGAGTCTGGAGCTGATCCAAGTATTATACAAGAATAATTAGGCTTGGCCCGGAAGATCAAAGTCGAGATTTTTTGACAGGAATGGCCTTATCCTATTGACAAGTGGGAAAATCTATACGTCTTCTTCATAACGGACTTTTACCACAAACAATCAGGACTAACAAAAACAGGACTAATGAACCAGTCTCCAGCCCCGAATAAGAGTGCTTGCTTGTATCTGATGTTTCCTCGGGATGGAATGTTTCCATACATCAAAGATGTTCAAGTGAGCAAGCATAGTTAATCTCGTCTTACAAGTCCAAAGCCGAGATATCCTGATAGGGATCACTCTTCTCCCCGGACAAGTGGTGGATCTTAATCACTTTCTAGTCATCTGGTCACTTTTGTGTTTGATCTGTAGATGGACTCCCAAAGGAGTGGTGGAACTTCCTTCCTATCGTGATGGAGCAAATCACCGAGTTTTTCAATGACTTGTGGAAACTTGCGACTACCAAGCACAACGAAGGCATCTACAACACTGTGTGTCTTGTGGTGCTGCTCACTCTTCCTTTGGTTGTTTTCTTCACCTCTCTGATTGTGTGCTGCCACTGCTGCTTCTGTCGGCAGGCTGAAGGATGCTCGTGCTGCTGCCGAAAAGATCGTGCTTCGGTCACAAGCACTGTGGCGGAAAAGAAGAAGCAGAAAAAGAACAGGAAGAAGAATGGTGGCCGACCAGAGGAGGACTTGTGGATTTCGGTCAAGACTGACCCCATGACTCCGGACAGAGTGGCGCTTACCATACTGTAGCTAGGCAGCCCTAAACAATCAAAGGAAAGACTATACATTTATTTATACGTAGCTCCTGTTTTACAGCATGGTACATGGAAGGGGTATTAAGGACTGCTTTGTAGTGACTAACTTTGACATGCCTGAAAAAGGGAATCCAGTCCGATTAAGGGGAATTAAACAGGGTTAAAATCTAGCAGTGGTATTGAAAAAAATGATATGCGTTTAAATGTGTGTGTTTGTGTGTGTGTGTGTGTTTGTGTGTGTGTGTTTGTGTGCATGCCAACATATGGATTCCCCATTTTTCACTTTTCTAAGCGTAACACTGCTGACTGAGAATTTCTGTAAAAGGGAATTCCACTGTTTACGTTGTGCATAATGACATGAATCATTCCGCATGGGTTTGAAGTGATATGCTCCATTCTAGAGCATAATGAAATCAGAACTGTTCAAAAGCGGTAGTTATAGGAACCATACATCTAAAGTGATTTAACAAGGTAGCAGGTCAAGGGGATTTTAAAAGCTACCTCACAGACAGTTAAATACGTTTCATGATGTCCGAGACCTTTTTATTAGAAATGTTGGCCTCAAATATAGTTTGCCAAGTACAGTGGTTCACGCAGGGCGGTTTAAGGAAAAATAATCCCCTAAGAAAATGCATTTTTCTTTTTTATAAAGGTATTTTACCAATAAACATAAAATCTAAAAGACCTCAGGTAGTTTCCCGGGTCATTTTTACTGGTAAATAAAATGGCTGTATTCGCAACCTGACACATCCTGGTTCCAATCACTTAGTTCCTCTTTGATGCAATATATCACATAACACCACTCTATATGACAGCTTACATCTTAATTTAATACAGTTTAAAACTGATGGAGGAAATGTTGAGAAATTTGTGCAATTGCAAAAAAAAAACCAACCCTGCTATGCAGTGTTACATAGTACTAATAGTACTACAATTGTATTAAAAAAATGAAAAAGCACTATTATCTAGTCCCTCAAATTCTAGCCAGGCATGAGGTACAAACTCTAAAGTGCTAGGTACTTATTTTCAGTATAATGATTCAAACTTGCAGAAAATCCACATTTAGGATTTAGATAATAGATATTAAGTGATATTAAATTACACAGAAATGCCCAAGTTCTAGCTACTAACTGTAGCTAGAACTTGGGCATTCTAGCTACTAAGGAAAATATCGTACAACTGGATTACTCTTTAGAATAACAAGGTTGTAATTTTTCAGAGTATCTGTGTCCACCACAGCTTATAAGTGTATGGCCAATACAAAGAAGCTCTTTGTATGCAGCACACTCACTAACACAGTTAATACTCCTGGTCAGTTCAGTGTAATACAGCTATGTCATCTTGTAACTTGCAATCATATTACCCAAAATAAATGTCTAGTGCTTGTACCTCGCAGTAATGTGGTTAATACCTGGAAATTAGGGTCCTGTAAAGGAAAGTTTTGCAGACGAAGGGCATGTGTAGTCAGAATTGGTAAATGCTAACTGTGGAGAAAACAACTGTCTTATAAAAATGAAATAAAGGTATTTTTTTAAAATATAATATGGTTTGGCCCCTGGTTTTTAACCTGAAAATACACCCAGTATGAGGTGCCAGTATTGCAGTGCTATTGGGAAAGAAAATAAAAGTTACCAGGAACTTGATGATTAAATTTAGATTTATATGGACACTTCTGACACTAGGCCTTCGGGACATGTGACGTATGACAATAAAATCATTCAATATGGCACTGCCCTTGGTGCCTCCACCTACCCACCAAGTGTTTTATTTTATATTTGCGTCTGGGTGCAGCTATTTGTGCAACAATGAGTTTAAAACAGCTCTGTATATGATTTTCTGCCGAATAAAGTTATGTCTGTGCCCTTGCAACTTGCTACTGTAAACTTTAGCCTGGAAAGTCTCATAACCGTAAGTCACCACAGGATTGGGTGATTTGGTTGCCTTGAATCAGAGGTTGCATTATTTTAAAAAGTAATAATAATAACATGCCACTATACCTAGATGTTTTGTTTGTCAAAAACCTAATTTAGTTTTAATTTAAGTCAATAGAACCAGACTTTTTTTTCCAAGTAATTTTGGGACATTTCTTTTGTCCATTTATCTTGAGCGAAGAAGCTGTTGTGTTTAAATTATGCATAAAAGTAAAAATCTACAAAAACAGGAATATATGGTTTTCTTTGAACAGCGATGAAATGTAAATGTTTGGTGGGAACAGGTAGAGGTAAACTGCTGTAGGCTGAAAAAGAGAACATAGGTAAAGGGGTTGCTTTTTGTGATATTTTGAAAACTATCAGTTCAATGCAGGCTGTTTTTGCGGTTATAATTGGCTAGCACTACTTAACATTACAGAATCTAAACTGGTGATAGTTAAAAAAAATTGTATATCCTTTTTCCCTTATTTAGTTAGCCTGGAAAAAAGTTTACCTTTCTAATTTAGCTGATATGATGTTTATAACTGTAACACAGCTATGATATTTGTAAAGCAGCTACAAGTGAGGTCGTTCCAGTTTACATAAAGTGACCAGTATGTGTACACTGAAAAGATTATTGGTTTCTGGCCAATGGGGGTCCAGCCTGGAAAAAAGGTCAAAGCCATTTTCTGATCCAAATCTTAGATCCTGGACTATCCTGGATCCTGGAGTAGCACACAGCCTTTTACACAAGGAACTGAATTTAATTTAAAACTATTTAATGCACTTCACAGCCACAATTTAAGCTTTCTATGATAAGAGATATTTAAATAACAGGTATTTATAGAGTGATTGGAAAACACGAGAAAAAAAACATAATTTAAAAAAAAGAAATAGAGTGCTTCTGGCCACAGGTTTGTAATGATGCTTTGGGGCCAGAAAAAAAGAACGATTGGGGGAGGTAAGAACCAGCATGATGGAGCGGTCTGAGCTATAAATGTAACACACCCACGCCCCAGCTCCCTCCACCCAAACAAATAGGGGCTTGTTCAGCCTTGGCTCTGGCTCATGCTACTGTAGGAGGGGACTAGAGGAAACATTGACAAAGCCCAGTGAAAACAGTGACTCAGTCCAGACTACTGAGAGAAGACTGAGACTAGGCACAAAACAACTAGAACAGATACTCTGAAAGATTTGTAAAAGATTGTAAAGATTTGTCAATCATCTCCTCTTAGGAGTCTTTGACTGGTTATATTTTTACATAATCTGAAATTTTGTTGGCCCCCTTTAACCTGTTCTTTAATGGTCAGGACTCCCACAAGACCACTCTTGTCTTTCTCAGCACTGCAGTGATACTGAGAATGGTGTGGTAGGGTGTGTTACACTGGTATGTGTGAATCAGACACAGCAGTGCTGCTGGAGATTTTAAACACTGTGTCCACTCACTGTCCACCCTATTAGACACTCCTACCTTGCTGGTTTACCTCATCTTCAGAGCTTCAGAGCTCATCTGCACAGCTTGTATTGGTCATGTTAACCATGTGTAAGCCTAGCTACACACTAAACATTGCAGAAAGCCTAGATACACACTAAACACTGTATAGAGCCTAGATACACACTAAACACTGTATAAAGCCTAGATACACACTAAACACTGTATAAAGCCTAGATACAGACTAAACACTGTATAAAGCCTAGATACAGACTAAACACTGTATAAAGCCTAGATACAGACTAAACACTGTATAGAGCCTAGATACACACTAAACACTGTATAAAGCCTAGATACACACTAAACACTGTATAAAGCCTAGATACACACTAAACACTGTTTAAAGCCTAGATACACACTAAACACTGTATAGAGCCTAGATACACACTAATCACTGTATAAAGCCTAGATACACACTAAACACTGTTTAAAGCCTAGATACACACTAAACACTGTATAGAGCCTAGATACACACTAATCACTGTATAAAGCCTAGATACACACTAAACACTGTATAGAGCCTAGATACACACTAAACACTGTATAAAGCCTAGATACAGACGAAACACTGTATAAAGCCTAGATACAGACGAAACACTGTATGGAGCCTAGATACAGACTAAACACTGTATAGAGCCTAGATACATACTGAACACTGTATAGAGCCTAGATACAGACGAAACACTGTATAGAGCCTAGATACAGACGAAACACTGTATGGAGTCTAGATACAGACTAAACACTGTATAGAGCCTAGATACATACTGAACACTGTATAGAGCCTAGATACAGACGAAACACTGTATAGAGCCTAGATACAGACGAAACACTGTATGGAGTCTAGATACAGACTAAACACTGTATAGAGCCTAGATACATACTGAACACTGTATAGAGCCTAGATACAGACGAAACACTGTATGGAGTCTAGATACAGACTAAACACTGTATAGAGCCTAGATACATACTGAACACTGTATAGAGCCTAGATACAGACGAAACACTGTATAGAGCCTAGATACACACTAAACACTGTATAGAGCCTAGATACAGACGAAACACTGTATAGAGCCTAGATACAGACGAAACACTGTATAGAGCCTAGATACCGTTTAAACACTGTTTAAAGCCTAGATACAGACTAAACACTGTATAAAACCTAGACCCAGACTAAAATTAGTATAAATAGTACAGCCTAAATCCAGGCTAAACACTGGCTTTGTACAGTGTTTAGCTCGTATCTTGGTTTTATACAGTGTTTAGTGTGTATCTAAGCTTTAAACAGTGTTTAAACTGTATCTAGGCTTTATACAGTGTTTAGCCGGTATCTAGGTTTTAGGTTGTATGTAGGTTTAGCCTGTATCTGTAACTAGACCCCACCCAGCTTCATCTTCCAAACCAGAGATACGAGCTGTGGATGAAAAACCAGCATTTCTCACACTGTGCCGCAGTTTGTCCTTTCTATGACTGAAACATACAGACTGTTCCATTCAGAATATCTTGATATAAAAAACACAAACGAAGAGAATAAATAACCAATGGCACTTTCATCTGCAAGGAAGCAAGTTCATATGTCGATTCCAACTGGAAAAGGCTGCATATCAACTTAATTTATTCGCTGATCCTGATTATATTTGTTGGAACATTAAAAGGTCCAGATGTTGGACAATGAGTTCTGGATCACACACCTTACAGTCATATGGTCACACCTTACAACACACGGACCTTAGACTCATGTGCAGGTGCTCCACACCACATTCTATGGATTACATGGGTATTGCCACATACTGTTACTCTGCTTTCACTTCTCACAGGTTGTTCCTCTTCAAGACAGATGTTTCCTCTTTTGTGATGATGACATGCTGCCCAAAGCAGTTCTGTTTAAAAACCCATTCATTCTGGAAAAATCCCTTTCAGTCATGGGAGAATGATGACTAAGGTACTGTGAACCAGCACACAACTCTGGTCCCAAGGTAGGTCTCAAATATATACACACCATAGGCTTTATAGGATAGTCAAGTACAGTCAAATTATTATTAAAATATTATTATTATATCACACAAGTATGACAAACGTCCAGCAGATATAATTTCAAGAACCTTTATTTCTGTGAGTGCATGTGACACTAATGAGTATTACAATTATAATACAACTACAGAACACATCCAAGCTTAGAACATTATGAGCTTAATACATTTTATACAACTTTTTAATCTACTATTGCCATAGCACTATCTACCTTGTAAAAACTAGAAGAAGAAATGTTGATAGAATGAGCCTATTATGATGGTTTGCATAGTTCCTGTACACGGCCCATGTGGCATGTATTACGAATTAATCACTGTGATTTTATCACTCAAAAATGGCTTTCAAGGTAAAAGCAGCCTTTGCTTCAGTGGTTGATGTTATACTGTACAAGATGTCGAAGCCGATTGGTGAATTAAATCATAGTGAGTAAATACTCAATTTACCGAGTCTTATAATACAAATAGGCTTGTGCCACTTTTTTGTGTGCTAAGGCTATACAGGTACACAGTATCTGAAATCGCAGCACAGTGAGTCAATGTCCTGATAAGAAATAAAGACCAGTTCTCACTCAGGTTTGAAAGAGAGGTGTTGTAGAACGAGATTCTATATAACTCTTTTCATCACACTACGTAACGATCACACTGTCTTGGTGCCGTGTTTTTGCTTGGTTACGTGACGGTCATTAGACAGCTACCCTCCTTTTGAGCGACCTCTTCTTCCGGCCAGCCACGCCTACAGGACGGATCTTTATCTCGGTGAAGTCCAGTGACGTGAGGTGGCCCTTCCATGGCTCCCAGTTGACCCCCTGGTGGGCACAGTTAAAAGTGCGGTTTAGCCTCTCAGTGACATTTAGCAGGAAGTGGAAATAAATCACTACTGTATTTCTGAATTGAGTAAGACATATATCTTATGTGAACAACATAGAATAGCTGTCAGTAGGTGTGGACTACAAGATCAAACAGGAATTATTGCTAGGCCCTACATTTCAACATCAACTATTATTCCATGTTGGTGCTCTTTGTATATTTACAACTGTAGCTCAAAACTATAGTATGAGTTTAGCAGACACAGAGATTAATAGGGATTTTTCCACCTAAGGTCTTCTGCTGTGAATTCTCCTCTAACCAAGAAATTTAGAAGCCTGAGTGATTCTGTAATCAGACACCGACCACTGATAAAGAGCTAGGGGATGTCTAACAAACTGTACACTGAAAGCAATGAGCTGCAGTCTCTAAGTGCACACTAGGAAAGTGGGCCTACAAGCATGTTTAAGAAAGCCACCTAAAGGGGACGTCATTATTTCAGAAATATGACTCATGATGACACATCAGTATCCAATTTGTGTTTAAGGTTTATATCTTTTGTTTCTTCCCAGATACAAGATGTTAGGCCCTGTGAAGAATCCTTCTCCTTTTTCTTGCTGGTTGAAAAGTAGCCTTATACTTTTCAAATGCTATCTCACCAGTCAGCAGTAACCATAAAGCAGCTTTCAGCCATGATACAACGGAGGCCTCCAATACTGAGATAACACTGTTTCCTAAATGAGCTACAAATCATGCCCTCCTCCACACCGTTGCTTAAAAATAAATCCACACATTTTTATCTGATATAAAAAAACTGTGTTTCATTCCTCCCTAAAAGCCTTACCCAGTCGGAGTGCTTTTAAGCTCACAGGAAGGAAGTGCCTAATGAAACAGAAACCTCCTGTTTGGCTTAAGTTTTGGCTAAATGGAGGATTTATGAGAGCTGAAAGATTCAGGGCACTGCTCTTCCTCCAAAAAAGGGACTTTTCTCACTGAAGCTGCTTGGCCTGCAGCTCCTCAGACGTTACTGCTTTGATGGCTCCCCCTGCTGATCATTAACCTACCAGTACAAGAGAGCGCTGCAAAAGAACACCATAAGGCAAAAGCCTCAGTGGTGAATGATCATCTCCAAGGCTGAACGGACATCTACAGTGTTACTGAGCAAAATCCAACTAGGGTCAAATGAACACTGTAAAAATTCATCTTACACCAGTGATTGCTCGTTTACAGTATTCTCTACAGTCACATATAGTTGCAATCGCAAAACAGCAATAGCTCCATTATCTTTCTCTAATTTAAAAATGCCAGCTGCCCTTTATGTTGTGTGAACATTAGCCACTACTTGACTAATGGAACAATACAAAGGGTCTGAAATGACATTGAAGTTTATAATCGCCACCCGATTTGTCTCTACATCCACTGGACATTTTATTCGGTATACCTACAGTTTACGATCATAGACTCTGTCGAGTTCATTAGCAGATACAGAGTCCATTTTGTCTTTCTCCTAAAACTACTGTTTATTCCAACAGTGAGATATTTGTATATGCTGTAGCTCAGATGCCAATTGACCTTGTCTGATACATCCAGATATTACATTCAGAAGTCCTACCATAGTAGTGTTTTCCTGCATGTGGTCACAGAGTACACAATGACTAAGTGCCCAGCTCCGCAGAGGCAATATCTCACCATACTATGCCTGTTGTCCCCGAATTTGCCGTTCAGATTGGCCAAGTGGCAGTTCTTGTACCACCAGGCACCGCGGTGAGTAAGTGCACAGTTGCCCAGGGCAATGTCATTATCTGAGTCCACTGTAGAGAAGGGTCTACCCTGGTGATAGGTCATGGCATCACCTGGGCAAATACATAAAAGCAAAAATGTTAATAAAGTTAATAATAAATAAATAAATAACAATGTTTCAATTGACTTCTCAAAGAGCATGTTTATCCGTCCATCGCCATTATCCTACCTGCATTTCCTTTATAGTTGCCGACAGTCAGCTTAAACTTCTGCTTTGATGTTCCTAATTTGAAGTCATCATAGACAGCATAGGCGCGTTCAGATCCCAGTCCCAGATCAAAGCGCACTTCATACTGGGTTGGAGTGCTGGTCAGCTCATGGATTTTCTCTAAACCTGGAAAACACAGCATAAATAATGGGACAGCTGACATGAAATTTCACTCTGTGTTGCACACTGATTATTTATGAGGTACCTGAGGACATAGACATCAGTTTAGCATCTGAATAATCAGAACATGTTAACAAAACGTCTTCAGAGTACAGAATAGGAAAAAATATAAGCCTAATAAATAAACCTTCAAATACACAAGTTTCATAACTTTTCATGACCTAAATCCCACTGCTATATTAACACCCACTCTCCACTTTCTTAGAAATGTCAACCATTTGTAGGACAGCAGTATCGTTGACACGGCAGTAAACAAGGTTCACACACACATCACTGCCACCCAAAATATGACTACAATAACTGTAGACCTGCTACAATGGAACTGGCCTTTAAAAATGCAACAAGATGTTTCCAATAAAATGAACAATACGAGTTCATAACAATTGTACACAGTTGCATTGTACATATCATATGAGATGTTCATACCAAGCCAGAACTCATCAGTCAGTTCCCCAAAGCCTTGCATGTACTGTCTCCAGCGCTTCATGAAGTCAAGTTTGCCATTGTTGCGTCTTTGGAAAATCTGGGTTACAAGACAGAGAGCAGAGAGTCCTCAAAGTCCTCAAAGTACCAATGCTAATATAGTAACTGTTTTTTTTTTCAGAGTTAATTCAGAAGAATTTGATTCATACAGTATGAACACAGAGCGAAAAAGGTGTGTGTAGATCAAAATTATAATGATCCACTTACAATCCAGCCACCGCCATCGGTCGTCATATCGCAGTACACCTGCAATGGTCTGCTGCGATTGTTGGCTACATAGATTGTGTAAACTCCACTCTCCATATTTCCATTCTTCATGACTTGTGTACAGTCCCCTGGGAATGGGTAAGCCATTCCCACTGTGAAGAGCCAGAACAGCATTAGATGATAAAATTACAGTGAGCCAGGATCACGCATAAAAAGCATACATTAAATTCACATAATCGTATCCATTATTATTTAAAAGATAATAGTTTACGAACCGGTACTGAATGTGGTCTCCACCACTTTACTTCTCTTCGAGCCTCTGTAAGCTAAGAGTGTCACAATATACTTCTTTCCCATGGCTAGACCAGAGAGGGTGAATTTGGTCTCTCCTGCAACAAACTTCTTCTCAACAGTCTGAAAACATAACATAAAAAATATTCATTAAAGTTACAGTCAGTAACCTTCTATTTATACACATACATCAGTGTGCAGTTGAAGGGAACAGTCGTTCTTAAATATTACAGTCATACGGGTTTGGTTTTAAAATGCTTGCTACATTAGAAGGTCCCAGTAATTTAGAAAGTCCAAATAGATTGTAGGAGTTAACAGTAACAGAGAATTGGGGAAGACTGAAGTTCAATTTAAGGTGTATGCAGTACAGCGCTGGCTTAAGCAGATATAAGAATGACTTACAGTCAGACATTTGGGCAGAAAGCATTCACTGTTAAGATATAAATCCTTTCTAACCATGTTCCCGAAAATAATATTCAATAACAATGCCTTGGCTAACTAATACTTTAATACAAAGACATTAATGCATTAATGGGGAACTGGTTTGCAACATGCCTGCATGCTGCCGTCCTCTGGCTTGTAGGTAAGGATGTAGCCGTCAATGCGAGCCTGAGGAGCTTTCCAGGTTAAAGCTGCAGAGTCTGTCTTGACATCAGTGGCTTTCAGATTCTTAGGAGCATCAATTTCTGGAAATAGAAATAAAGAAAGTTAACATCAATAATGACTTCATTCCACAGAAGACGCATTTATATGTGTCCCTGAATAAGGAATTGTTGTCATGATTGACTGGAAAACAGCTCCACAGTTCAGGCTCCACACATTAACATTAAGGAAAGTACTGAGAATTCACCATCAAAGATTACATAGCAACCATGGAACCTTGGGAAAATGTGTTCCATGTTTAGTTCGACATTATATGGTGAACTTTAAATAACCATGCTGGTTGCTAGCATTACCAGCAAGTAACCTGTCTGAGCCTCTGGTGTAGCTTTTCTTCAAGAGTGAGAATTTAAATCTGCCATTAGTCCAGCAGGACCAACTGTCACTGAATTAGCTTTTTAAACAAAACAAAGATGAAGTATAAAACATTACAAGCCTTTTTTTGTCCCACAAGATCAACTGTCACTGAATTCCAGTGAGATTCTACCAGTATAAATCAAATACAAGTGAAATACCAAAGATTTCTTAATGATCAGAAACCTGTCTCAGCCTCTGTTGTAGCTTTCCTGCTAGAGCGAGAGCCCTTGATGGCCCAGACGTAGACTGTATAGACAACTCCAGGCCTCAGACCAGTAAACCTGTAGGTGTTGCTGTCGGCTGCTACTTGGACCTCCTTAGTGGAACCACCAGCAGAACTGTAGCTTAGCATGTAGCCATCAACATCTGCTCGGACTTTTTCCCATGACACCAGCGCTGAGTCCTCTGTCACTTCTCGGGCCAAGAGGTTAGTAGGAGCATCTAGTTCTAAAAAGCCATTTGTACAACAGGTTAATGCACTACAGATCTACATCAGTAACATACTTCTTTTACAGGTAATCAGTGGAAGTAAAAGGCTCGCAATTCAATAGGATCACTACAAATTTAGACAAGACACCTGAGTGCCTATATTGGAAGGTCCATTTTTGACAGTAACCCTTGTTGTACCCTAAGCAATATGTTGTAGAGAGGTCAAATGTTTGTTGACAGGATAATCCTGACAAAGTAGCGTCCAATTAATCTCTGATATAAAAATAACATGCCAGTTTATGTGCCAGTAACACCATGCCAATATTAAAACATGCCTAAAACGTATTTTAATACTTATTTGCTTTTTAACAAAAGAAAGATGAAATATAAAACACTGCAAGCCTTTTCGTCCCACAAGATCCTCTGTCACTGAATCCCAGTGTAATTCTACCAGTGAATTACCAAAGCCTTCTTAATTATTTGATTCAGATAACAAGTTTCAGAACCTGTCTCAGCCTCTGTTGTAGCTTTCCTGCTAGAGCGAGAGCCCTTGATGGCCCAGACGTAGACTGTATAGATGACTCCAGGCCTCAGACCAGTGAACTTGTAGGAGCTGCTGTCTGCTGCCACTTGGACCTCCTCACTGGAACCATCAGCAGAACTGTAGCTTAGCATGTAGCCATCAATATCTGCTTTGACTCCATCCCACGATACCAGTGCTGAGTCCTCCGTCACTTCTCGGGCCAAGAGGTTAGTAGGAGCATCTAGTTCTAAAAAGCCATTTGTACAACAGGTTAATGCACTATAGATCAACATTAGCAACATGCAGTCTTTGACAGGTAATCAGTGGAAGTGAAAGGCTTGCGATTCAATAAAAATTCATTACGTTTATATGCTGTAGAGAGGCAAAACGTTTGTTGACAGAATAATCCGGACAAAGTAGCTTCGAATTAATCAGTGATATTGAAATAACTTTCCCGTTTACATACCAATAACACCATGCCAATTATAAAACCAAATGAATACTTTTAATACTTGTTTGCTTTTTAACAACACAAAGATGAAGCGTAAAACATTGCAAGCCTTTTTTTGTCCAGCAAGATTAACAGTCACTGAATTTCAGTTGGATTTTTCCAGTCAACTCCCAAGTTTCAGAAACCTGTCTCAGCCTCTGTTGCAGCCTTCTTGCTAGAGCGAGAGCCCTTGATGGCCCAGACGTAGACTGTATAGATGACTCCAGGCCTCAGACCAGTCAACCTGTAGGACCTGCTATCTGCTCCCACTCTGACTTCCTGACTGGAACCATCAGCAGAGCTATAGCTCAGCATGTAGCCATCAACATCTGCTCGGACTCCATTCCACGACACCAGTGCTGAGTCCTCGGTCACCTCTCTGGCCAAGAGGTTAGTAGGAGCATCTAATTCTAAAAAGTTATTTGCATAAAAAGATTAATGCAATACTAGCACCAGGAACAGATTATACAAAAACATGAAGAGTCTGATAGTCATTGGTGCATAACATAGGTAGAAGGGGCCTTACGGATTCATGGCTTTAAAAAGGAGGATATGGGCTTGGTATGTAGGAAATGAGGAAAAAAATGAAAAGATTCCTTGAGAAATTACATCTTTTGGCCAATTAGATTGGTATACATCCCAATGGACAAGCAAACACTGGGTAAGAATTATAGCCTGTAATCCGTAGGTTTGTGGGCCTGCTGCTTTAAGACATTGTACTCAGTACAAAAAGATGGATTTTGCTTAGGCGAGCAAAATTCAGCTGTGAAATTCATAGAAATGATGTAGTCTAAGAATAGAATAAGATACATCAAACATTAGTATAATGTGATTTTAAAAGGTTCATAGCAGAATTTCTCTCGTTACTTCCTGTCCGAGCATCAATGATAATTCACAGTTTATCACTTTCTGCTTTTGCAACTCAACTTTATAGTCCAAGCAGATAAACCAACAGATACAGCAACTTATTACAAGAGATTACTGAGGAAACCTGTCTCAGCCTCTGTTGCAGCTTTGCTGCTAGAGCGAGAGCCCATGATAGCCCAGACTTAGACTGTACAGATGACTCCAGGCCTCAGACCAGTGAACCTGTAGGAGGTGCTGTTTGATCCCATTCGGATCTCCTGACTACAGCCATCAGCAGAGCTGTAGTTCAGCATGTATCTATCAACATCTGCTTGTACTCTGTCCCACGACACCAATGCTGAGTCCTCTGTTACTTTTCGGGCCAAGAGGTTAGTAGGATCATCTAATTCTAATAAGCCATTTGTACAACAGGTTAATGCACTAGAGATCTACATTAGTAGCATGCAACATTTAGCAGTTCATCAGAGCTAGTGAGATTCTACATCATGAAATAAGGAACTCAAAATAAAAACAAGGCACCTTAGAGATTTTCTTGGAAAGTTAAGTGAAGAGTGATTTTTGCTGTACCCCATATTTATACATTGTAGAGCTGTTAAATGTTCATTGACAGGATAATCCAAACAAAGAGGATTCCTACTCATGTTTAGTCATTAAAGCAGTGAATCTTCGGTACGTAATTCAACACCAACTTTCATATTTGCTCTTTCTCATTTAACAGGAAAAGGATGGCTCATTAAAGATAAGTCTTTTTGTCCAACCAGACAATGTGTCACAGAATTCCAGCATCATCATGTCAGAGTTCACAATTTTTTCAGAATTATTTGATGTATAATGACAAGCTTAGAAACCTGTTTCAGCCTCTGTTGTAGCCTTCCTGCTAGAGCGAGAGCCCTTGATGGCCCAGACGTAGACTGTATAGTTGACTCCAGGCCTCAGACCAGTCAACCTGTAGGAGGTGCTGTCTGATCCCACTCGGACACGCTGACTAAAGCCATCAGCAGAAGTGTAGCTCAGCATGTAGCCATCAACCTCCGCTTGCACTTTGTCCCACGACACCAACGCTGAGTCCTCTGTCACTTCTCGGGCCAAGAGGTTAGTAGGAGCATCTAATTCTAAAAAGCCATTTGTACAACAGGTTAATATAGTTCCAGTCTCAGGACCAGAATGTACAAAAATACATGATGTCTGATGGCGATGCTAACAGAAATGCTATGGAGCTGGACTTCCAATAGGAAAATATGGGCTTGGTATGCAGGTGATGAGGGACAGGATATGGTTTTCAAGTTTTCATCTTTTGGCAATCCCTTTGCTCTTTAACACGAATAAGCAAAACCTGACTAGGAGATACAGGCCCTGACTTCTATGTCTGTGGGAAGGCAAATTCCTAGCATGCACTCAGCACAAAGAAGGAGATTTTGGTGTTAGCAAGTTTCAGAAACCTGTCTTAGCCTCTGTTGTAGCCTTCTTGCCAGAGCCCTTGATGGCCCAGATGTAAACTGTACAGATGACTCCAGGCTTCAGACTACTGAAGTTGTAGGTGCTGCTGTAGGCTGCAACTTGGACCTCTGTACCAGAGTCATCAGCAGAGCTATAGCTCAATATGTAGTCATCAACATCTGCTCTGACTTTGTCCCATGACACCAATTGTCCAGAAAGGTCAATTTTTGACTGCAATTTTTGCTGTACCCTAAATTTATTCACTGGAGAAAGGTGAACTATTTATGACAGGACAATTAAATAACCCAACAGATTTAACTGTCACTGAATTCCAGTGTGATTTTAACAGTAAGCTTCTTAGTTATTTGATTCGGATTAGCAAGTTTCAGAACCTGTCTCAGCCTCAGTTGTAGCTTTCCTGCTAGAGCGGCTGCCCTTGATGGCCCAGACGTAGACTGTACAGATGACTCCTGGCCTTAGACCAGTGAGGAGGTAGGAGGTGGTGTCTGTTCCCACTTGGACCTCCTGACTGGAACCATCGGCAGAGCTGTAGTTTAGCATGTAGCCATCAACATCTGCTTGCACTCTGTCCCACGACACCAACACTGAGTCCTCTGTCACTTCTCTGGCCAAGAGGTTAGTGGGAGCATCTAATTCTAAAAAACCATTTGTATAACAGGTTAATGCACTACAGATCTAAGTCAGTAGCATGCAATTTTAGCAGCTCATCATTGATAGCGAAAGGCGTGACATTATACAGTATAAAATCTTTCAAAATAAGGACCAGGCACTTTTATAATTATCTTGAAAAGTCAGATTTTCAGAGTCATTTTTGCTGTACCCTGCATTTATACACTGTATAGATGTTAAACATTCATTGACAGGGTTCCGCAGAAGAAGAACCTTGATTAATCTCTACTACTGAAAGCTTCTTAGTTATTTGATTCGGTATAGCAACTTTCAAAAACCTGTCTCAGCCTCTGTTGTAGCTTTCCTGCTAGAGCGAGCGTCCTTGATGGCCCAGACGTAGACTGTATAGATGACTCCCGGACTCAGACCAGTCAACCTGTAGGAGGTGCTATCTGCTTCCACTTGGACCTCCTGACTGGAACCATCAGCAGAGCTATAGCTCAGCATGTAGCCATCAACATCAGCTTGCACTTTGTCCCACGACACCAACGTTGAGTCCTCTGTCACCTCTCCAGCAAGGAGGTTAGTAGGAGCATCTAATTCTAAAAAGCCATTTGTACAACAGGTTAATATACTTCTAGTCTCAGGATTAGAATGTACACATTCGGGTTACCTACATAGAGTTTTACAGTCTGAGGAAACTGTACTCGAGCTTATCTTTAGAACCAGCATTAGAAATGAGCTTAATGATTACATCACAGTTGATCAACACTGCCCTTCTGTATCAAACTTTCAAATGCAATTTGACTTAATATAGAAACTGATGAACCAGAAGATTATATTATATGACATATGCCAGAAACCTGTCTCAGCCTCTGTTGTAGCCTTCTTGCTAGAGCGAGGGCCCTTGATGGCCCAGATGTAAACTGTATAGATGACTCCAGGCCTCAGACTAGTGAAGTTGTAGGAGCTGCTGTCTTCTGCCACTTGGATCTCTTTACTGGAGTCATCAGCAGAACTGTAGCTTAACATGTAGCCATCAGCATCTGCTCGGACCCGATCCCACAAGACCAACGCTGAGTCCTCAGTCACTTCTCTGGCCAAGAGGTTAGTTGGAGCATCTAATTCTAAAAAGCCATTTATATAACAGGTTAGTGGCCTGTAGAGCAACATTAGTAATGTGCGATCTTTGTCAGGTAATCAGTGGAAGTGAAATTTATTTTGATTTAGTTAAATCATGAAAACGATGTAATATGATCACTAGAAATATAGACCAGATACCTTAGTGCTTATATCGGAAGGTCCATTAATCTTTGTGGTTTTCTAAGTTTATTCATTGTAGAGGTAAAAGATTTGTTGACAAGATAATCCAGGCAAAGTAGTCCTCCATTATTAATAGCTGATATTAAAATAACATGCCAATTTAAATGGCAATAATGACATAATTACAAACCCATGTATAAATAATTTTAATTTTGCCTTTTAACAGGACAAAAATAAAGCAGAAAACATTGTAACCCCTTTTTGTCCAATAGGATTAGCTGTCACTGAATTCCAGTGTGATTTTAACAGTGAAATACCAAACATTTCTATCGTGATTCAGAATAACAAGTTTCAGAAACCTGTCTCAGCCTCTGTTGCAGCTTTCCTGCTAGAGCGAGAGCCCTTGATGGCCCAGACGTAGACAGTATAGATGACTCCAGGCCTCAGACCAGTCAACCTGTAGGAGGGGCTATCTGCTCCCACTCTGACCTCCTGACTGGAACCATCAGCAGAGCTGTAGCTTAACATGTATCCATCAACATCAGCTTGCACTTTTTCCCATGACACCAAAGCTGAGTCTTCCGTCACCTCTCTTCCCAAGAGGTTAGTAGGAGCATCTAGTTCTAAAAAGTTATTGGGACAGCAGGTTATTGCCTTACGAGTATCAGGAACAGATCATTTAAACAGATGTAAAGGCTGGTGGACATTGCTGTAGAAGGGGCGTTTATGTTTCTCTTGACACTTCATTATGGTCAAATTTTAAGAATATTATTACAGAGGCATGGCTTTCCGAGAGAAAGAGAAGGGGCTTGGTATGTAGAGAAATAATTGCTAGCCAATTCCAATACCATCCATTCATGGAAATGGAGAAGCCAGCAATGATTAAGAAATTTAGGATGTGAACTATATGTTTGTGGCCCTGCTTCTTAATAGCATGCACCTGACACCACTTAGGGTTAGCGAACAGAGTCCCACTGATGGGATCAATAGGCGAAGTATTAAAGAGATTACTGAGGAAACCTGTCTCGGTCTCTGTTTTAGCTTTTCTGCTGGAGCGAGAGCCATGGGTGGCCCAAACGTAGATTGTGTAGCTGAATCCAGGCCTCAGACCCGTGAGCCTGTAAGAGCTGCTGTCTGCTCCCACTCTGACCTCCTGACTGGAACCATCAGCAGAGCTGTAGCTCAGCATGTAGCCATCAACTTCTGCTTGCACTCTGTCCCACGACACCAACGCTGAGTCCCCTGTCACTTCTCCAGCAAAGAGGTTAGTAGGAGCATCTAGTTCTAAAAAGCCATTTGTACAACAGGTTAATGCACTATAGATCAACATTAGCAACATGCAGTCTTTGACAGGTAATCAGTGGAAGTGAAAGGCTTGCAATTCAATAACATTACTACAAATACAGACCAGACACCTGGGTGCCTATATTGGAGGATCCATTTTTGAGAGTAACCGCTGTTGTGCCCTAAGTTTATATGCTGTAGAGAGGTCACATACGTCTTGACAGGAAAACCCTGACAAAGTAGGTTTCAATTAACTTCTGATATCAAAATAATGTGACAATTTAAATGGCAGTAACACAATGTCAGTTTAATACTTGTTTGCTTTTTAACAGGATAAAGATGAAGTATAAACTATGGCAAGCCTTTTTGTCCAACAAGATTACCTGTCTCTGAATTCCAGTGTGATTTTTTCCAGTCAACCACCAAAAGTTTCTTAATTATATGATTTGGTATAGCAAGTTTCAGAAACCTGTCTCAGCCTCTGTTGTAGCTTTCCTGCTAGAGCGAGAGCCCTTGATGGCCCAGACGTAGACTGTATAGATGACTTCAGGTTTCAAACCAGTGAGCCTGTAGGAGCTGCTGTCTGCTCCCACTCTGACCTCCTGACTGGAACCATCAGCCGAAGAGTAGCTCAGCATGTAGCCATCAACATCAGCTTGCACTTTTTCCCACGACACCAACGCTGAATCCTCTGTCACCTCTCCAGCAAAGAGGTTAGAAGGAGCATCTAATTCTAAAAAGTCATGTGTAGAACAGGTTAATGGTCTATAACCCAACAATAGCAACATGTGATCGTTGACAGGTAATCAGTGGAAGTGAAAGACTTGCGATTCAAAAAGGTCTCTATGTATATACGGACTTGAGTGCTTACACTAGAAGGCCATTTTTTGTCAGTAATCTTTACTGTACCCAAAGTTTATATGTTGTAGATAGGTAAAACATGTCTTGACAGGAAAATGCTGACAAAGTAGCTTCCAAGTAATCTCTGATATTAAAATAGCATGTCAATATATATGCCAATAAAACCATGCCAATTTTAAAACTATCTATAAACTTATTTTAATACTTGTTTTCTTTTAAACAGGAAGAAGATAAGCACAAAATATGGCAAGCCTTTTTGTCCAACAAGATCAACTGTCACTGAATTCCAGTGTATTCCAAGTATCTTTATCATCTGATTCGGAATAGCAAGTTTCAGAAACCTGTCTCAGCCTCTGTTGTAGCTTTTCTGCTAGAGCGAGAGCCCTTGATGGCCCAGACATAGACCGTATAGATGACTCCAGGCCTCAGACCAGTCAACCTGTAGGAGGGGCTATCTGCTTCCACTCTGACCTCCTGACTGGAACCATCAGCAGAGCTATAGCTCAGCATGTAGCCATTAACATCTGCTCAGACTGTCCCATGACACCAAGGCTGAGTCCTCTGTCACTTCTCTGGCCAAGAGGTTAGTAGGAGCATCTAGTTCTAAAAAGTTATTTGTACAACAGGTTAATATACTTCTAGTCTCAGGATCAGAATGTACAAAAAATACATGATGTCTGATGGCGATGCTAACAGAAATGCTATGGAGTTGGACATTCAACTGGATTCAACAATTTGGGCTTGGTATGCAGGTGATGAGGGACAGGATACGATTGGAAGTCCTTTTGCACCTCACCATGGATGCAAGGCCTGGCTAAAAGACACAGGCCTTGATTTCTATGTCTGTAGACAGGCTAATTTATCGCATGCCCTAAGTGAGTAGAATTCTTCCACAGAATTAGTGCCAGGCTCTTGAGTCCCATGTGTGAGACTGACTGATCCTCAAAGAACAAAAGATTTAAGTACTAGTATTTGTCCTAAAACTTCCCTGGGACTGTTTATCTACATGAACAAAATATCTTTCCTTTAAACCAACCAGCATCAGAATATCGCTTAAATTCTTTTTCAAATTTCAATATTAATTCATGGTGCACTACGGCATCAAAGTTTCAAGCACACTTAGACTTCATATTGAACAAAACAATAACTATGAAGGATGAAGAATATAAAGACATTTTTCAGAAACCTGTATCAACCTCTGTTGTAGCCCTTCTGCTAGAGCGAGAGCCCATGATAGCCCAGACGTTGACTGTATAGATGACTCCAGGCCTCAGACCAGTCAACCTGTGGATAGTGCTGTTTGCTCCCATTCGGACCTCCTGACTGATGTCATTAGCAGAGCTGCTAATGTGCTTGTGCAACATCTGCCTGCACGCTGTCCCATGACACGAGTGCTGAGTCCTCTGTCACTTCTCTGGCCAAGAGGTTAGTAGCAGCATCTAGCTCTAAAAAGCCATTTGTACAACAGGTTAATGCACTACAGATCAGAATTGGTAGCATGCAGTTTTTGATATCTTATCAGTGGATTTGAAAAGTTTGATTTTTCAATTTGGAAAAAAAAAAAAAACATGTTTCAGAATCCTGTCTGAGCCTCTGTTCGCCTGATGGTCTATAAATGGACTGTATAGACAACCACAAGGCTCAGACCATTGAGCCAGAAGGAGGTGCTGTTTGCTCCCACATGGATGTCTTGACTGGAGCCAACAGCAGCAGTAGCTCAGCCTGTAGGCATCAACAGTAATCCTTATTTAAAAGCTTGATCTCAGTAAGAACATTGTCCATTAAGGCAAGCTTGTCATGCAAACGTTCTTTGAGACATAAGATAAACATAACGTCTCCGTCTATTTATAGTCTTGGTGTAAAGCCATGCTGTGGTTTCCTGGTTTACCTTTCTGTTCAAGAGGTTAGTAAGACCGTCCAATACTTGGTACAACAGATTATGCACTACAGATAGAACTATTTTAGCGTCATGAAACATACATGCCTCTGATACATACATGATACATACCTGTTTGCTAATAATACTCATTAGCTATTCACCTAACTAACAAACTCATAAACCTCTAATTTACATTAATCATTAAAGTGTATATTTAGATATTAGCCAATCTAGTAAAACCCTATTAAAATCGATACGTACTGTCAGAGTCCTCCATAGAGAGTCCTCTGCTCTGACCAAAGAGTTTAGCAGTAACATCTACATCTGGTGTAAGGTAAAGGTCACAACACCATTTAATTAGATTGACTTAAGCTTCCTTCCATGAACACGCATTGCAGGAGGAGGAAATTTGCCAAGCTGGCAGGGTTAAGGTTAGCATGTCCTTTCTTTAAGATGTTAAGGCAGACACAAAGTCTTTTCAGACTACTTCCAACATCATTAGACAGCTCAACAAGCTTGGGGGAAAAATACAGATTTAGTTACATCAACTACCGATTTTGTTGCATCAAATAATAGAAGTCTACATTGACTACCATCTTTCTGAGTGATGGGGGAGTGACATGGGGGAGAAGGGAGGTACATCAAAAAGAACTTTCTGGCAGACTAACCGTATTTCAGGTAAGTAAGAATATAAATGGTGCACAGTAGCTTAGCCCTAAGTAGGATTTTCCCACAGTCTCGTGTGAGGGTCACTGACACACACGCTTGTTCCATCAAACAGGCATGTGGAGGTAAAAGGAAAGAAAAACACAAAGAGGTTCTGCACCTCAAGGGCTTCTATTCCCTGTTCTCAGATCACAGCATCCATGAGGCGTCCCGCCATTTGAGTTATGAGGCCGGTCAATGTCTGTTTCGGTCGTTTTCCCTCCAACCATATGGAGAGGGCCACAGAAAGGCCCATCTCTGTTTCCTATCAAAGCTTACCATAAGGTCCTGGTACCATAAAGCTTGTTGCACATGAGATGACAGTATCTGATATTAACTTATAAACTATAAACTTATTAAGTCTTTAATGCTCTGTACTAATGGGAACACAAAGAAGATATCCACAAAATTTATTATAGAGATTTGTGCCTCTCCTAGGATTGGGTTTCCTGAGACTCTCTAAGCTGGTAACACACTTAAAGCTGCCGCTGCCTTGGAGATATTTACCGTCAAGTACAAATCCTATATTTTCATGACAGACGTAACAACCTAATGAATATTTGACACAGTATCAAATGCCATTGGTAATAAAAGCTTCTCTAACTTACACAGCGCAGTCACTGTTAGCAGCACAGATAATGCAGTTACTGGAGAAGACCGCTCAGTTCAAGGCTGCCATGGGTGAATGCCTGGTTACGTTTTGTTTCTGTTGTTTACGTTTTGTGTGGGAGGAAAATGTACTGTTTTAAAAGAATACAACTCATTACATTTCGTACTCGTACAAGCTGAAAAGCAAAACGGCACAACTAAGAAACCTACTGAAGTCCTATTCATTCAGGAGCCAAGGAGATGAAAGCTCTATGATAGGCTATCCTGAGGGAGCGTTGGAGAGGAGGAAATAAAATCAGTGAGGCCAAAGCCTGCTGCCCTGGGCCGTGAGGGGAACAGCTTACCCGTCTCAGCCTCTGTAGAGCTGTTTCTGCTGGAGCGTGCACCCTTGTAGGCCCAGATGAAGATGGTGTACACTACACCAGGCTTCAGTGAAGTCAACTGGTGGGAAGTAGCATCTGCTCCTACTTGGATCTTCTGGCTGGTGCCCTCAGCGGAACTGTAGGTCAACATATAGCCATCAATCTCAGCACGTACCCTGTCCCAAGTCACGGTCGCTGAGTTCTCTGTAACCTCTCTGGTGACCAGGTTAGTGGGAGCATCGATATCTGAGGGACAGTTGTGAAAAAAAAATTAGAAATCAGTTACTTTTATTAATACAACTAAGAACACTACTACCCCTGAGTAGACAGACATGGCAAGGTTGCTAGTTTTGGCGTCCTTGCATAGTATAACTAAAAACTTAATAGAAACTGCAATGCTGTCTGGATTGAATGCATTTTTTGATAAAGCAATCCCCTTTAAAAAGATGTAAAAAGACAAAAAAATAAATCTTTATAAAATTGCATATAATTGTTTATTTCTATAGTATCCTGTAATAAACAGAATCTGCTCTAAGAGTACAGCATCACTTTCTTGCTTCTGAAGCTTAGAGACACTTAACACATGTAATAAAATGAGATCCTATGGAAGGATACCAGTAACAATACATAATCATTTGTCATAGCGGTCTGTTTGCATGTCCTGCATCATGCAGCCGTCTGCCAATGGTGCTGACACTAACAGGATGACTCATGCTGGGCATCACTGCTCACTGTTGGGTGAGTCAGGTACAGTGATAAGACCCATCTTTGCTTACATCACTGTGCATTACACTTTAATCATTTGCATGCCCCTACCCACCAAGTTTCATTTCTGTCGATTGATTCCAAACCATTTTTTCCACAATTTTTGACTGTTGCAGTGGGATGCTGACTTATGATGTCAAAATGCGGCCCTATCTCATAATTATAATGTAGTATGTCACAATTATGAGATACTGTGGCACCAGAAAAGACAAGGCTTCCTAATGGAGGTACAGAGCACACATGCTATTCTAGCAACCCTTTGTCTATGAATTGAGTATTATTACATTTACTATACAAAAATCACTGATAGACTATACCCACAATATTAATTTGTATTAATAATAGATAAGACAAGTAATTTCTTGTCTTGTGTATTTCTGTGACAATGGAACAAACACCGCCACTATAAGTGGTTGGTGTGGCTCAGCGGTTACCACCACTACCCACCAGGGAGCTACCACCCCATGTGGGAGACGGGGGTTTGAATCCCAGCCTAGGTAGCAAATGCTGAGCTACACCAATAAGAGTCCTAACACTGCACTGGACCACCTGTAAAACGAATAACCTTGTAAGTCGCTCTGGATAACAACATCAGCTAAATGCCTAAAATGTACATAAGGGACGTGCCTGAGGTTTTATGTATCTGAAACTATTAAAATAATGCTAATATTAATGTCCAAGTCATTAACTTTTTTAGCTACTTTTACATATCAGTAGCACTATTATGAGCTTTAGCTTCTCAGTGTTGTTAACCTGCACTTATCAGACCAAATCTGCACTCTTGTTCAACACATGCCATATGAAATTACTTTAATCATTATCTTAAGCATATAGCAGCTGCCTTCTTATTTCATGAGCTTAGCTCATTTAGCATATAGTCACAATATGTTGTTTCTGCTAGCAGCGTAATTCGCTTTCTAGTGTATAATGTAATGTAGTTTTTAATGTAAAGAACACATATGCAGTGAAGGCTTAAACTGGCATTTGGTGAATGTGTAAGTGTGTGTACGTGAGTGACTAGGTTTACAGAAGCGATAGACCGCTGACAGTGTTAGCGGCTAGAGGAAGTGAGAAGACATGCAAAAGCAATCATCATTTGAGGTATTCCCCTATGACTGCAACAAGGTCAGTGCAGTGTCACCATGCTATCCACGTCATGGAAATTGATTAATGAATCTTTCCAAGGCCAGCAGAATCCACATCTTTTACTGATATGCTATTTGTTATTGCACCAATCTTTTGACTGGCGCTGATTTGAATCATGGAATGGAATACAAAACAACAGAAGACTGCAGACAATAGTATCAGTCCAAAGAAATGCCACTGGAAAAAAAAACTTGAAGTAAGCTTTTTTCTTCAACCACTAAGCACTTTACTCATGAATTCACCATCATAACCTCAGGTCGCCAATGCCGCACTTTTTCTATTGCAACTGTATCTGGGTGATCTAATGACATATCTTTTTTTGGTCTTTGGTTTTGTGGTCTATGCAAACAAGCTGTCAAACGTTTCACTTTGGAAAGAATAACCAAACAGATGAACTGCTTATGTCTTTCTGTCTTTAACCACTTGAGCTTCATCGTATCATAAAATAAACAGCATCAGATTCCACCGGACAAAGCTCTTAACGACTAGCTAGGTTTCAACAGGGGACTGGGATGGAGGAGAGGTATAGGGGTCGGCCTGGTTTAGCAAACAGGGGAAAGTATGGGTTGCGGCCTTCACTATGTGGAAAACAGTTTATCCATCATGCACCTCTTTTGGAGGCCTTGAACCCTTCAGCTTACCTCTGTTTTTTTTGTGGTATGTCACAGAAGCAGAGTGCAAAAAAGAAAAGGAAGACGTGCCAGAAGACTGCCATTACCTTCACACTCAACTGCAGAAGCTATTAGAAAATGTCTTAGCAAAAGATTATTGCTGCATTTGGATTCATATGGTTCTTTGCATTGTAAAGTCTATATGCACAGTCACCATCCACTTTATTAGGAACACCTGTACAATTCCTGTGATTGTCTAATCAGCTGTCTGATTGATAATTGGAGCTAATATTCAGCACTTTTCCTATGAACTATGAAAATCATTTTGTGTCTTTAAAGCGGCAGTAACTTCAGTCTCCTGCAGATGGTGTTGCACGTGGACGTTCAATCTATAAATGCCTGTGGCATATGCGACGGGATTCATACATTTAAAAGAGGTGGTACAGTGCAATGAATGTGTGAAAAATGGCTCCAAAGCAGATGCTAATGATTGGCTAAAAGCAGTGATTGGATTTGAGCGTGCCAAAGACCATAGGTGTGAAGGAAGTATCTGGATTTGCAAGTGTATAGAAGTGTACGGTCATACGGGTCTACCAGCAGTGGTAAAAATCCCAGTCTACAGGAAACTCTCCTCAGAATTGTGCCAGGGAAGGCATCCACCAAATCTGGCCCAACTGTGCAATTCAGAGATACAACAGTGTCTAAACACTGATGTGGCCTACATCCAGAAACTTGTCCAGTCCATGCCAAATCAAATTGCAGCTGTTATTCGTGCTAATAAAGTGCCTTTTGTTATTATACGCATATCTGACTAATCACAATTACCTAAACACACCACTGTAACCTGGCCCAATGCCCCAACCACACTCTTACTAAATTGAAAAAAGTTGAAAAGTTAAAATTGGTTACTACAACCAACCAGTTTTTGTAAATTTACAATGTAAAATTTTAAATGTAAGATAAAATGTAAAATTGTATCTTAAATTTAATAAAGTGAAATAAGGTAGATTTTGGTCTTTTTTGTTTTGACTTGATAAAGGAGTATGAAGTTTCTCTATTTCAGGAACAGAAAGTTTCACGCGCAGCTCAGATTTCTATAGCTTAGTCTGAGCTCCAAAATCAGCACAAAGGGCTTTTAAAGTCCAATAAAAATGTTTTTCAGTGCAATAACATCAATCTAATTCCTCACAGATACAGCAAACAGTGACACTGGGCTGTGTCAATGTAGCAGTAGGATCTTTATTCAGAAGCTGCTTCCACACAGACTGTAGCTCAGTTCGAGCTGCTTTTGGTGATTCTGATCCTTGTAGCAGAAAAGTTGTATTTGCTGGAGCTCAGCCGCCCCACAGTAGCTATGATAGTGATTGTTCCCTGAGTTTCTTACACTGATGAAACCTCCCAAAAGTTCCTGTTTGGTATTAAATATGGTGTCAGTTATAGACATTACACAAAATTGTGTTTGGTGAGTAACAGCCTTTAGATTAAACAGCTCGTTTCAATCAAATGATGGTGCAGACAACATCTGAAACTACTGGTGTTAATAAATAAAATATATTTTTGATTAAATATTAATTTTCCTGTAATTTAACTGTAATTTAAAAAAAAAATACATTTACAGTTCTAAGCTTTGTACACTGTTAAGACTATATCTGCTCTGATGTGTGTTCTTTCAACACTGTCAATGACTCATACTGCATATTTATTTTCTATAAAGCATTTGTAGAAATATAATAGTTTTTAAGGATTTCATTTAATTTTAATGAACATTAATAGATTAATTTAATTTTTTTTCATCAATTCATCTTACAAACATCACAGATAATTAGAGGGGATGATGAAGTAGTGGTGTGCCTTATTAATTAAAAAGTGCTGAGTGTTAAAAAGCTGTTAAACACCATTGAACTCTTGGGTCATTGGTGTTACTATAGCCCAGGCTCTGCCCACTCTTAACTTCCATTAGTGTTTCTTTTGGGTTTTTCTCTATTTTCTTTTTTTTATTTATTATAGATTTGTCTCTGATGTTGCTTACTTGAGTTTGAACCTTGCCTGTCTGGACAGTTCACTGATTACTGAACTGTCCTTAATAAATCCACTCTGCGAATGCAACCTGTCTCAGCCCCAGCATTACACAGCCACTTATTTGATATAGTTTTAATTTACATGTAGAAGGAAGCCTTTCTTTGTATTTCCTTTCGATCATAGTATGTTGTAATAGAAGCACCTATGATGTCTTGCATGTGGCTTTGAATTACAACTGAACATTTAGCCCACTTCATAAAAAATACAGAGCTACATATCGTACATCATCATTCAGCCTGCAAATACAGAGAACTCATTTCCATCCATATTGCCCAGCTCCACCTAAAGCTTGATAAACCTGGTAGTTTCAACTTCAGATTAGTGACTGAGCAACACCTCCACAGTTAGAGGTGCTAATGAAATCCATAATCCACTGGCTATTTGCTGTAGAATGGCGATTTTATTGATTATGGGTTTTGCAATGGGAAAAAATGCTTCCCTAGCAAGACAGCATTCTGCAGATGTAATTACAGGTCCATCCACTGTACTTGACGCTACATTTGACATACCATTAGCACTATTACATTAAACAGAGAAATCCTATACAGCGGACTGCAGCGGACATTCTATACTTCACTAGCTAAACCACAAGGATGCAGAACAGAATACCTTGAAAAGCCATTTCCTCTGTTAGAAGACCACAGAGGCTAAGAAAGGAGACAGCAGAAAGTTCTAGTAATTCTAGAGTTTCATTTCACTACCATTTCATCATATCACTACCATTCAAACATTTGGATGGAAAGCAATTCTTTCCTAAAGCTGAATGCTTAAACACCCACTTGTTAATGTTAATCTTGAACTCAAAGTTTCCAGAGCCTTCCATGCTGCAGGGAGTCTGAAGCTTACTAACCAAGTCCAAGCTAATGATCTCTTTAAAGGTTGGGTGAGGGGCCAGGGGAACAAATGACCCATCACCTTGAGGAGACAATAAATAGTGGGTTAAAACAACACCTTTTTAGGAGGGCAGCAACAGTGAAGTCTCTTTTAAGACCAGAATGCCCCTTAAGTCAAAGGCCAGACAACGTTATATTTATGTTTTCCGCTATAGCTCAATAGACCAGATGCCGAATAGGAACTGGTGGAACACTGCTGCCTTTGATTTGATATATTAGAGCCTTTGAGTGAGCTTAGCAGCAGCCTGAATGAAGCATTCTCTGCAACCTCGCTCCTGCTCCTGTGGACCATAATTCTAGGGGAATGGTCTGATTATTTGGCCAGAATGACTTACCCATAATTATCCTGCCAAGACTATATTCTCTCAATTGCCTAAAGTGTTATAAGCCCATATATTTGAGCTGAAGCAATTTAATTCTTTAACATATCTGTGCTATTTAGGTAAGGCTTTCAGTATATGCACAGGGTCTGACCTTTTCCAGATAGTGGTTCTTGGTAATGAGAGAAAGATATTATGTCTAATTGACAATCTGTGGTAATTGCAATTGAGTATCTGCCATATTTCCATTTAGAACCAGCACAAAATAGATATTTACTGAAGCTCTCGCCATCAGCAACTGTAGTGACCTGTTTCTGATGTTGATACACCACGACAACATTATCAATGCATTAGCATAACAGAGTACACATTAGAGGAATGGTTGGCAAGGAGACAGGTCTAAAATTGCTTCTTTAAAGTGTGGCACTGAGCCTCTGAACAGGAAACTTCAGTGCTAAAATGCTCACATTTATATAAGTACAGCTCTGACCACTATGCACAATAATGTAACTGGTCCGAAACTCATTCCCCCTTGGGGTTCCTTGGAAATATGTGTTGCTCTTGGATTTTTGTGACTTTGAGGGGCAAAGATCATGAAGGAGCTACACATATTTGAATAGCCTTGGGTAAAATAAACAAAGATCCTTCAGTCAGGGAAGCAATTTCATTGATTTATGGCAACAAGAAAAATATCTGTTATATACAGTCTGTCTAGTAAAGGCTGAAAAAACATTCAATACCAAACCCAGTGGAAAAGAAATAGTTTGAAAGGATAATATACAAACTAAATCCCAAGACATACCACAAGAACACAGGCAATAAATTACCTTTTTAAAACTTAACTTAGGTGTGAGGAAAGTTTTAAGTTGCATTTCTAATTACTTGCCATTGCTTACTGTATGACTTAAAGTAATGGCTATTTCTCAGTATCTTAATGTAAATGATAAGTTCAGTCCCTGAATATAGGGCATTAGAGGAGTTAACATGCAGCAGAAATTACTATAAGAGATTGACCAGTCCTGGGGGTAAAGCATAAAATGAGTACCAGTCAAAAGTTTGGACACTGCTATGAAACTTCAAACTATAGCATATAAAAAATCAACTATAAAACAGCGCTCATGGAATTAGTCAGTCCACTTTCAAAAACTCCTAAATGGAACTTTAAAGGAGGATAAAACATCTTTCTTGTAAAGAAGGTTGATGCAACAAGACTTTTCTCTTAGCAATTTTGGATGAATTCTATTGATCACATGTATTTAAAGGGTGACTAGTTTAAAAAAAGAGATAAAAGTTTTTTTGTGCAACCAAATATATATTAGATATAATATTGTGAGAATATGTGGCGTATCAGGATGTATTGTTACAGACATCTCATTAGTTGGAACTGTTAAATGTAAGCGTGTAGGGTCTTCACCAACAACATCCATTTAATTGGGCGTGTCTAAACTTTTGACAGGTACTGTCCATAATTCTAGACACATTAAGGTTTTGAGGTCCTGTTGACTCCTGAATCAGACAGTGTTAAAATGATTATTTTATTGTTCACAAGGAAAACGATAAGCAAATGAAATAAAAAGTGAGAAAATGAGATCTATGACAAAATTTTGTCAAAGAATAGAAACTAAACAATAATGTAAAAGACAAATGAGTGCATTATTTTTAAATGTGAGAGATCGAGTACATGCCTTGTTCAGGATGTCACAACGGAAGTCCATGCTGAGTGTTGGCCTGGCTGGATACGCTATATAAATTTTAGTTTGTTATTTGTTATTAAGTAACAATAGAGATAATATAAATGTGATATTATGTGTAACAGTATGGCAGGTGCTGCATTTGTCTGAAAATCTTAGTTGTTCGTTGTCATATGAAATGGAAAAAAGTCTAAATCTGTCGACTATGTTCTACAGGCTGAATGAAGGCCGAACTGGGCAGAGGGTGGGAGAGAGAGAAAGAAGGACAGACATAAAGTGGCACCTCACTTGCTGTTAGGAAGTCTGTGGAGTCGGACATAGGATATTTTTTTACAGAGTAGAACCTCATGTTATCAACTAACCTGTGACTCCTGTGGCCTGGGAAGGCTTGCCCTCGTTACTTCCTTTGATGGCCCGCACTGATATCTGGTAGTCTGTTCCCGGGTAAAGGCCTACAAACAACAGTTCAGCTCACTTTAAAAAACACACGGAAATGATTTTCGCATTCTCATTTGTGATTTATCCTGGAGCTCAGGACTGCTTTACTTGTTTTATTCCATAAGCTTTTTAGGAACATAAATTATTAAACAATAAATAATATGTAATTATCTGTTCATAGCAATTTCTTAGTAAACCTTGAGATGTGATCGCCACTTTCTAAAATACACTTCTGAATATTAATTTTGTTATTACTTAAATCTATTTTTTTTTTATGTTATACAACTATTTTTTGTTATGAAATCATCTATAGCTCTGTTCATCATTCTCGGCCCATCTAATTTTTTAGTTATAAAGGAGAGTAATAAAGTACAATCACCATAATACAATAATTTTATACATGTATTTCCAACACACTGGTTTTGAGTTATTGCGAACATTCATTTCACTTTTCCAAACTTAAATGTATGTAATGCAGATGTACCTGGTAGGCCTAAAAAGCAGTGATATGGTTTAATAAATTACTATCTATAATACATGTGGGAGTTAAGATAGATATGGATTCACACAGTGAAAAGCTAGTGACAGTTCTTTAGCCAAAATGTTAAAAACAAGCATGGGCCATTTGATGAGCAGGAATTCCCCACTTAAACTTTAACTATCACTGACCTACAATAGTGTGCACGGTCCTGGCCTCCTGGCTCTTGGACACATTCTCCTGCTCCTCTTGGCCATTAGGGCTGGCGTAGCGCAGTTTGAAAAAGTCCACCTCTGCTTCGGGGTTCTGCCAGTCTACCTGAATAGAATCCTCTGTCTGACCCAGCACGCGAATTCCTTCTACACCAGACAAGTCTGCAGATACAAGCCAACGCACAACAAAACGCCTGTCAGTCACAAGGAATGAGTCAAATATTGTAAAAGATTTGATTAATGGACAATATAGAGATATGTACAGTTATGTCCAAAAGTCAGAGAGCTTTCTTCATTTACTGTAATAAATAGAGAATATTTCTGGAAGACTTTAGCTACATGATAACCCACACATGAGGAAGGGGTATGTCGAAGGACAAAAAGTGACCGAACAGGCATTCAAGTTTCTCTTTCCTTTAATGTGTTATGCAGCTTTTTGGGCATGTAAACAGTCTGCAAAGTTAGAAAGTCTTACCTTTCTTAGCTACCTAAAATGCCAGACCATATACATAAAGCATGTAAATTTATTCTAGCAGATTCCACAACTAAAATAATGAACACTAAAAAAAAGCATTGTGGGTTTCCTTTATAAACGGGATACCCAACAACAGTACAAAACCTGGTAGACCACCAATTAGAGAATCAGACCATTCAGAGCTTTCATTTTTGAGAGACAGAAGAAATCAAGCTGTTCTTGTGCTTTAGATCTGTCAGGCGCAACACAAGCAGAGCTAAAAGCCAGGGATGCTTTATTGAACAAACCAGTAGCTATGCACAACAACAAAGGACGAGCATGCAATACAAAAAAGTAATGCCAGGAGTAGAGTAGGCAAGCGGAGGTCGAGAACCAGAGAGACAAACAAACCAGCAGACAGAATTAGAGGCAGATAAGAACAGTCAGGAGGACGAAAGCAGGGTCAAAAACCAGTGAGGCTAATAAACAGGTTTAACAAGACAAAAGAGGAAATCCAAAGAGAAAGAGTCGAAGACAAAGGAAAGACAAAACCAGTACAAGCGAGAAAGGAAAGAGAAATGCTCAGTAATGCAGCCAGGGTTGGCAAAACGTCATGAAGAGTGTGTGTGTGGGGCGGGTTTATAAACAGGAAGTGTGGAGAGTGTCAGGTGAAACCAATCGGTATTCGGGCGAGCTGGAGCTGGAGTAAATGATTGGTTGACTGGGGACATGAGAGTGTGACGCCGGTTAGTGCACTCTGGGAGATGGAGTCTGGGAGATTGGTGTCAGGGGGACCCGAGGGCGTGACAAGATCAAAGCCATTCTTTTACTGTGAGCAGAAAGGTCAGTGGATCTATGGGGTCTCAAAGGACAAGTCAAAAGGTGCTACTGAGGGGGGGAAAAAACACAAACCAATAAAGCTGCTTATGTTCCCAGATCTATGGTATGCCACCCACCCCCCGGAACCCAGACCTCAACATCACTAAATATGATGATTCATGATTGAACTTTCCACCACAAAGTAACTGCAAAAGAAAAGCAGAAGTGAATATTTTTCCTTTTCTCTGTCATTTACTTACATAATAAGCTTCATAGTGACACATTTGTTTTCAACACATTTCATGAGCTACTAGTTCTAGGGCTTTTAGTTTGACATCTCCCATGAATTCTTGCTGTTGTGGGACATAACAGAACCCACAGAAATGAGTCACCAGCTAACAGCCTAACAGTACAACTCCAGTGGGGGCATTTCCATCTGTTGGCATATTTGTTGACACTCAGACTATTTGTTGACCAGACGCTGACAGTGTACCACACGGACAATTCATCCCGGTCATCACAACCAGATGATCAGCACATTTCTCATAGGAGGTAGATGCTGTTTGTAAGGACCCACAGCGGACCACATTAACATGCTCAAGGGCTTCGTGCACATCCTTATGTGCCACAATTATAAACAACTGTTACCATAAAATTCCATCTGGTGCTTCTTTTGCTTTTAATTAGGAACAAGGAATCCAATTACTCTATGTATAATGGCTAAAGCAGCTTAGGTCTGGGGTTAATATAGTTACGGGACACAACACAGAAGCTCTGAGAACATACTGCGTTAAAACATAAATAAAACAAACAAACAAACAAATAAACAAATAAATAAACAAGTGGCAATAATTCTGACTTAGGGAATCACAAAACAATGTGGAAAAACACATTCTAAATGTTGGTAACTTAACAAAAGCAGTGTTTGTTCAATGTAGCAATGGTAGCTACAATGAACGCATTTGTGTCTGGAGCATGGATAAGTGGACTTTTACCTGTGGTGGCCACGATACGGTCTGAGTCACTGGTGATGCCTTTGATGACAGCGTACACCTGCACAACGTAGGTGACTCCAGGTTTGAGGCCAGTGATCAGGTAGGAGTTCTCTGTGTTCGGCACCTGTACCTCCTGCATGGCTCTTTTATCCCCCTCAGGGTAGTAGGACAGCACATAGTACTCAGCTCCCCTCACGTGCTCCCACTCAACCAGCAAAGACACATCCGTCACCGCGATCAGACGCAGACCTTGAGGACCCAGCACTGCAGGGGAACATGTAGTTTTGACATTAACTATTTGAAACCAGTCTGCAAAAAAAAACTAATAGAAACACTTCTATACTTCCGGATACAATAGCACAGCAAACAATCAGAAAGCTAAAAGACATAAACACAACCAGCTGCAGCACTTTCACACTCACCATAGACACACCTTCAGCCCAGAGGAGACAAAACTAAATCAGATGTACAACGACCAGGAAAAACATCACAGCAATCGTAAAAATCTTAATCACCACTGTAGTCAAAAACATATTGCCTCCATCTCTTACCTGAATTGATGCACATGAGTAATTGCCATCATTACCACCAAGTTAATTTTATGCTTAATAGTCAAACCAAATGTACCAAATTTGACTTGGCAGAAAACTAAATTAGGTCTGGCAGAAAACAAGTTAAGGTGTCAGTTCCACCTTAAATAGTGCAGAAGTTACACGTGGCATACAGGCATATGAATGTACCTGCTACATATAAACTGTTAAGGAGAATTAGGAAGCATCAAGTTATACGGATTTGTATTTCAGCTTGTGGGAATATTTGTGTTAATTTAATCAAATAATTTGTTTCAGAGTTTTCCTCAAGGACTCTTATTGGTGTAGCTCAGCATTTGCTACCTAGATTGAGATTCAAAACCCCGTCTCCTACATGGGGGTAGCTCTTTGGTGGTGTTAACCGCTGAGCCACATCAACCACTTACAAAAGGGTTTGGTAAATGCTGTACTCTGCATAGAAAGTTCCATGTGGGTGACATAGGCTGCTCTGGGTGATTGCCTAGTTCTCCTATCAGGATGCACCAGCCCTGCTTTAATGTCACATTTATAGTTTGCACTATAGTTTGTGTTTAAGTGCAAGTTTATTCACTTGCCTGCAGTAAGATGGCCAATACACTAATCATCCTAATATACACTACTATATGAGATTATTGCTTATTTAGTTATTAACTCCTTAAATGACCAGGGCCCGCTTGGAGGTCCACAGCTTTATTACATAGTTCTACAACCTAAGATTAACTTCATGTAACCCATGTAGGGACTGAATAATAACCTTTTATGTGTAACAAGCTTGGGATCACTCAATCACACACTGTGCTCCACTACCTTACAAGACTGTTTGCACTGCACTTTAACTTTAACCTGTATACTTGAACATCCCAGCTGTGTATTTATTTACCTATATATATTTATCTATACTGAACAACACTGAACATTAAGCTGCTTCTAGCGCTTCGCTACCTGCACTGTACACTTCACACGCACACACACACACACACACACACACACACATATATATATATATATATAAATAAAATACTGCACTTGCTCTGTTTCGTTATACTGTACAACCCTGTATTGCTATAACAACAATAGAATAGAATTGAATTGAATTAATAGGTCAATGCAAATATGACTATTTATAATGTAATTAATTCATAGAAACTGAATGTGTATCTAAACAAAAATAATAACTCTCACACAGTGCCTTGTAATAATAACCTAAAGTCTTTGCAAAACATTGAGTTATTTTCATTGTTTCCCAGAATTTCTTTGCTTCTCTAACTTTCAGTCTCCTCTCTAAACACCGACTCATGTTACTCCCTTATTCCCCATTGTTGAAATCTGTCTTAAAGAACCACAGCTTCCAAATGTATTGGTCAGTAGCACTAAGCAGCAGTAAGCTCTAATCCATTTATTCTTTTTTTTTAGTTACAGTTCATTCTTTGTTTGCTTATTAGGCAGGATATCATCAAGAAGTAGTCCTCTGTGTTTAGAGAATGTCTAATCATTTCTGGGAACTAAAATATATATTTAAATATACAGTATATGTATTTTTATATTCAGTTTTATTTATTTAAATCATGATTGTATTTACTGTGCAATGATTACAGTAGTCATCTTAAATTATTGTTAAGACCTGCTTGAAAATAAGAATAATTCTAAATGGAAAAGATAACATTACAAGGTGGGAATTTTCCTCATTTTTTGATTAACTAGTATGGGTCAAATTAAAGGTCTATGTCCAACAGACTGGAAATGGGGATCTTCAGCAATAAAAGACACATTAGAGCAGGGGTTCTCAACCACTTGGCTATGAACCACAAGTAGGCCATGAAAAACCTTTTGGTGGTCCTCAATTCCATACTGAAGAGGACCAGTGGTTGGTAGTGGACTGGTGATTGACCTTATAAGTACATCAGAAGCCTTAGACTACATTTTAAAGGGTAAACAATATTAATAAAGTTAAGTACAAACTTCCAGGACTTACAGGTACAGACTAATTTCCTATTCTATTCATAATTTAGGTTCACTGATACATATTGCATTCATATTGGGAGTAGGCACTCAAACAGTGCAGTGTTGAACAATGTGGTTTGATTTCCTGTGGGCCTTTATGCTATATAGTAATAACTAGGTGAACAGGCCTTGAGGTAGAAAAAGTTGCCATCCCCTGCATTAGAAAGATTAAGGTTGGGGGGCGTGTACAAACCACTTATGATATACTCACTTTTGTGGATCCGAAGGTGCACATCCTTTCCATATGATTATAATACTGTATATTGCACAAAACAGCTTATGTGGTATATTTTATCAACATGGAACTAATGCATACATTTAAATCAATGCACTGCATTGAATGAACCCCCACACCCCTCTCCCCCGCCACCTTCATTAATTTACAGACACCAAGTAAGCAGAAAATGTCTACACAGAGATTACCCACCAGTGTACAGGGGAAAATGTATTGAGGTGGTGGTTTTGAGGAAATGCAAAAAAAAAAAGGCCAGAGGGATGCAGGGGGAGTGGAGGAGGGGGGTATGGGTGCTGAGGAAACCACATTAACCGTGAAAGAATTCACAGCAGGTTTGGACGTTGTTCCACATGGTGGAAAGGCAGGAAGTCAAATGTTTTCCTTCGCTTTAGTAGAACCCTTTCCATCCAGTGGCAGTTAATGCGGCCGTTCCTGTCTCGCTCTCCAGGCATTGCCAATAACAATTTCACCCCTAACAACCATCTTCCAAGAGGCCTGCGGGACGAATAAATTAGCATCTAAAGACGGAGAACAAGCGAAAGTGCCGTTTGGTGGCTGATATCTAGAAAAGCAAAAGACCATGATAACCATGCTACATAAATACATTTTACTGCTGTACAGCAAATGACTGGCCTTGGACCTAACCTGCTTTCATAAAGCTTCTCAGAACAGAAATGCTGATCCAGGATCTGTTCCTGCATGTGAAGTCATAGTTAAGAACAGAGACATCAGATCCTAGACCAGCACTTCTACTTCTGAAAGGCTTCTTGAATGCAGGCCCCTGACGATGTGTCTGTGAAAAAACACACAGGAGACCAGCTCAGTAGGAGTGTGTAGTGAATAGCCTAAAGCCCGCACATCTGCACACTTTTGATCTGGCGAAATGAAATCCGCAGAAATGCACCAGGCGCTTATAATAAAGCTCACAGCTGATTCCCCTTTTTGATGGTTAATCTCACCCTCGACAAGGGGATTCACTTTACATTATTCCCCCGCCCTCCCTGGTCCTCAAGCACAAGTCATCTTTGTAAGCCGAGGCCTCAAACTCCCTGCTAAGTCCAAATGGGTTCAATGCCTGTGGCTTCCACAAATATTTCTGTCAGCGTTAATGGCAAAACGAGTTCCAGACTACAGTGTCAATCTTGAATCAATAGCTTTCAGAAGTCACATGGATGAGCAAGGGAGTGGCTACGGGTGAGCGTGGGCCATCTGCCCATACAATGAGCATTGAAAACCTTTACACTTTTCTCTAATCAACCACTTATCAATGTATCACAATGATGCAAACGTGACAATCTGGAACATCAGCAGCACACAGTAGCTAGCTTAATGTTCTTCATGCATGGGCAGTCATCCCCACAGAGACCTCTGAATAGAATGACAGCTAAGCTAACTTTCTGAAAATATAACTGTAAAAAGTAGAAAACACTATAGACTCAATTCACAGTTTACAACACATTGGAATGGGACGTTGAGGTTTTGACGCTGCTTACTTTTCCAAGCTTAATGATGTCGCCCAGCCTAAATATATCAATGTATATAAATGTACCTATATATAAATGTTCATGCCAGGAAGGCATACTGGGAACATTGACAGATGTACTTTAGCTTTATTATTGACAATTTTGTAACATTTACTACAAATAATAGAGACGCAGCTTTTACACAAGCCAGGGTAGTTTATTCTGTGACATTTTGCTAGAAGGGTGTCTACATAACACATTCATAACATCCTACATAAACACTTCATAACATATTCACAAATGTTTAAATCAACATTCTTAAAGTGTACATGATTTACATGATGTTAATATGGAGTACTATGTCATTTTATTGACATTATTTTCAAAATAAAAGTAATACAAATAATTTATTATTTTGGCAAACTAAATTCATTTTGGTGAAATGTCAAATTTCTGGAAAGACAAAATAAAAAATAATGAATAAATGAAGACTTGTAATGACTCTCACTAAAATGACTTAGTACTCCATATTAATATCATGTAAAATGTTTATTTTATGAATGTTGGTTTAAACATTCATGAATGATTTATAAAGAGTTTATGTAGGGTGTTATGAATGTGTTATGTAAACACCCTTCAAGTAAAATGTTACCGTTTATTCTCCACTAGTTGTTGGACAATACCTTCTATACTGCTCGTGTCTGAGCCAGCTTTTTTCCGCTTGCTATTGTCTTTCGTCATCTTTGATAAAGCTTGACACATTTATATTTCAGACTGCTCCTATAAATTGTCATAAACATTGACAAATTAATTATATCAGCGATGTCCCTCACTGTGAGGGGAATTTAGTCAGTTCAGTTAGTCACTTCTGTCACAAATACTTGACATTTCTTTTAGAGCTGGTATAAATATAATGTAAGCTAAAGTGGTGGCACGGTGGTGCACTGGGTAACACTGTTCCCTCACAGCAAGAAAGGTCTGGGCTTGCATGTTCTCCAGGTGGTCCGGTTTCCTCCCACAGTCCGTAGACATGCTGTCAGGTGAACTGGGGATGCTAAATTGTCTCTAGGTGTGAGTGAATGTGTATGTCTGTGTCGCTGCCCTGCGACGGATTGGCAGCTTGTCCATGGTGTTTCCTGCCTCCCACTCAATCAGTGCTCGGATAGGCTTCAGCGGCCCCCGAAGCGGTTCAGAAGATGCATGAATAAATTAAAAAATGTAAAGTAAAAGTCACCTTTTCATCCACTCCTCCCTTGGCATCCCTTTACCTCTTCAAGCTCTCTACCTGGTACTCCAGCTAAGATCAAAATGTGTGCACATCACACAGCTTTATTTAGACCCTGACTTTGCCGATGTACAAGGAGGTCAAATGCTATTACCCACAGCTCACATCCATTACTGTTAACATACTGTTGGTGCACACACACACACACAGCCCAGCTGGTTCTATCCTTCCTACACAGAACCCAGGCATGCTCTGAAGTGGCAGTATTAATGGGGTCACGTGAATATAGTGTCCTGCAGTGAAGTAGCTAAAGTAAAACCATTAGATGAATGACTGACAGCTTAAACAATCAAATACTCTGCTAGAGATTATTAGTGTCACAGTGATGAAGTCATAATTGCTACACCTAGCTGTCAGGGTGCTTTAGAGAATGCTGGCTATTTGCTCCCTCAAATTATCATTCATGGCCTCAATTATTCTGTCCCCTAACCAAGTAAAAGCTTGCTCAGAGGTGCTAACATAGATGACGTGTCATACCCTAAAGCTCTTGTCATTCCCAATTTTGTTTTCAAAAGATCGCATGTCCACGCATTCCTGCACTGAGGCACACCCTATGTGCGAAGGAAAGAGTCGGAGATGAGTAGAGTGGAGAATGTTGTCGTATTGTTTAGTGCAGATAAGTGATTTTAATATTGACATTTAAGTAATTATAATCTCTAATTTAATAACCAATTTAACGTGCAATGACTCCAGGTCCAACCTTCATAGAACATTTGTGCATTTACTTTTGCATCATATTCACACCAGCTCAAACAAATTGCCCGACATTTGTGACAGAAGAAGAGCTTTCCAAATAAATTCCCTCAGAGCGGGCAAAGTTAATATACTTAAATAGGCCAACATGTATGACACATTTACAGGGACAGTCTGAAGGATGAACACACGTCTAATGACTTTACACTTATAGATTCTTCAGAAAAAAGTTTGTCAGATGTCTGCAAAATAGGCTTCAGCTTCTGTAATAACAACACTGAAGGTATATCTCAAGCATGTATCTACTCATACACAAACAATTTTCATATATTTATAGAAAGGTCATAGAAATGGTATTGCTGGGGAAGCTGGATAAAAAAAATAAAATAATCCATCTGGAGACTTTGACCCGAAACAAAATATAGACCTGTCACAATTATTACATAATTGCCAAATCAAAAAATGATATGAGATGATCTCAATTACATAAGCTGCAAATCTTTTCCACAGCCGTTAGATTTCAGTTATGTTACGCTGCAACCAACAAATTGTGAATTGTGTGAGTTTAAGTTAAATACCTGTAAATAAAAGACATAATGAGGCAAAGACAAAAACAAACTAGATGCTTTAACAGCCAGATGTCACAGAATGACTAACTTCATGCCTAATTCTGATTCACAAGACATTGTGTTTTATATTGCAATATGTAGTGTATTGATTTGACAGTGCAGCCTTATAGCACATAATGTCTTTGTATAATACTTATTCTTTATACTGAAAAAACTACTTAGGTATCAGGATATGATATTTTTGCTGTATTGCCATCACTGTAAATGTTTTAGTAAAAACATTTTAAATTGGCACAGAACCTTTACAACATGAAGGTGCTTTAAGGTTTTTTTTTTAACTCATAAATGTTTTTTATATATAAATATATATTATAAACTATACTATAAAACCATAAATATATATATAAACTATGGAAAATATAAAAAATTCAGAAGCGTTCATAAACATTCATGCACCACTGTAAAAGTTTTCCCTCTATTGACTTTTTATTTTTAATTACATCACTGTGTACCAGCAGGTGGATTAATAAAAAATATTAACTGATAATATTATTTTTCGACCCCTCCCACCACCCAAACACATCACGGCAAGAAAAGAGAATACTTTATAATTTTCAACCTTCTACAGAAATATTGGATTAATATGTCATGCTGTAAACCTTACCCATAGAGCAGTCATCGCCGAAAAGGCCCTCATTGCAGATGCACCGTCCATCGACACACTGGCCATTGTCTTTGCAGTCATTCGGACATGTCTGGATGCTGCAGTCATCGCCAGAGAATCCCTCGAAGCACACACATTTGCCGTCCACACAGCGGCCCTTGTCGTTGCAGTTGTCAGGACACAAGAGCAGGCTGCAGTCATGACCAGTGTAGCCGGCATGGCAGACACAGCGCCCATCAACACAGTAGCCATTATCATTACAGTCATCAGGGCAAGTGGACTTAGAGCAGTCTGGACCCTCCCAGCCTGGATCACATTTACAACTGCAAGAGTCATGCTGGTAGGTGCCATGTCCACTACAACTGGTATCCACACCTGGAAAAAGGCAGGTCAGTAAAATGCAACAGTGTATCAGACCCTTCAGAACTTCAGCCCAACTACCATGAGGTTCCCACTAAATTGCATAGTTATGTGCTATCCTTGCTTTAACAGACCTGGGTAATATCACTAGCTGAATGGCACTGACCAATTCATTAGAAACAGACTCAGCCCAACAAGAAGAGATAACAATAAAAGGTTGTGCTTATGGCTAATCACCTCTAAATGTAAAAAGGGCTCATTGTGTGAGTGCTAATACCTGGGGCAGCTTTGCAGCAGCCTTGAGCACACTGGGTTTTCAAGTAGGCCACCTCCTCCTCAAGCCCATTGACACGATACAGCAGAGCCTTGAAGTCCTCTGAGTCTCCACAGCCGCAACCACCTGACACTAGCCGGATGTTGTGTTTGAAGACAATGTCATTTTCCCCGTTCACAGTCACCACCTGACCTCCTGAGGCCTGGTCCTGAGACAGCAGAACAGCCTGCGAATAGGGAGGAACATGCTATTTATTTTTGCAATTTCAATATTCCATGGTTTAATACAAATAGTATCTGACTATTTCAGCAAGAATATACTTTATATTGTTATGAATAACAAATGAAAACTCGGGAGGTTTAACATTAATTCATTATGGGCAGTTACAATAAGAAGTCATCTATACCTGATCACTCCTAAATTTAGAAATGTATCTTAGTGTTTTAGGTGTACCACTGGATGCAAGAGCACCTTTGTCAAGTCCAAGACCAGCCCAAGATCATGAGGAGTCGAGACTGAGTCGAGATCCAGTTAAAAAAGATTCCAAGTCGATTTCAAGAATGATTCCAAATGAGAGCAAGACCAAGTCAAATCCAAGTCTAAATGAGAGTGACCAGGTCAATAACTAAGCCCAAAAAAATGAGTACCCTCCAGAATTAATTGCTTGAAAATATATAGGAAAGGAAAATACTCCTTGGCTTAATAGTTTTTTCAGCAATTAACATTCTTTCCATGAAACAAAACTCATTAAATTATCTTCTTGTCACGCTTCCGGGCTTTCCTGCTCCTCCCACTCTCCCGAACTCCATTTCCCAGAGGACATCGCTTGATGAGGTCAGCTCCATGTGCTCGCGCGCGGACGTGCCAATTCGTTCGCGATCACCTGAGTTTTAGTCAGCTGACCCAAATCTGTTTGTATTTAAAGTCCATGTTCCCAGATGCTCTTCGCGAAGCTTTGCCTACCTTGTAGCAATTCTGAGCGTTCTTCTTTCTTGTATGGTATTCTGGTTCTGACTCTCTTCTGGTTCTTGACTACCCCTTTTGCTACTCCCCTTTATCGGTTAATGTCTATTATCTGGTCTCTGAACTCTGCTCGGCTTTATCTACCTCTCTTTAGCTTTTCCCTTTAAACTTGGTTGCCTTGGTTGACTGCTTTCTCCTGTGTCAGACCTGTGCCTGTCCCTGACAACGCTTTCTTTTTACTCCTGGTCTGGTTTGTCATTGTTGCTTAGCCTGTGTTTTTATAATAAATTTGCTTTGTTTTTACAACTCTGCAAACGTCGATCCGGAGTCTTTTTCCTGACACTTCTCTACCTGAATAAATGCAACTAATTCTCAGACGTAATGAATGCAACAAATGTCCATATCATGAAAGGTCATAAAAATGTGATCAAAAACAACAACAACCTATATAAAGTATATTCTGATCACGTCATGTGGGTCAAATTAAAGCCTTTATGTTAGCAAAACAAATTGCTCCGCAATGGTTTATCAATGACGACACCCATCTTCTCTTTAATGTAAACAGGTAGTGTAAGGTCCCCTTTCTACCATCAGCACAAGTGTTGTGTATTTTATATTATGACAGTTTTCCTACATTTTACATTTAAAATCGCCTTGTTAACAGTGTCATGATATGTATCGCATCACCAGGTTCTTGCCAATACACTGCCTTATTTTCAAGCTCCTGTAAACTATCAATATCCAACATATCCAACCTATATTGCTGTGAGCAACTGTGTGCCTTTGTGTACATCTAGCAGTTAGTTAACAAAACAGCATGCTAAACAAAACACATCGTCAGGAGCATACCAAACCAGCAAGCAGCAATATCACCTTAACTGTAAAGCCATGCTGGGAAAGCAGAAGCCTGGTTGTGCCCCAAACCACTTACTAGTGCGCTTGCTACACTAGTTAGTGCACTTCTAATGGTGCTGCACTACTTACACTAAGTAATATAGTGTGTGGTTTACGACGTAACCCCTGTGACCCAGATGGGCTGGATATAGTAGTGACACCCATAGCTTATTCTGATGCCTTTGATCTTGAATAGCGTACGAGTATTTAGGTGCAAACCTGTAACAAATTCTTTTAGTGATGTAAAAACTAGCATTATTTTGGCTACAAACACCTTTACACAAAATCACCTTATGGGACTTCATGTAAACAGAAAACTTTTATTATTGCAAAAACTCATGACAGCGCTGAAAACAGAGTTTCTGGAAATCTTCACAATTTTGGTTCATCAGTTTATCTAAAACTCTGCTTTTATGTTGTTGTTATGTAGATAATAACGCAAAAACACATAAAAAAAAAAAGCTATTTAAAAAAAAAAATACATGTGTCGGTGTGGGCAAGGCCCTAATTTGTCACGACACCCCCCAAAGAAGTCCCATCTTTACTTTCCCAGGCTCCGCCCACTCTGCACTATTACTCACACCTGCAGGTGATATAAAAATGATAAAGCTTTGTTTTCTATTTCCGCAAATAACTCTCAGTGAAGTTTTGTGCATGAATCTGAGCCGTGCTTTTGGTCTTTTGACCGCCTGCTTTTGGGCCCTGGTATTTGCTGTAATGGATTTGGATTTGTGTTTGGATTTGTCTGTGGTTCGACCCCTGCTTCTCTTGTTTGAGTATTGTACTGCCCTTAATAAAGCCACTCTGCACATGCAACCTGTCTCGGCCCTATCGTTACATAAACTCTACTGTGTCAACCAGAGAATTGCAAAATAATACAAAATATACCAGAAAAGAATGCAGGGTATGTTCAGATGTCTTTATTTTTGAATAGCCATATGCATTCTTACCTGCGAACTTTGCTTACAATCCGAATCAATCTTGTACACATGACTAAACGTGACTCCTTTCTCAGCCTCCTCTGCTGATGTGTCCTGGGAGAGTGCACACAGTGACCCCAGAAGGAGCCAACAAACCCTGGTGAGCATGGCCTGTGAAAGAAGCACACAAGAACTTTTTTCACCATGGAGAACCATGTGGAGATTCTTACTATGTGTTGTAAAGGAGGGCGAATGCCCCTCATGATCTCCTTCTAGCAGGGACCAGTATGTTATTCCCATTATAAAGTTTGAGAGCGTCGTTGCATTTCGTTTAATAGGGCAGTGTTTGTTTTACTAGGGAAATGTCTGATCCTACCATAAGAATCACTAGCCCTTTTGCTTGGCCGGGACATTGCATGGAAACCTTAAATTACAAGGACGTAGCCGCAACAACTTCAAGGAGCGTGGAACCTTTTCTAACCAAATGATGTCAGTCCTAATGACAGTGATGTCATCCAAGCTTCTTTTTTACCTCATGGGAATTATATAGTACTTAAAATGATGTTTTATTGAAACAGTAAACCCAAATATATCTCTGGAAAGAATCTCCATTCGGCCCGTTTGGTTTGAATCTCAAACATAAACAAAAGTTACCAAAATGTGCCTGGAAGAAAGTTTTACTTTAGCAGTCCGACTGATCTTGTGTGGTCTGTGAAGAGTGGAATGGATAGATTCAGTTCAACTCTTTAGTTGTGATAAACTAAGCTTTAAATGTGAACTGAGTTTTCTGGAATCCATTTTATTGACTTCAGTGATGTTACAATGAGCTCTGATGGCCTTGCTTAGACAAGCAAAAAGAGGGAAAGCTATTTTAGTAAAAAGTAATGTACAGAGAACATGTCAAAGGGAATATAAAGTAGGTTACAATGGGACTATCATTCATTTATTATTCAAAACAGTGTGTAAATGGAACAATAAGTGACACAGTAGCAGGCAATGAACATCTGGAAGAGTCAAAACACTCTTTAAAGCATGCACATTAAATGCTGATCACATAATGGGTCTCCAGGCGTGTGTAAAAATAAGCTTAAGGGGCCTAATTTGTCAGTGAAATTTCCAGAAAGTATCCTCGTAGGCCTGGGGGGCCCTAAGGTAAGGAACTGTGGGTAAGCCCATTTCAGCAACTCCTTTTATTGGTACAGTAACTAATCAGAACCCTGAACTAGTTTCCCTCCAAATCTCTTTATCACACCCTGTCATGCAGACAAATAAACCAGACAGGAATCACTGAACAATTGCTAATTGGTACTTTGTTTTGAAGAGAGAGAACGTTTCTTTGTCTGAGCTCAGAAATGAAAATATTGAGCAACATGCATCGAAGACTGAAGAAGCAGATGTGGAATGGCAGAAATGCTGAAAAAGAGCACCCTTTAGCTCTCCCTGAGGATAGAGGCGGAAATGGGAACAGGACCATGCCACCAGGACAGCCAAAATAACACAAAACACTGGTACTCTTTAAAATTACTTTTTTGTAATTTTGTAAATATGGCAGCCCTTTCCACATGACAGGAAGATTCATACGGCTTTTTGTGAGATTTTGCCTGTTTAACGTCCACTTATGTTGGTGTGAACCTGTTACGTTTTTTTCACAGGTTTCACAGGTTGTTTCAACAATGAGACATGAACAATGGAATATACAATGGAATTTATAAATAGAACAATGAAATATGGAATAGCACATAATGGAATATGGAACATTTTTGGCCAAGCATAAGCCACCTGACATACAGTGAGGAAAATAAGTATTTGAACACCCAGCGAATTTGCAAGTTCTCCCACTTAGATACGCCATGAGGTGAGATCTTGCGTGGAGCCCCAGTCCGAGGGAGATTGACAGTCATGTTTAGCTTCTTCCATTTTCTAATAATTGCTCCAACAGTTGATCTTTTTTCACCAAGCTGCTTGGCAATTGCCCCGTAGCCCTTTCCAGCCTTGTGGAGGTCAACAATTTTATCTCTGGTGTCTTTGGACAGCTCTTTGGTCTTAGCCATTTTGGAGTCTTACTGATTGTGTGGGCTGGACAGGTGTCTTCATGCAGCTAACGACCTCAAACAGGTGCTTCTAATTTAGAATAATAAGTGGAGTGGAGGTGGAGTTTTTAGAGGCGGACTAACAGGTCTTTGAGGGCCAGAATTGTTGCTGATTGGCAGGTGTTCAAATACTTATTTGAACTAATGCAGCTAAGATGAAAGTTTCAGACACCTCCATGATTTCAAAGTGGGAGAACTTGCAAAGTCGCAGGGTGTTCAAATACTTATTTTCCTCACTGTAAATTCAAACGGGAAATCCAAACCAAGCATAAAAAGACAATTAGAGCTCAGTACATGTAGATGTTTAATAAAAAGGACATATGTTTTCTCAATTTTGATGCAGTGTGACCTGCAAAGACACCACATTTATTAAGTTACTACAGTCCTTCAAAGATCTTTAGCAAAGAAAACGGGTGTGTCCCGATTGCACACCTAATACTATTAAACTTGCTTTTGAGTATGTAGTTTATGGTACAGTTACAAATGTCAAAGTTGAGTAGGCTCACAAATCCACAATGCACACTTAGAACCAGTACATTTTTGTGATGATGGCACTATTGTCCCACAATGCAAGGGGAAACAGACAGTGTGGAGCTTCTCACGGCTGGAAAGTTCTGAACACATGGCGGATAGCAAAGTGATGGTTGCTCTGATGGTGGCAGGACCAGAATAGAATATAGGACCATGAAAAGAGTTCTGCGTGTCATATCTAATATAGGTTTATGAGATATGAGTCTTCCCTGGCTCTGCCCGCTACACTCATTGCAAACATCTGCAGCTGATCATTGCCTCATTATACCCCTTTGTTTGCCCTGTTAGTTTGCTAGGCCTGTGTTCTGAGCTGTGTTGTTTGCCTTCCTTGTTAGTTACCTGTTTTCGGGTATTTTTCTCTAATATCGCCTGCCTGTGTTTTAAAGCATGCCTGTGTTTAGCACCCTGCCTGTAACCTGGACGTTAAATATTGGATTGCCCCAAATAAAACCACTCTACACCTGCAACCTGCCTCAACCCCATTATTACAGAAGACTTCACCGATCAAGGCTGCAGTGAATGGTCTGAAACCCCTAACTACTGACAAGCCTGACCCAGCACCACCAGCATACCCAAGTTTTTTTTTTTTTTTATTGCATAACATGGGTGAGTGCATGTGCTATCAGGCCCACTTTAATAAGTCATCCCAGTTTGAGGAAGCTAAAGTGGCTTTCATGGTCCTGCTGCTCCTGATCTCTCCATTGATTTAGATAGGCCTGTGTCTTGTTCACTGCTTTGTTTGATGGTCTCTGATGTCGCCTGCCTGTGTTTTGACCCCTGTCAGTAACTTGCAACCTTCCTCTATTGCTACACTGCACAGCACCAAAAAGTGTTCCTCTATTGTTACAACAGACATTATACTCTTACTCTTTTCAAAAATGTTCTATGGCGCATTGTCCATCAGTCATAAGACCTATAAAGATTGCAGCAGGGTTCTTTAAGTGTTCATGGTTCTATATAGAACCATTTTCTTGGCTAAAGGACCCTTGAAGAACCATTAAGTGTAAATTTCACAAGTTTCTGATCACTTAGCAAATGCATCTGTGTTAGAAAAGTTGATAACAAGAAGTTGAAGCTTCCACCCCACTAATTAAATTCACGCATACGGTATATAACTGTTCTAAATCTAATCTATAAACATAAATACATAACATAACTAACAGTGTTTCATAATGAAGGGCACTACTGTTTGAGTATATATAACATCCTGGAGCTCATTTTAAATTTTACACTGTAAAGGTGCATACAGCAATTGCATTTTAAGCCAGGTGTGTGATGATATAGGCATGTAGTTTGCCTGGATCTAATGACTGGGTCTCATAACACCAGTGCCAAAATCCAGAAGCAAAGTTTGCACACCAAAGTTGGCAGATTGACACATTATATTTGGAGGTATGGGGAAACTTTGTGAATAAGACCTTCTACGGTGGACAACCTAATGCAGGGTACAAAGGAAATATAGATTGAAACACAAACACGATGCTACAAGATTACAAAGCAAAGAACACAACCGAAGACTCTCAAAGAGAACAATCATAAAACATGTTTGACAGAAGATGAGAAGACCACAGATTCAGTTCATGATTAATGTGTCTAGGTTGTTGTCTATCAGTAGCTGTACAACAGTAGCCAGTCATGGGTGCTATTTCAAATTTTAGGATGCCAACAAGCTCATTTGTTTGAAGAAATTAAGATCTTTTTCAGGATCTGGATGTTCTCCTCACCCAGAAACAGTTTTATCCACTGCGACAGTTTCACTCAGAAACCCAGAGCTGTGCAATTCGTGCTGCAGTTGAATCTGTCAGGAGTTTGCAGTACCATGTGTGATGACCTCATCAAACTCTGATTCTAATTTCAGCACACAGCACTGAGGCATGGAGTGGAAAAGTGTAGGAAAAGTGCAATGCTGTAGCTCACATCAGAGCCCCAGACACACCCACGCATTGGCTCTTTTGAGGGCCTTAAAGGGCCCCGTTTGCTGCTCCCTTTCAGTGGCTTTTATTTAATGTGTGCCATTTGCTCGCTGTCTTTTATTTCTCTTGGAGAGGGCTCACCAACGGCCTGCCAGCTTCTCTCAGTGTCTGGCAAAGTTTTATTTCTGCTACTGTAGGGATGTGAAAAGATGGGTGGCTGGTGTGTGAGCATTACCTGTACCTCCCTCTCAGAATGACTACACAATGAGTACACTAAACAATGTCATGATAGCAACAGTTACTCACTGCTTGGCAGACTTGGCTAGCACACAGTTTCAGTTTTAAGGAAACCTTATTACACGCATTTCTTTCATTTGAATTCTGTCCTTGAAGCCTGTCACGTGTGTGGTTCTAGGTACCACCAGCACCCAGAACAGTAGTCCCACGTCTATGCTTTAAAATAAGTTCATATGAGATATCCTTTTATTATCCAACATGGGGAAGTTCGCATAAAGACAAAGTAAATAGATGTAAAAGATGATGTAACTGGCTGTCACTCAAACACCAGATCAGATGGCTCATTTTGCTACTGCCCCTTTAAGACCAGTATGTGTAAATGATATGTATTCCTCAAACTGTTACAGTTGGACTGAAATCCTCTGGGATACTGTAATTAACTCCAGCTGTTTCCTCAGAGGAACATTTTATTGCTCAAATGTTGCTCTTTAAAGGCTAATGAGACTTAATGGTCTTGAAAGGAAATACAGGAGAAAGGGATGAGAGTTTGGCTCCAGATAAACATGAGTGTTAGTAATTCAGCACATCTTACTGAGGCCTCTAATAAAACTATGTAGGAGACACACATGAGCCTGGTGGGTTCTTTGCTCAGAAGGAAGCGGGGAGGGAGACTTTGTCTTCTTTTGTCGTTTCATTTTTGACCTTGGTGTTGCCTAGGACAATTAGACATTAGATATTATTTCATTATTTATATTAGATATTATATTATTAGACTATCTATTTTATGATTACCCATTAAGTAAATAGTATATGGACAATATCACACTTCTGAGGAAGTATACCAAGTATACTTAAATAAAGTAAGGTGGAAAGACAAGGTGGAGTTTATGCAGCTCAGATATTTCTCCTATAGAAAACACCCCTCATGTTTAGCAAAGTAAGATTCATGTTATATAAGATTATATATTATAATTATATTCATGTTATATAAGATTCATGTTCACAGCAGCTCAACCATATAAGAACTGCCTTTGTTTTGCCTATAGGAGAAACATTCCTTACCACTTCATTTTGAATAGGCTAAATTGCTGTAGGCAAGTACATGGTCATATGTAAATGCATTCATGGTTATGATATCACAATCCTAATGGAGTCAAAATGGGCTTTGCAGTTTGCACATGTAAATATTATCCTTTTGGAACTTTTACATTGTGAGTCTGTTGTCTATGATTCCCTTAAGCCTAACACCTTCCACGTGGATCCTACCTGAGTTTGTCGACTGCACATTGCCTTGCTAATGGGAGGGGGATGCCCTAATGGTGCAGGTTTCTATTTGCTGTCAATGGTTTTGGGCTCCCTCCGGGGACTGAAGGCCATCAGCATGTAGCGTATGGAGAACATTCCAGCCCTGAGTAATTACCCCTGTGCTTCACACGTTTGGACAGAATGATGCCTCTGCCTATCCTGCTCTGCTCCCTGTGGATTTGTCAACAAGCTGCAAAGTACAAAAACCTTGCAACTAGGTCTGGCAGGGCATGGGGTCAACACTCCCAGCTCGAGTTCACCAGACAGACATGTGCAATAAAGTGGCCATAAACTCTAAAAGTTCTCTTCCTTAGTCTGGTACTGGGAGATTGAGGCCAGCTAACAAGCAATGGAAGCCCTAACTCTGTATTTTTGATATTTCAGGAAATATTTACTGAACTGGTATAGCTAGTATAGTAAATAGTGATAATTAGCTGCTAGCTTCCCTTATAGAGCTACTTGCAGTGAGGTTTGACAGTACTACACTGTATATCTATTAGCACATCACTTCTTACCACTTAGTACCAATTCTTAGTGTGATAATAATACAATGCATGTGTAATATTATATCTCATATCCTCCATTTTACTACATCTGACATATGTGCAACCATAAATGAATGCCACTGAAGCTACTAAGCTGCAGATGGATCATTGCACTAAGCTGAAAAAGCTTTTTAGACCCATTAAGACTAGAGTAGGGTCTAGACTAAAGTCATATGTTAAAATATATTATTAAATATGATTTTTTTTTTATTACTTTGGGACTCAAAACCACCTTTTAAAATATTAACTATGTGGCCATGAGGCAGTGGGCTGAAATTTAGGGATTAGGGTTTGGGGCGTTCACCATCCAACAGAAATCTGGACCCTATGAATAAAGGTTTCTATATATTTAGACCATTGCTATCACTAATATTGCCTCAGTTTTAAGTAGGTATAAGATAATTCTGATAAATGTCCAGGTCTGAATTGTTTAATTGTTTTTAAATTAGTTCTCTACTGCTGCTGGACCAATAAAAGAGCTTTCGTCTAAAGTATTATGTTTCCAGCGTCTTATTACTCATTCAGATGCTACAACACACTGAATAGCAAAAATATAAATATATCATAAATATATCATGCAGCATCAGAACTTAGAATTTAGAATTTCATTCTAAATCCAAGTCTATTACATCTGTGAAGATGTAGACATCTGAAATAGGCGAGACAAGCTCCCATTACTTGTTAGCTACATCAACCTTGTAGCTCCTGTACCAGATACATTTTAGCTCAAGTAAATGTGAACACCAGTCCCATTTATAGAGAAGAAGGGATGTAGTAAAGAGGAGGGAGGAGGGGAAAGTCCAGATTGCATGGCCAGCTCTCCTCCAAGGATGCATTGAGGTGGCAGACAAAGATGGTCTGTTCTTCTGCGTTTGAAGCAGAACTTGGGTCACACTGCTAAGAGAGATAAATGTTTTGGTAATACAGGAGGAAAACACAGTCAGGCAGACCATAAAAGCAGCCACAAACATGCAACACCATCAAATTTCCTCTTTTCCCTTTAAGTGGCAGAAGCTGAAAGCAATTATGCACAATGTTGGGTTGCAAACAGCATCCCCAGCTAAGTCTGCAGCACTGGTGACCCAAACCACTGCAGCCTTGATAAGGTTGCGGCAACCCAAAGTCTGTCTGCCTGCCGTCTGCAACACCACAGTATACTATTTCCTTGCATTGAGAGCTAGCTGCAGAAAACATCTGTTGTAGGGCTGTAGGGCATAACAACCGAATCTCTGTATTTTCATATAAATAGTTTTATATAAATGGTAGAAGCTTTTAAAAGCCTTCTTGTTCCGTTGTTGCAGCAGGACCACCATGTGTTTTGAAATGTGGTAGACCACCACCATAGTTATACCGTGCCACTGTGCGTGTTTCACCACTATACAGCCCTCTAATTAACTTTGTGCGTTACTGTTGATAGAAGCTCATTACGTTAAATATTACAGTGATGGTGGTGGATGATGAGGAGACTGTTTATTGAAAGGAATAACGTAGCATGGTAGTAGTAGTAGTAGTACAGCGGCTAAAGCACTGGAAATAGAAACTAAGACTGAGAAGCGGTAATGCTCTGATAAACAAAATTTTGCACAGTAATATTTTTCCTCAGTAGTTTATTTTTACTTTAGTTTGTTTTCGACCTTTTATACATCTTATCATTAAAAAGGTTGATATACTGTCCAGCCGTAACCTGTCACTTTTTTTTTTTGGGAGATTGTAATGTGTTCTTTGGTATATGAAAGGTGCTATAGATGTCTATTATTATTATTATTATTGTTGTTGTTGTTGTTGTTGTTGTTGTTGTTGTTATTATTATTATTATTATTATTATTATTATTATTATTTTGTGGTTGTTGTTGTTGTTATTATTATTATTATTATTATCATCTTTGGTCTTCCAATTAAACACAAAGTGAAACACAATAGTGAGCTATTGAACCAAAGTGATATAAAGTGGATCATGAAAGTGTGGTCCAGAATGTAAAAACGGAAGACTATTAAGGCGTTAAGGAAGAGCAAAAACATCACTCACTAAACACCAAAAGACAAAACTTCTAAAAGTGTTATCGGGAGCTATTCTGGCATACATGCAAAGGTTGGATAATTAATTATGAAGAAAGTGTGCATCTAAAACACAGACTGCAGCACATGGCTTGATTCAACTCTCTGCTAATGTGCTGTGAAGTATGCTGGGGCACATATGTCAGGCTGTCCACTTTGGCATATGGGACTGAAAAAGTCTGAGCATGAATTTTCTGGCATTCTTCATTTGGCATGGTCACGTTTTTGCACTCATGTACAAAGAACAGACATAATTCACAAAACACCACCCAGGACACATTTTTCCAATGCATCCCAGCACTGGACACACCAAACAATTCTGCTGACAATGACAGGAACACCATTTAAGGGATAATGTCCGACCAAAGGTACTTGAGTCTTCTATAGTGGCAAGTTTAATCATTTTATGATAGTGTAAACGAGACAAGCTACAACATTGTATAAAATTAATTTCAAGTAATTGAGTCTGAAGTAGCACAGCATGTACTATTTTCTGCAGATCTTTTAAGTTCACAAAATTTATCAAATGTCTGTTTAAATGAGGATATCGAAAAGGCCACAGGCAAAAACAAAGAGACTCAGAACTTGCCTTACAGCAGAAGACAGAAGGTATATCTCCCGATGCTTTAACGTCCCTCCTCTGTGCGCCTCTGATTGACTGAGCCTGCCAGTGAGCACCTGTTGAAACCTCTGACTGGGTGTGCACTCAGACTTCTTCTGTGGCCAGTCCTCCAGAATCTTCTCCCTTCAGCCCTGAGCCAATCAGCTCCCTGGGCGTGCCTCCTTTTCCTTAGCTCAATCACAGAAGCACATAATGAGAGGCATTCCAGGGCTTTATGTCGTCTGGAACAAATCGCTTCTTCGTGACCTTCGTGCACACACGGGGCTATGGTAGTAGGTTTTTACAGAAATGTCATTTTTGTGGTTCGGCCACCATACGGTAGCCCCAAGGTTAAAGAATCTCTATTCCAGGCACTGCGATGCGTAAGGAGACCCGGAGGAGCCCGGCCAAAGTCAACAGAAGCTTCCAAGCAGGAGGTTTAATACGCCGCTGAGCTAAGCATTTATAAAAAAGCAGTCATGTTTTTGTATAGGCGCACATTTCTTTCCACCTCATCTCTTACAGTGGAATAACATCATGCAGGAAAATTGACTCTTAATCTAATTGGCATCTTCTGACACAGATTCTATCAGCTTTCAAGTCAAGTAGTTTTATCTTCAATACTTCAATATGTACAAGACATACAGAGGACTGACATTGCGTTACTCTCTGACCCAAGTTGCAGCGCATAAGCATTTAACGCTACATAGATTAAAACAAGAACAAGAGCATATTGAATGTATTAAACAGTAAACATAAAACAGACGAATGCAGGACATACGATAAAATAATCAGTCACCAATTCAGTGCCTTGATCTCTACAGCAGGTCTGGTGGCAGGATTGATTATAGGGAGGAGGACTCAAACAATAACCCATTAATGAACAAAGAAGGACAATAGGTCTACTATCAACACACCATTGTGGACTTTCTTCAGTATTAGAGTTACAACCATTCAATCAGAAATGCAAATTGTTAATATTTATGAACAGCAGCATACAAACACTACCCACACATGGAAACCAATGCGCCAAATGGGCCAGATGAAAATGGAAATGTGGGCAAGATTTGGACCGGACCAATTGTGCTATCTGGGGTGTGCAGCACAAAGCTGAAGTGAGTTTCGAATGTTGCCTTTGCATTCTTTGTCTTCATGTGTTGCTTTATTTGCACCATATATGTATCTTAGATTCAATGGACTGAACGATATCCGTTCTATGATATCCGTCCAAAAAACTCTGAGAGGTCCATGTTTCTCGTCCAAATCTTGACCACATTGTTCAATATGTTTAGCGAATCTGCTGACCTCCATGAAGCTAATAATAGCTGTGTGGATTAAATTAAACTGATCTATCTTCATCTCTTGTTTTTAAAGACTGCATAGTTATGATTTTCAGTGGTACATGACTTAGCTAAAAAAAAGACTAGAAGACATTATAACACAAACACGAATCGAGGGAGGCCTCATGCCCCCTCGTGGCACTGGGCCTGCTGTAGAGGGATGACATGGCCAATGGGAAAGGGTGTAGGTTTGGATTCAACAGTGGTAGGGACACAACGTCCCTCTGCTGAGCCCCCACATCCAACAGCACTCCCCAACCCTGACCCCGGGGTGCTGTATACAATGCAAAATGTCTAAAACCAGTGAATAGGCGGGGTGTGGCAAACAATGCGATTTTTAAGAGATACAAGCAAACACATAATTAACATGAACTTTCAAAGTCAACTTCAGTGCTGATGGCTGCCTAACGTTTCAAACTATATTTCACAATTAGGACCAATTTCCTGGCCCTGCTCTGCTTCTCTTGCCTGCCGCATTGTAGCCTACAATGCATAAAAGTTTACTCACTAATGGTGACAATTTTATTGGATTTCTAGACTGGAACATAACTCAACTTAATTTGCTATATCCATCCATTTTATGTTTCCTTCCGTGGCTATTAGCACTCCTGACTGCTATGTCACAGAAACCAGTAGTCATGACTAGCTAGCCATGAGTTAACATTGTTTTTCACAGTGGAAAGGCTGGTGACATTAGACAAGCAGCAGGTTTTTATTTTAAATCAGCGTGGCTATTGGCTGGTTACTTTACTACCTACTATTTATCGACTTCTGTGCAATCCAGAGAAAACTGCCAAAAATATATTATTAAACACAACATCTGTATAAAATGAAAATATACAAAGTCTTGCTCACTCACTCACTTACTCACTCACTCACTTACTCACTCACTCACTCACTCACTCACTCATCAACAATGCTTCTCTTTCTGGGTTGCGGAGGGTGCTGGAGCCCTTCTTAATGCTCACTGCACATAAGTCATTAGCAATGTCTTGTTAATATACTAGGCAATTAAGTGTTGAGTGTGTTAAGTGTTGACTAACTAACATGAAGTAAAACATTAACAGTGGTAATTGTTAACATTAACAACATGGAGTTACATGTGTACTTAACATGTAAATAAGTAGGTGTAACAAAAAATTATTTAGCAAGAAAAAAAATATTTAGTTGTTACATGTTTACATTGCATGTAAACATGTAGTTGGCTGTAATGTCACTTTGCATCTGTTTGTCTCGAAATATCCTGGGCATTAGGTTACACAGGTCAGGGTCGCTGGTGAAATAGTTGGCTTGAAACTGGAGATGAGACCAGGTGTGAAGGTTTTTAAAGAGAAAGAGGAAATTCACAAGTCTTAAAAACATTCTCCTTATACAGCTGCATTTAGCTAACATCTTTTATTAAAGACGGCACTGCAGAGGGTTTGTTATATCAAAGTCAGCCAGCTGAATCAGGGAACAGTTACAGTCCCCTTCAGGAATATATATATATAATCTATGTCCACAAATCTGTCTCAAAGCTCTATTTTTATATTTGAGCTCCTTTGCATGGTTCTTTATTATTCTTAATTCTTTTTTTCATTCTTTTCATTTATTGTTATATTACTATTTGCCCATGGTTAAATATTTATGTAACACCCTGCCTAAGCACCTACTAAAAAAGGCAGAACCAAAGTTTCTCAGAATCACTGTCCATGTCTTGCAGATACACAATTTTTACTCATCTTAACTTTTAAACAGCATTAAAACCTTTAAACAGACTAGCAGTTTATCATTTTCAACGCAACGGCTAAATTAGCTAGCAGAGCATGCTAACATCTCATTTATGCCGATTGCGCTTGTGTTCATGAGCACAGTTCAAAGGCACTATAACACAAAGAAAAAACAAAGATATGCCCACACAAAAACACAATATACCTATTCAAAATTAGCTATTGTTTAAAATAGCTTATTGTGTAAACTAATAAGCTATTAAAACAGAGAGGGCTGAACATTTAAGAAAGGTGGAAGTTTGGCTGTGAAAAGCACATATTAGCAAACATACGTTTCAAACTAACTTATTAGAATGTGTATATGAGTATATATTTACACAAGGATGAAAATGCAAAGGGGCTACACTCTCTAAATGCCTTCTAAATATCTTGATGTCCTCATATGACATTATGGATCCTTCTACCCTTTTGACGATTACTCTTTGGCTTTGTTTTTCGCCCTAGCTGTGTTGAGTAAACAATGAAAGGCTGACACAGATACTGTTTTTGCTCAGTTTTAACCTGCTTAATGTTCTGACTAATCTGGATAACCATCCCTCTGTGTATAATTGTGAGTGGCTGATCTGATGGCTTTCCAGGCTCCTCATGCTAGACAAATCACTTGTTTAGGTTCCCTTTTGGAAACACAGGCTTGTGCAGACCCCTTATCTCTTCCTAGTCTGTTAGGAATAGGGACATCTCCCTCTTCTAACTCTGTCCACCACGTTGTCATGGGATGGAATGCTCTGGTTCCATGTCTGCCAAAAGAGTTACTTGGTCAAATTCATCATGAACGCTCTCTAGGCTTTGGTCATTATCCCTTGTGGACACATTGTTATCCTCCACTGGGGAGTGTCTGCTACAGTTCTGCATTGTCTTCAACCTGTGTCAATGATTTTTTTGATGGTAAGCGGAGATCCTCATTACTCAGTGTTAAATCAAACTGTTCTGTTCTGTCAGGCTTTTGACATTTCGGTGGCTGTGCATTAGGCATTAGTGGTACATCCTTCAACATCTCCGCATTAGGCACATGTACCAAAAACCCAATCAGCAACAGGTGATCACGGTGAAGAGTTTTTAATAACATGATTCTCAATCCCAGTGCTGTGCCAACAGGTTTCTTCCAAACAGCAAAAAATATGGTGTCCACCCAGTGGCATCACTTCGCGTGCAGTTATATGTATATACTAATTGACTTATCTGCTGGCTCCACTTTTGCTTCTGAAAAGGGTCAAGAGTCCCAAGCATGGACAGCAGAGTGCGATTAAATCGCTCGAACTGAGGATTACCTTGGGGGTGGTAAGCAGAGATACGAGACTTCTTGATGCCCAGCATGGACAACAACTTCTTTATAGTTCTGCTTTCAAAGTCTCTTCCTTGATCTGAATGTGTTCTTGTTGGCAAGTCATAGTGAACAAGCCATAGTGCTGGCAAGCCATGGTGAATTTTTGGGCCAATTTGCACTTGAGTCTTTCTTTCCAAGCATCAGGAACTGGGTGAGCTATCACTGTACTAGCTGGTAAGGTTGCATTCTTGCAAGAGTCATTTTGTACTAACACAGTTAAATTGTTGACATCTAACTCTGACACTGGTGGTACAGAGGGCTGTATTAACACAACTGTCGGGAGAGCGATGGTCTACAAAGCCTCGATAAGTAAGATGCCAGTGGACATGGATTCAATTTTGCATGTAGCCAGGCATTACATGAGTGAACCGGGGTAAGCCATTTCACTTCACCTATGACTTCATCAGTATGGGTGTCACACTGGTGTTTCCACACAGGCATTGGTGGAGGAGAAGCACATACTCTCTTGGAGTGGGCGGACATTGTTTCTTTTTACCCAGGACTGAGAGCAGCTAAATGTTTGAAGATGTAATTATAGGTACATTATCTGGGCTTTTCGGTTCTGGACATAACAAAGCAAGAACAGATATGGAGTTTCGCAAACCTGATAATTCTTCTGGAAACTTAAACAGTACCACGACATAACCTTTATATGGATACGTGGACTTACTCAGCACCAAGACAGCAAAGCCTTACAGGGATACCCTTCAACCTTGACATTTGTTATAGAAAGAAGGACCTACTGGTCCATCTGGCAGAGCTGACTTTCTAGTCTCTACTGTACTTTTCCTTGCATAACAGTTATTTTCAGGTGAGTCCTTTTATGCAGTTTTCCCTTTTTCTTTCAAGTTATGTACAGTACACAACAGCAGTAGTGGTAGCAAAAATAGTCTTCAGCTTCCTGGGAGGCTGAATGTCTAACGGCTTTTGGGGCCGAATGCAATGTATCTCTGGCATGGCTGGACTGTCAACCGAGATTTTTCCTTTGATCCTGGGAAGGCTTCACAAACATCACTTTTAGTTTAGACTGCAGTTCACACCTGCCTTTTCAGTGACTGAACTTCTTCTTTTTCTAAATTGATCACATTACCTCCAGTAGCCTCTGCATTATCCGTTTGAGCTGAAGTTTGTGGTCTGGCAGTAAACTCTCTAAATTTTGACTTTAAGTCTCTCACTTCAGCTTTCAGATCTCTCAATTTAGATTTTTCAGTTTTCACATCTTGGTCTCTGCAAAGGTGGACTACGTTTTTGTCTAGCAGCTTCAAATTCTTCTTCTTCACAAAAATTTGTAAACAAGATGAAGAAAATGGTGGGGTAATTTTTTTCTCACGCAGTCTAAGATTTAGTAACATATAGACTTGGTAGACCCTCTAATAAGTTGTTCTATACTAGCACAATCTGCAAGGCTAGCACTGAGACCTCCCTTTTGCGCAGTGAAGTCTTCTTAGGAACTCGGAATGTTGCTCATTAGGCTGCAGCTGTAACAGTAGAAAGGCAAAATAAAGGTCTTCCCCTGACTCTGATGTTCCAAATGAACATCAGAGTCAACCAAGGCCTGTATATAGAGCACTAGCTTCAGTAACTCTTGCCTTCGACATACACGCACACACATGTACACAACCAGACCGCTAAAAGTAATAAAAGAAGGGAATCGTTGCAGGCCTGAGTCATCGCTTGGGGGCGTTGAGGCTCTAAATGGAATTAGCTGCTTCTCTAGTAGAACAAGAGTAAAAAAACCCAAACATGAGTTCTTTAGTTTTTACCTTTGAAACGAAACACAGCACTCACAAACACTTATCGAAAGTTCTTTGGTGCGAACACCAGGAAGTGACACTGGCCTAGTAACAGCACAGGCGAGCAGCAATGGCGCGTAGAATGATTAAATGACCAAGCAGTCCAAAAGTCCCTGCTCGTCCAGCTTGGTGCAGAACCTAAGCTTCTCAGAATCACTATCTGTAAATTTTACTCAGCCTAACATTCATTTTTAAACAACATTAAATCAAAACATCAAACAGACTATCAGTTTACCATGTTTAACGAAACATCTAACATCTCATTCATGCCGATTTGACTTGCGTTTATAAGTTCAGTTTAAAGGCACTACAGGCAAAACAAAGACATGCCCGCACAAAAACACTCTAGAGAGAAATACTCTACTGGTGGTTTTACTATCCGTTAGCCACTGTTTGTCTCTCTGCGACTGGAAACTCTGCTACTTGAAGGTTAAAGCTGAAACTGCTTAAACGCCTGTCGCTATGCTTTTCCTATATGCGGTTTTTGCTCATTTAATAAATCCCAGCCTATTCACCCAAATAAGGTATACAGGTGTATGGGCTTTTAAAATGGGGAGGGCTGAATATTTATTCTAATTAAAAATACATTTGGGCCGATGCTGTTCAAATCACTTTTTTGACACACATTTGTGAATAAGTGAGATGTGAGGAGTGTGAAAATCCATTGTAAAGGCTGCACCTTTGTCCTAACAGCAAATGAGCCCTACTCCACACAAGTAACCTAAAAAAGAACTGATCAAGCAAGAACTTGAGATGTCTAATAAAAATTAGGGTGTGTCTTCAATACAAATCTTGCATTAAGATTATGATAAATTGGAGGATAATTTTTTACAGTCATGTGTCACGTATAAATGCTTTGATAATAGGCTACTGGTACCACTTTCTATGTATCCTGTATTTACGCTGCTTTATAAATGCATTTATATAAAGGCACAATATCCTATAATGCCTGTTATAAGCCTATATAATTTCTTAAAAGTGTTTATAATTACATGCATGCCATATAGCTTCATAACGCAGAAGAATTTGAGTTATGATAATGCATTTTAATATCCACTCAGAACACTGTAAACATAAATACCATAATGCAGTACAACAGGGTTTTGTGAATGTTTGCAATAACACCCAGATCACAATGTTGCTTGTCTGACTATGTTTTGTTATACTGTACAACCCTGTATTGGTATAATGACTTTGAATTGAATTGAATTGAATTGAATTGAATTTAATTGAATTGAATTGAATTGAATTGAATTGAATTGAATCCACCACAACAATGGCTACCAACTGAGCAATGGCAACTGTATTTTTAACAAACAGGTAACTGAACAGCTACTAAAACATGCTAATCAACTATTCAATTTTAATATTTTCTATTCAAAGGTTCGACTATTTGTTCGTGTTTTTTTTTTTTTCATGTACATTATCAGTAAGATAATGAGTATCAGTAAATCAATCTGCATACGGTTCAGATCAGATGTCCTCCTGATTTAGAAAGTCAGCAGAGTCATAGGAACATATTTCTGAACTAAAAGAGGCGGGGCGTATGATGATCGATCTGAACTGGAGCGTTTAGTTACAGGATATAGCGTAGGGCAGCAGCACATACTTATGCTAAACATTAGCGCTTATAGCTTACAGTCTCTTTAATTTCCCTTTTAACAGCTTCTTCAGTAGGAGGACCCTTCGTCTTTCATCTCTCATAAATAATGAACTGCTAAATAAAACCAGATTAGTCCATATTTAAATGATTAGTATTATTACCTGCGCTGTAATAATTATTTCTCGTTTATCGGCAGGCATATTAAGTGACTGTACTGATCCTTAAATAAAGATAATCTTAGCTGTGGACGAATAAATAAACATATCTGTAATTTAGGTTCTAAAATAATGGAATTATAATAAAATAAACATCTCCGCTCCGTTTTTCCTTCACCGCAAACAGCCGTTACGTCTAAACCGAAAGTCAGCTCCCTCAGTTGGGGCAGTGTTGGATGTCTGACTGAATGAGGAGCAGAGTTAGGTTTAATTTGTTCAGATTCTCTTCTTCAGAAGCTCCTCCAGACTTTCTCTGAGACATCGTTCCCCCTGTGTTTCTCAGCCTTCTTCAGTGGTGAACCGCCAGCGCACGTCGTCACGTGGATTTAATATTTTAGCAAGCATGCATCACTAGACCTTTAATATGTATTTTTATTATTCATCTTTTAATAATTGTTAAAATGTCTTTTACATTCTTAAAGTTTCTGTGCATTTTTGTAAGCTTTAGTCTGTTTTATGAAGGAAAAAAAGGTCACTGTTGTCAGTCGACTTAAAGGGTCGTCGACTACCTATTCGAATCGTCGACTTCTAGAGGGCAGCCCTATTCAACACATTCAAGTTCAGCTTGCTTTAGACTTTCAATCAAAACCTCATTATCTCAGTATGCTTTTGTTATTAAATACACAGAGCATTTTAGTATGTCTAAAAAAGCACTTTGTGGGGTACTGGGGAGCAGCTTAGCTCAGGTGTCGCCCTTGGCCTGCTCACCAGAGTTTGGCCCTAAATCTTTGGTAAAGCTGCTTGGTGATAACATCTGTTGTTAAAAAGCACTTACATAAATTAACTTTGGTCGCTGAACCTACACACTGAAATATGCTACCGACACTACCAAAGTCAAAAGTGAGGTGTGGTGCAACAGCCGACTTTTGGATTTTAGCTTTGTATTATTTAAATCCCCGTTAGCAACACAGGCTAACGTCAACATCGCGAGAAGGCTAAACCACCAGCAGTTGCCAAGATTTACATTTGCAACTGAAATGATTCAATCTGCATCTGAAATCAGGTGACTGGTGCTGGAATGACTTAAGACAAAACGTCGTGACTATTAAGATACAATGCTAGCTTAGTTTTGTTGTTTTGCCCCAAATCAGTCTGTTTAGACCGTATCATACATACAGATTAAAGGAGCCTGGGGTTTAGAAACAGGACTGCAAGAGGGAACAATTTGTTTAATCATGTATTTTTTATATATATCTTTGTTGGTATATTGATATAATCCTACATTCTTCAGGACTGTTGAGGTTTAGGAACACTTCTATGCCTAATAATTCTATATTTTTGTGTTTTAATTTATGATTTTAGGGGGACTATTATACTTTTTCCTCCAGGCCCTGGACCGTGATTTAGCAATGTAAGTTAACTTAAGAAAACATTTCTGAGTCTGGCTAAATAAGTTACATATTAAAGATTATGGCACAACAGGTTATTTTTGTCTTCAAAATGGTAGGATAGGATGAATTGTGCCTCATATGGTTTGAAAAAAAAATCAATCTTCATTTTAGGTTAACTTTAAAGACCCTCCACATGATGTACATATTCTATACCAATGCCTAGAACCATTAGTCCAAGCCATGTGCAACTGAATTTTTTAATTTTTTAAAACTTTAAAAAATGTTAAACTTTAGAGTGTATACATCAGTTCAGTTCTACACCTCAGACAGGTCTTACAGAACCTCCAGCACATTTCAACTAAAGGCAAGCGTGCACCCTGTAAAAAAAGTTGGCACATTATTGTCTCTTTAAATATTTGGATACCTCCACATGTGCCTGGAATATGCAATGAGTAAGAATTGCCACCTCTCATTCAAGAGGATTCAGAGAAAAGCATGTTTGTGCCACTTGACTGGGGGATTCTGTGTATAGCCAATAAAATCTGTGTTCCCTGTATTAGACAGTGGTGGATGAAGTACACAAGCCCTGCAGTTGAGTTAAAGTAGAGACATCCAAGGTAAAACATTCCTCCAGTATAAGTAGAAGACCTCCACTAGAGTAAAAGTATTTACCTTCAAATGTACTTAAGTATGGAGAGTAGAGGTAGCATGTTTTATCACGGTTCATATTATCATTTCTGGAACAGGACTCCTAATCAGCTCAGTTTAGGTGACGAGACTCTAGTGTCTCTTTCAGTCCACCAGTCCTTTAATAGAAGCTCATTCATTAGGCTGAGACTGATGTCTATTCAAATGATCATAAACACAAACCACTAAAGCAGAACAGGTTTCATTAGCTGGAACCTAGCTCTGTCCAACTCGTCAAAACATGTTCAAAACTAAGTGCGCACTGTACCCTGAGCCAAAACGAAGGATGTAGCCATAATTTACTGGAGTATAAAGTAAGATATTGGAGTTTGAAATGTAGTCGAGTTAAACTAAAGAGGCCACAAGAATGGAAATACTTTAGTATAGGTACACCAAACAACAACTTAAATACAGTTTAAGTCCACCACTGGTATTAGGGCAACACATCACATCTCTAGAGAAACTAATTATAGGTTTTCTAAACTCTTGTCCATTGGTAATGCTATTTTACCTGCTGGTGTGACTGCAATGGAATATAAAAACAGAAATATAATTATAGAATTATTCTACATTATTTTGGGGAGATTTGGACTAAGGTGCATAGCATTCAGTCACAATGCAACTGTGCCATTGTGTTTATTTATTAGTCTATTTGTTTCCTTGTTTGTTTTTTGTACTTTCAGCGTTGTTTGTTCCAGTTGCAATCAGCTGCAACCTTGGCTGTTGCTGCCTGTTTTGAAATAGTGGCTCTCAAATCCGTTCTCAAGGCACCCCAGATGTTCCACATATTTGCTCTACCCCTGCTCCTAACACCAAAGGAATGAACAAAAATGTGGATCATGTCGGGGGCCCTGAGGACTGGTTTCCAAATAACTGTTTTAATATTTGCATTAATAAACAAACAAATAAATCGCGTTTCTAAGTAGGCTTTTAATGGACATACAATACTGTGCAGAGACCGGTGGGCTGGTTCATTTACTTTTTGAGGAAAACTAAATTAATCATAATCCACATAGGCAAAGGAAGATATGTAAAGAAAATGGGACTTCTAACAACTATAACAACAAGAAACAGCAAAATCATCTTTTGATCTTTGAGTTTTAAGAGGCAGAAGAAAATCAAGATAGCTTTAGATCGCGTTTCAAAAAAGTTCATCCTTCCACTGTGAAAAGACAACCCAACAGGAAATAATGTGTAGCTGACAAGAAGCTGCTACTGCCTCAGCATCATCAAGTAAATTTGTGAGAAGCAGAAGATGCCTGTTCTAGGTTCTAACTTTGATAGTGTATAGGCTTCTTAAGAAATTAATTCTAATTCTATTTCATTCTAAAACGAACTTCTTTGAACAATTTGATGTTTTATTCAGTGCTTGAGGGTTCTGTGTAATTTAATTTTGTTAAATAAATGTCTTCTGCTTTCTCTCCTGATATTGAAAAAGGAATATCTTACACTTAACCGCCATTATGGCTTAAAAATGCAGGGAAGACGTCCATCAAATCTGGCCCAACTGTGTAATCCTTTGCTGGCTGAATGACTGAATGTTGATGTGGCCTGCATTCAGAAACTTACCAGTACATGCCAAATCAAACCGCAGCTGTTGTTTGTGTATTTGTGGAGGTATTACATGCTATAATGAGGTACGTTTCTGTTAAAAGTCAAAACACACAAATACACTTTGTTTGATTCCTAAGAACCTTGCTGGATTTCTCTCTCTCTCTCTCTCTCTCTCTCTCTCTCTCTCTCTATCTTCTCTCTCTCTCTCTCTCTCTATCTCTCTCTCTCTTTCTCTCTATATCTATCTTCTCTCTCTCTCTCTCTCGCTCTTTTTCTCTCGCTCTTTTTCTCTCTCTCTCTCTCTCTCTCTCACTCTTTCTCTCTCTCTCTCTCTCTCTCTCTCTCGCTCTTTTTCTCTGTAGTAGTAGCAGACCTCTACATACAGATGAATGACTTTGTATATGTGAGTATGTGGGAGATCCCAGTGTTGTGTACAACAATGCAACAGAATGACGTAAACTTGTCTAGACGCTCTCATTCCTTTCTAGAGCCAAAGGCTCAGCGAGAGCTTGCGCATGCTCTCTGGGTAGCAGACTCAATAATGATACTGCAGGAAACACATTTGTATATGCAGACTATGTACAGGAGATCCCAGTGAAAAATGTATCAAAGGAAATTAGATATCTTTACTAAGCGGTATGGAGCTGGAATGCTGCTGGATTTCATTATTTCTGCTTGAAAGGAGCCAAAGGCTCAGCGAGAGCTTGCGCATTTGAAAGAAGACATAAGTCTGTACACTCTTCTTAATCAATGCCGAACCTGCAGGAGGTCCTCTGCATCATCTACTGGGGGTTCTGTCACCAGCATGTTCCAATCAGTTCAATTATCCATCCAGGCCTTCCCTAAAAGTACAGAAGAATCTCACGGTAGAGTCAAAACAAGGCTTACCCAGCAAGAGGTTCACCGCCTATCAGTGGTGCGTAGAGCCTTCGGCAAGGACAGAGGCTGAGTTATCATAAAAGAACATTTGGCAGGGGTGCTTCTGTAAGATTTCATATCAGGACAGGTACAGAAAACACCATCATAATATAACTGTATATTGTTGCATGAACAGGTCTCATCCTGTACTGCTCAGTGACCAAAAATAATGCACCCAGCTAGAAATGCAGGGTTCCTGCAAAACTCGGCATGTAGTTATGTCTCAGACAGATATGAAAGAGTTATGATAGTTATTGTTTTATTTCTTGAAAGAAAAATGTATCAAAGGAAATTAGATATCTTTTTCACGTCTTGGATGCCTTCAGTGTTTGCTGTTCCTGCTCTTTGGGAGTTTTTCCTTGCTTGCTGCACTTGGCTTGCTGACTAGGGGCTTGGACCAGGATTTCTATTAAAAGTGCTATACAAATAGATTTTAGGTTTATGATATAGTGCAATATTCTTAAGCTGTTTCTTCTTCTTTATTCGATTCTGCCAAACACACTTGTGAATGCAACATTTGCTTCTATTTTCATTTCCATACCTAGATGTGCATATAGGCATTTCTTTAGTGCAAATATCACAATTCCAATCAGATTTCAATAATATCCATCCAGGCATTCCCCAACCTCAAAGTACAGACATAATCTCACGGTACAGAGTCAAAAACAAGCACGCACAGCACACAGCACACAGGTTCACACACCTATCACACACACACGTAGAGCCTTCGGCAACGCATGGCCAGAGGCTGAGTTATCATAAAAGAACAGGTCCCAGGGGTGCTTCTGTAAGTTCATTTGTAAATCATGGACAGGTACATGAAAAACACCATTAAGTAAGATAGCTTTCATAATTCAAAGCAGGAACAGGTCACATCGGTATGTACTGCTCTTCTGACAAAAAAAATAATGCACCCAGCTAGAAATGCAGGGTTCCTGCCTAAAAACTAGGCACTGGCATGAAAAGTTATGTCCTCAGTTTGGATATGAAAAGGGAGTATTTATGATCAGTTTATTGTTTTACTATCCAGGTCAGCACAGAGGACGATGAGTTCCCTTTTTCACGTCTTGGATGCCTTCAGTGTTTGCTGTTCCTGTTCTTTGGGAGTTTTTCCTTGCTTGCTGCACTTGGCTTGCTGACTATGCCGGGCATTTGGAGCTAAGGATTTCTATTAAATTCTGCTAGTTAAGCCAAATAGAGTTTTATGGTTTATGATATAGTGCTTCGCTCACATTCTTAAGCCCTGCTGACTTCCCTAGAATTCGATTCTGCCAAACACACTTGTGAATGCAACATTTGCTTCTATTTTCATTTCCACCTTTCTAGATCGGTGTCTTATGGGCACTCTCTCTTTAGTGCTCTCCTCTCTACAATAAACCCTTATTGTCGAAATAATATACCCACCCCCACACATTCCCCAACCTCAGCACACACACATATTGCGTGCACATATACACACACACACGCATGCATGGCCTGACTTCTCAGTAAACAGAGTCCCAGGTCCCAGGAGGTTTCTCTCTCCACAAAGCCCAGGAATGACATTTCTTCTAAGTGATCACATGGGAGCCCCCAGAGAGCATCATCATCAATGGTCTCCTAAGTAAGATCCAGCTTTCGACATGAATTCAATGACCGCAAAAGAGGCCAATCTGGTGTGATCATTAACCACAGTTTAAACACGGTGTGGGGTAACCATTGCAAGCACTGCCTCTTGGATTAATCAGACTGTATCTAATAGATGTTCTAATCTCATTTTCCTGTTTTTTCATGCTATCTCAACCAGCCGACCCCCCTCAAGTCTGGTTCCTGTGAAGCTCCTGAGAGTTTTATCTAGCCACTGTAGCACACTGCTCATGGGGGGCTTGAACCCGTGTTTTTCTTTTCCTTTATATAAACTGCTTTTCTGTGAAGCTGCTTTGTGACAACATTAGTTGTAAAAAGCACTATATAAATAAATACTGATTGATCGATCAAGTGTACAATATGCTAGGAGGTACAAGCCTTATTTCTCATAGAAATTTGCAAAGCACTAATGTAATAACACTACATGGATCACTAACTTTTGTCATTTTTTTTTCCAAAATAGACAGCTGTCTTTTTTATCATGATCACTGTTATACTGGCATTCTTATATCTTGTCACAGAAATAAGCACCTGGACCGAAGTGGGCAAAATGAGCTGCAAGGAAAAGTGGGCTGAAAGGGTGGAGAGACATGGAGATGTTGATATCCAAATACTGCCATAACCATTTACACTTCAACACATCAAGAGAACAAAAAAAAAATATATAGGCCAACTCAAAATGCCGTTGCATTGCTGAAGCATTTTAACACAACAAAGAATTCTAGTATGGGACCATTAATCATAGTGTGAAGGTAGATCAAACTCATTCCACACACAATCAAATGTACATACAGGCAGTGGGGTTTTAATAACATTACTAATCACAATACCCCTCTGAAATATGGAGATCAAATCAAATTTCACATAATGGAACTCTTTCATGCAAAGCTACAGCATGCATCCTTCTGCTACAACGGGGCCAGGCACTGACCAGCATCAACTGGGGGATCAAGAAACAAGTTATTTCGCTCTCCCCTCAGCTCAGGTGCTAGATTAGCATCTGCTTTGTGCTCTGGTACTGGCTTCGTTCTGCATCTCATGGCTCTCATGAGTGTCTGATACATCCTATCATTAGTATAGTTTGGAATATTATATGATATATAACATATAATATGGATTATATGGTATAATCCGGATAGACTCAAGTTCACATTCTAATCACATTCTAACCTAAGCTACTATGTACATCCTTACATGGAAAAACAAGTGGTCTATACTGTATCATTGAACCAATTCCATCAATTGTTTCTTGTAGTTATATTATTATTTTTGTGGCTTAATGACTAGTAATATTCTTCTGCTTTACTGCTTCAGTAAGATATGTTGTACTGATGACATGCAAGAAGCTTTAAAGCATAATACTAATGATACAGAAGCAAGGAATCAAAGTATTTACCTACTTACACAAACTGTTGCTGTGAATTTGATGTTTTTGGATTTGCTGGTAGCAAGGAACAATAGTCCTCATGTTATAATAATGCAAAAGTACCCAGAATGTAGATAGCGGCTCTATAAATTATGTTGTATATATGACAAGAGACCATTTGAGTTATGATACTACAGAGCACTGGATCACACATTTCTGTGAAGATTCATCCATCGCATGTCAGAAAGCACATATGTAGTGGCTCAGTATTGACCATTTTAAACCCTGTCTTAGAGGTACTGAACATTTATGCTCCCCATGCAAGCAAAAAGGTTAACATAGGACAAAGAAAACATTGGACATAACTACAATAACATGAAGATGACAGGCTGTCATAAATAAAAGCAAAACATCATTTTTCTACTGCAGTAATTGCAGTGAATGTGTGAACCTGAACTATAACAGTACATTTATTTCTGCAGTCACAAAACCATGGTAACTGTATGTCTGTATACATTCACATATGGCAATGCCAACAGAGCAGAGGCCTCGCTCTCCAGCTGGAGTCAGGTCTCAGTGATCAGAAAGCAGTGAAACACTGTGTGAAATTCAGATCAATGAGTTTAGATGCATATTTCATACGCTGTCCAAGGGAGGGCTGTCCAATCGGTGTACAGTATTTACAGCATATGACTTCACGTCATCGTATTAAGCTTGCATCATGCAAAATAAAGTATCACATAAAATTTATTTATTCTTCAAATTCATCTCTATTCATCATGGAAACATGTGTGAGCAAAGGATCACATTCATGACATAGCCTGCAAGACACCTGCCTTGCTTTGGGTTACCCAAAAGTGCAGGCACACTGGCCGCATTATAAGCAGATCAGAAGGAATGTCCATAGAAAATTGATTCGGTGCTTTTCCTTTGATGAATGACCATATCTTAAACTTAATGGGGTCATCACAACCCTTACTGACATGCACTTGCCTGCCTACATATATCAGTCTTTTGAAATAGCAGTCAGTAATTCACTTTTCCTCCTTTTCTGTGTAGAAAAAAATCTCAGGCACGGCGTTGTCTAATAATAATGTTGACATCAAGGCAAGAGGCAGAAAAGAAGTTTTTTGTCTCATCAGTTATTTGTCTGTATAAAATGTCTTCTCCTGCGTTGTAATCATAAAAAATGTTTCAAACACACAAATAGTTGAATTCAGAAGGAAGTGTGGGATTGCCATGGTATTCAGGAGGCAGATCAAAAACTGATGATAAATTTAGACTGATCTGTGCACTATTTTTTGAGCTACACACACTGATATGGTGCCTTTCAGTATGAAGATGGGCCGTCATGTTTGCTAATGCATGTCAGGAAAAAGAAAATCGACATTTGCAGAGTTGTAAAAACAAAGCAGCTTTAATAGAAAAACACAGGCTAAGCAACAATGACAAACCAGACCAAGAGTAAGAAGAAAGCGTAGTCAGGGACAGGCACAGTTCGGACACAGGAGAAAGCAGTCCGCGAAGGCAACCAAGTTTAAAGGGAAAAGCTTAAGAGAGGTAGATAAAGTTGAGCAGAGTTCAGAGACCAGATAATAGACATTAACCGATAACGGGGAGTAGCAAAAGGGGTAGTCAAGAACCAGAAGAGAGTCAGAACCAGAATACCATACAGGAAAGAAGAACGCTCAGAATTGCTACAAGGTAGGCAAAGCTTCGCGAAGAGCATCTGGGAACCCGGACTATAAATACAAACAGATTTGGGTCAGCTGACTAAAACTCAGGTGATCACGAACGAATTGGCATGTCCGCGCGCGAGCACATGGAGCTGACATCATCAAGCGATGTCCCCTGGGAAGTGGAGTTCGGGAGAGCGGGGGGAGCAGGAAAGCCCGGAAGTGTGACAATGCAACATGCCAGACATCTCGACATGTAGTTGTAGAGGTTCCTAATGGTGTCCTGAGATAATCCATCCCATGCAGTTTGAATATTCCCCGTTATATTCATACAACTCACACGGTTCCTGCCGATTTTGCGTTATGGGTGGAGAAACACCAGGTCTTCTGGACGTGTGACACCTGACAACATCTTGGCACTGGCCATGGTGCCTCCACACATGGATCTGTTGGTTGTCTCCACCTGAAGATGACCTGCTACACTTCATGACAACCTTGCACCATGCATGACACCACCGCAGTCTTTGGTGATGTTGACGTGATGTTAAGGGCAGTCATCATAATAGGCTGCATGTAGGTAGTTCTGCGTGATGCTGATTACTGCTCACTGAATGTCCGTGTTTGTGACTGTTGTGACCCTCACCATGGTTCGTGTAGGTCTCCCAGATCCTGCATGTTGTTGGTGCATGCCTTCTTCTATCCACTGTCGGCAACAGCATGCTATTGTAATATCTCACCACAGCATCTCTATCCATCTTTTCCATATTTTCTGGCTAACCAAGATGAGCTTTGACCCAGAGAACTCATTACTACACATAAAGCTTGTTACTACACACTCAAGGCACGAATGGCTTTCTCCTTGAAGTATAGATCAAGATTCAAGTTGCATTTGATGCAGTGGAAGACTGTGTATGCAATGCTATTAAAGGGGCTTGAAGGTCCCACACAACAGTGGTTTCTGGCCTTCCTCCACACCGAGATGTCCTCATATCCCCTGTATCTTTTTATTCTATTGTATATTACATGTAGAAAAACCTAAACTTTTGCTTGTATTTACAAAATGTTAAAAGTCATTAAATTAGAGTCCGAAAAGTTCCTCCATAGCCTATCTACAAAACATTATTATTGTCTATTAAGAATGGGCATATTTTTGAATACAATACATTATGGCATTGGCAAAACAGTATCAAATAGAATTCCATATCATAACATAATGGTTTTAACATTTTTCTAGAAGCTTAAAATACAATACACTGCGTTTCCTCTTAACATGGGTTGCGTATCTGTCGAAAAGGGCACATGTGTAAGGCCTGCTTTGTGGGGGGAAATAATTAAGGTCTTTCTTTTAAGCTCAGATTGTGTAATCACATTCATAGGCAGCCCTAAAATATCCTGGGTAATAAATCTTCTGTCTGACACACGAGTGAAGATTGACATCACTTAAACCTGCTTTCCCAATGGTCAGTTTTTTTACTCTAAAGTAACTGGCCTCTTGCCAGAGGGCGGATGGCAAAGCTGGAATTCAGCTTTGCGTCCCAACAGCAGAGCTCACCTCTGCACTGCTTTTTCCAGGTGTTGATAGGGAGGTGTACATATGGCAGCCTTTCAAAAATCGCTACTGAATATCCTGCAGTGAACGTTTCTACCATCTGTTTCTCCCATTCTCTGCATGCACAGCCTCCACTATATCATGTTGCTGACATGACAAGGGTCTCGTTCAAGTGGGCTCTAAATGGATTCAAAGGAAACATCATTATTTAACGATATGATTATATTTATACCCTGATTACCTCTTTAACAGTGGTAAATGATGGCGAGTATTTCAAATGGACTTTTTCCACTGATGTTTTTGCACAGTATAAACAGACATTCATGCACACGCTCTATTTGTTATGCAGGACATTCTCTGTACACTCACTAAAACGTCCTGCTGAATCACTTTTCACGGTAGAGCTCCCTTAGGCTTAGACATATGGTTCTGGGTAAACATTTTACTGTTTAGCCTTTAACTGTTGTGTCAATTTTTTGTTTCCAAAATAACCTTTCAGTGGACATTTCTTCAGAGAACCAATTTTTCGCCAATGAGAAAATAACGTAAGTCGTGGGAAGAACTCCTTAATGTTCTGGTATAGAGACACTGCATTGTGTGAAGGTCCTTTGAACCCTTCAATTCCTCTTCAGATTCCCAAGTCTTATTTCAAACACAGCCCTTCTATGGTTTTGCCCAAAGTTTTTTGGTTTTTGTTGCCATCTTTTAAAGACTGCTTGTGGTGACTTATTAAACTTTAGAAAGTTTCTTTACAGTCCCAAAAATGGTTAATCTATAACATTTCTTCAAAGAACCCTTCCTGGCACTTTTATATTCAAGTGCGTGTCTTCTTCTGGACAGTGCCACACTTCCGTACCTCTACACCTCATTGTAGGGAGGGGTAGAGGGTTCCCTGGGACTTCATTTCCTGCTAACTTTGGTGGTCTCCCTAAGCGAATTCCCAGATGGTTCTCTCAAAATGCATTAAAACCTTGCGTTCCTGTTATCATATTATCTGTCATTTTTGGATCCCAAAGTGGTGTAAATGTCCTTGTCTCAGTTTTGATAGGATTAACAGTTATGGTTGGAACACAATAGTTGGACTGCCTGCAAGTTTGGCTGTGAGTCCGCTCCCTCCCTCTTAATTTTATTTACTTAACAGCAAAAGCAGATGTGGTAGAAAGGGACAATTCATTCATCGGCTGCTAGTGAGGCTCATGAAGTGAAATGAGAAAAGCAACTCTTACTGTTTAATAGAGCACTTCAAATGTGCCATGATTCACCCAGAGCAGACTTGGTGACAGGCCTAATATGCTATAATGGCTTTGTGCTGGAGTCTGGTAAAAATGAAAGTGGAAGTTCTTTACTATCACAAACGGCAATGCCAAAGGCAGGTTTGCCTATGTGACTTATGCTACATTTCTGCTACACCGCTACATAGGTGGACGTCTCCGGTGAAGACCTTTCATGATGAGGTGAGGGCTAATCAGTAGTCCCCAGACATTAGAGTGACAGGGCCCTGACAGAGCAATGCAAAGGTCAGTAAGGCCTTGATCTCAGGTCAAAACAAAACTTCATAGCCTGAGGCTGGTCTCTAATGAGCACACAGACCATGATAACAAGACAAAGTGAATTTATATTTAAAACCACTCAGAATCACTGTTAACCTGATAATCAGGTACATTTATGAAGGCAGGAAGCTACTTCTGGGAAATAACAGTGGAACACAATAACATTGCAATAAAACCTGGCAAAAAAAAGAAAACATGTGATATTTGGATTGTTCATGCCAAGTATTAGGGTTAATAAAGTTAATATTTTTTTATTAGGGATTTCATTTGTGATTCTGGTTTGCAATTTCAGCTTAGTTGCAGCTAGTTTTAATAGCATGCTAATAGCTTACGTTTTCTAAAAAGGCAGGGCTATGTTTTGTAGCATTATAGGTGTGACCTTGTCATAAACTGGTGAGCACTCATAATAATTATACATACCGCCTATTTGTCATTTCTGTAAAATGAATTTCAGAATTTCATGTTAGCACAAAAGTGTTAAGATTGGAATCTTTGATCAAAGCTATCTTCATCAATTCACTACTACAGCACCTTTTAAGCACAGAAACACAGAAGGAAAGGTTTTTCTGCATACTAATTTGTTTTTATTTATAGTATCATTTTGATTTAGTGTTCACATTTTTAAAAAACAGCTTTTTTATTGTATTACAGTTAAAAAATATTTACTTATTCACTGTTTTTGTGCTAAATAATGTGAGTTAATTATATTCCCACCATTGACTCCAGTTGACTCCAGTTGTACCATTGACTCCAGTTGTACCAAATTAGCATATCTGGTGCAAGAAAGCAGTTTGTGCAAGTGTTCAGTTTTTAAGTGCCTCCCTCCAGCTTGCCTACCTAGTAGTATTTTATCTGCCGGATATATGAACATATAAACATATGACCAAGGGGGCTCTGTGGTCAGTCACTGCTGAATTCCTTGAGTTGACATTAATGTCTCTGTAATTTATGGTGCCGAGGTTTAGCACTTTGCTTTGAGATGTAAATAATATTCATCAGGTATGTATTAAAATAAATAGTGGAAAAATATTGAAGATTAGCTGTTACTGGCTATGAGTCGTCTAAACAGCAGCTTACAGCCTTTGAGCTATGTTGCGCCCTGAGTAAATGAAATCATGACTTTTCAAAAAAGCACTGTAGCACAGATCACATTTATCCCATTTTCCTTTACTGAAACATATTAAGAAAGACTTTAGAACCTTTGTGGACATGCGAATAACATGACAGCTGTGACAACCAATTGCACCGAATCGCATGACGTGTGATAACATGTGATGTTGTCAAGGCGCTAGACACATCACTAAATCTCCTACACTTGGAGAGAGGGCCCTCAACAAACCTGTTTACTCCAGAAATGGTTGTATTTCTTTAAGTTCTACAAGTTATGCTAATCAGTAGTGGGACCTAATTTATTAAACTGCATGCTGTCTCACACATAGTCCTTTTGCACCGACGCAGAATGTTTTTTGTTCCAGTTTACACACCTAAGTTTGAACCATTTGGTGCATTCAGAAACCGGTTCAGAAACCGATATGATATCCGAGGGTGTGTCAGATGCTGAGGAAAGAGAAGGCAACAATGGTGGCACTCAGTGGTCTGCTTAATAAACTTTTCTTTGTCCTCTCATTACCGGAAGTTGATCCGTGCTTGCATTTTGACTAAATCCAAACACCTGCAAAAACAGCTCAAATGCCCACAGGTCTAAATACTCCGCTGTTTACTACTGTTTACTACCATTGTGCAATACCCTCTGATGTTGCTGGTGTCGCATCCTTAGATGTTCCTTGGTCCCAAAAACTTGTACAAATGCAGGCTGGTTCCCTGAATAGCATCAAGTCTTTAATAAGCCTTAAAAAAAAACAACTGAAGAACCTGGGCTCTTTTGGTCGAAAAGTGCTAACAGTGTATTTTCAGATTTTTGTATTTTAACAGTGTATTTAACAGTGTATCAGAAGCAAATAAATGAAAGCCATCTCACAGGCTCATCATCTATTGGTGTGTAAAAACGTATTGTGGCTATTGGTCCAGGTCGTGAATGGGACTTTAGGGGGCATGATATTCAGATCCAAACCCCAATCTTCACTTTCAAGGGTCTGTGTCTGTTTTTACTGTAAATGTGTGGTTTGGCAGTATAGGAACATGAATATGTTTCTGTTGTAACTTGCTGCCCTGGGGGCAGGTTGTTTTGTGTTGGTGTGAATGTCACCATAGAATGGGTGCATACAGTTAATGGTGACCTCCCTCTGGGATTACACGGAGCGATATGAGCCTATTTTCCTGCCTTGTTCAAAATGAAACAGCATTTCTGGCAGAAATTATGCCGCCCACTTTCTTCCACTGCTACAGGATAAATGGTGACACAACTGGCCACACACAAACACAACATTAGGGTATTTTAAAAGTTCAGTTAGTTTGATCTCACAGTGGCTTCCCTTTATTGGTTTTCCCCTTGTAAGCACTTTCTAATGTAAGGCAAATATTTACCACCACACATCACTACATTGCCCATGCTTCTGTCTATTGAAGTAAAAAAATTAAAAGCATAGTAACACACATATCTTATGTTCAGCTTTGTTCAGCTGCAACATACTGGACTAATAGAGAAAGGGTCAATAGACAAAATGAACAATATCAACAGAAAACTCCATTAGCACAACATAGCACAAAGATAATACACATAGTATCTCCTTTAGAAGACATTCCCATTCCAACCAAATGAACTCTGGTTCTTGAGCTGGTTCTGTTCAGGCTTTGTAGAACCTTGGTGCACAGAACAGTCTGCATTTGCACCAGTTTTTATACGCCATTAATGTAGGGTGGCCACTTTCACAACCCCAAAAAGGAGGACATCATGAAGGCGGGGTCGGGTACAATACTAAATCTAAAACATAACCATAAAACCTAACCTATATTACATAGACATGATTGCTTTACTCATCGAATTGGGTGAGGAGCTTACTAATAGACTAGCTTTTAAAGGGCTGACCTGTAGTCAGTCGGTAGGCCGGTCACAATGTCACATGACCTTGGTATATCTGAGCATATCTTTTGACAAGGACGCAGACCACTGGGTGTCGTTATTGTTTCCCTCTTGTTTCTCAACATCTGACACGCCATTTGATGTCATCATGGTTCATGCTGAGGAACCTATTATTCTTTGGTTTCAACTGGGAATTAATTTATTGGGTTCCGAACCTATACATTTTTGGTGGAAATGCTAAAAAAATTATGTATCATAAGTTGAAAATTATGTACCATTATGTACCACATTGGTGGATAAGGCCTATCAGTGAAATACATCATTTGGCCCAAACTGTCACTTCCAACAAAATGTTACAATGTAAAGATGGGATTCAAGCAATAGGCCAGCATTTGTCCTTTATCTGTCCTTCTATCATTTGTCCTTCCAATTTGTCGTTTAGAACAGAAGACTTGTTGAGACAAAATACACTTCCTAATCCCAATAACAGACCGTATGGCACTAATGCAGCTGATAAATATTAGGTTAAAATCACTACCACATTCCATCAAAGCAGTTTATTACATTGTGCAAAGACAAAGCCTAAAAGTAGAAACAAATTTCTTCTTCCGATGCATTAGAAGGCACATCAGGTTTTGTGCTATGTCAAGCATGCTGTGGTTATGAGAGAAATATTTCTGATGTATTCGGATACTAATTAAATTTCCGTCCTTTATATTCCCAGCACACCAGCACCAGTTCATGGCACAGTAATTAGAGAACATATTTCATTTATACATAAGTTACCTAATTCCATAATCACATAACCGTAAAAAATACAGTCTCTAAATCCTGACTCCTAATAGTCTATGTGACGTCTAGACCTGTACGAGAACACCCAGCTTTGCTTCATAATGGCTTGCATCCCAAAACCCTGCATGTGTTTGTGTTTATCAAAGACCATGTCTTTTTGCAGCCTTTAACAATTGGGGTTTCTTGAGAAAACCTAGAGGAATGCACTTCTATTGTGTTTTTGGAAACGCTTAGGGGCTGAATGCTAAACCAATGTAATGTAGAGAAGAGCAACACAGAGCTCTGCGGTTTAAACAGCTTAGCGTTACTTAAAAACTTCGAAAAAGCATGAAAAGTGTCCATTGTTTTTTAGGAATATATCATGGTGAACTGAACACGCTTCATGCTGACTTTAACACAAGGAAGGACAGAGAACAATCTACATGGTTGTCTCAAAAGGTGATCCAATTTTAGACATAAGCTGTGGGGTAAGGGAGAAACCTGTCAGGCCATGGCGGCCATCTTGAATGCTGCCATCTTCAGTTTTTCACATAGGAAAGTGGCGAGTGACAAAAACTGTGGTGTGCTTCGTGTCAATGCACATCTACAAATGAATGTTGCACCAACTCTTTATGAACAAGGCAGATAAAGGGGTAACAGGCATTAATAACACACTTTAATTCGTCCAATCCTATGCTATTTAAACCAGACAGGCTTTCTAACATAAATACTTACAAATACAGACATCTATGTAAACTGGTATATGTAAATATATAAATACAGTAAATATGCTTAGTGAAAATAAGCTGTGGGGTTTAGCTAGCTCTCACTGCGAGTTACATTTACATTAAAGCATTTAACTAACACTCCTCCAGATCAGCTAGGCCAATGTAGTGTTAGAAACTTTGTACAAGGACTTATTGGTGTAGCACAGCATAGTCACCCAGACCAGGAATCAAACCCCAGGCTCCCACACAGTGTGGTAGCTCACTGGCAGGTAGTTGCTTTCCCCATTGCACTAGACCAAAGGTGTGCTATATTGCAGCCACAGCCAGAGGATGATTAAAATGATGTAAGTGTAACATATTTGACTTTTACGTACAACCCAATAATTAAAAATGTGTATGCTTTTTTATTAGGGTGAATTTTGACATATCAATCTGATTGCAATTAAAATCCACTAGTAATGGTATAAGAATATATGCAGAGGACCATAAGCACATTCTACAAAAACCTGTTACATCCATAAAATCTCTAAGCCACATTTTACCCCATGTTTGGTTGAGTTCTGCTCTCCCCTACACAGCACAATAGTGTCTAATAACATAATCAGATGTTACCCATCTCTTTCGCTCTTTCTGGCTTGTTGTTATACATCATTTGGTAACATATGGTCTGCTGGGCATTTGTCCTTTCTGTGCAACAGAGTGGTCCTTGTCTGCTGAAGGATGTATTTCTCAGGTGACTTCACACTGTTTAAAAAGCAATTTCCTGAACTTTATGTGGCATTATTATATACAGTGGCTTACAGGCAGACAAAAAGACCTATCTAAAGCCAGGAAGAGGCTGAACTGGTGAGTAAGCGCCTGGCTGTTTGACAGTAAATTACTGCTGGTAACTGTTATTGCTGGACTATGAAAAAAATGGCAGCTGGCCAAGAAAAGAAAGCGGGGCAATGGAGGGTAAGGTGGCTGCATGGGTTACAACAGCTTTAATGTGGAACATTATTAGATATGAATGGTATACAGTTTGCATACCCTCTATTGAAAATGGGCCTTCAGACGTTGTGCAGACTTTTACTATGGATTTGACATGAGAGTAGTATCATAGCAGCCATGCAAATTCAGATTAACCGTCTATTAATATTAAAACAGATTAATTAATATTAACCTATTAACATCATATTATCTGGAAAGGGTAAGGGTGTCCTTGTGTCCCAACGGAAAACTGCATAACACTCATCTAGAAACATGAAGCTGAGTCTTAAATTGCTTTACACTGCCACCATCTGGCCTGGCACAGCTGTATGTAGAAGCATGTAGGCTTATTTAAGCCTCCATAGTGCTCTGCCTGGTACAGCATATTATGGCTTTTTGTTATCATTCCAGACACCTATTTATATAATAATGCTAATACCAAACCATTACTTAAGAGCTGCTTTTAAACTGGGTGGCACATATTACCTGTTCCTGACTGTCAACAGGATGGAAATTAGAACAGGTTGAAGAACATCTAAACTTGTACACACCACTTAAATAGTTAGGACAGTAAATTAGAGAACAACGGCAACACATCTGATGTTTTATCTTATCAACTCCATGGGTTTTTTTTTTTTTTTTTGTAAATATACATTCTAAAATTCATTGACTGAATCTAAAAAGAACATTAAGAAAAGGCCTAATCCTTATCCAGTAATGCCAAAAAATGTAACACCAAAAGAATGTCACAGTTTTTAAAATACTGATAAAATGTTGATAAAATACTAATTATTTTTCTAAACATCAAGACTGAAACAACTAATGCATACATGCTTAGATTTAAAAAAAAAAAAAAAAAAAAAGATCACAGAGCAAATTTAAAAGACTGACAAGCATGTAAATGTTGAGACTGCGCTTGGATACAATTATCTACCTTTTTTGGTGGGCAAGAATTTTTAGGGTATCACAGCAGGACACATGCACATCGCATATCGCAGCACCACTATGGTGGCATGCTAAGCCCCCTGGTGGTCATGTCATTGCTATAAGAGCATATTTTCCCCCAAACCAGACAAAATTATGCACATATCATCATAAATACGGAACTTCCGTATAAAGTTATACATTTGTTCTTATCAAAACATTTATCCCCCCAAAAACTGGACAAATTAAATTTACATATTAAAGACAGAAAGCAGCAAAGATAAAATCATAAAACTATCAAGCAATCTTAGCCAAAGCACACATGATCATGTTTTTCCCCATTCACATCTTATCTCTGATGACATGAAGTGTGAAACTAGACAGGTCACATATCGCTACTGACAAAGATGACTCACATGATCTTTCCAATTTTCTAAACCATTTCCATTTGGTTTTGGAAATGGACATCATCTACACTGCCAAAGTGGTCATGCTGTAACAAATCCATCTTTTAAATGTCTGGAGCTGAAGTACATAAAAAAAAATATATATAAATATAAAAAATCCCACTACTGAAAAACCTGAAAGCTTGACTGAGATAAGGGTGGATAGTGAAACAGATGCCAAGCAATGACTGAAGAACAAAATGAAGTGGATGAGGAGCATCTGGATTTTGAAGTTTTGTTTGAAATTTGTTAATGATTTTTGGCTGTGCTGCTAGGACATTTACCACAGCACGTCAAAACAGTGGTCTGGATTTTGTCACACTTGGTAGTATGAACCTCTTGGTAAAGTACCAAACAGAAGAACATTCATTAACAAAGCAAGGAAGTAAGAACGGACACCATTACATAGTAAAGTCATTTACTATTACTACTACAAAGACATGTAAGGTAGAATTTACAGAGTAGACCAGTAATCAGTAGGAGGGATGATTTCAGACAGAAATGGATTTCCTTTCGGATTTATGGATCTCTGCCGAACAGATCAGCAAGGGGGGCTTACACTGCAAGTGTGTGGATACCATGGACAGTATTTGCATCGGCATAGAGTTGGTAAGGATATTTGTTTCATGAAGGCAAGCCCTGCTGAAGAAAACAGCTGGCAGTATTTTTAATCCACATCCATACTAAATCCATTCATTTGGCATACTTTCTGGAATCATCTCTTTCATAGTACTGCATTAAAAAACCAAAATGACCTCCTTCCTCACAATCCCACTAGTTTGCCACTTCATAATTCTAAGGTTCAATATGAAACACTAAGGAGCATATGAAACACTAAAATCTGCTTTACTAATTATAGACAGACTGAGATGAATTTTTTCACATGTGTATACCAGCCTCTTTCAATGTGAGAAATAAATGATTCAAGGCCTGTTGCAGTAATATTTTTTGGGTTGTGGGTTTTAGGTCATATTCAATTCAGAACAGATTTGAAAGTAAAGTTTTTAGCCATGCTTTAGCCTAAAAATGATCTCATACACGTTTGATCACGGTTAACTGGACTTCTTTCGATGGTGGACCACTTTTAAACTAGCTATTATATAGCTGTGTATGATACGTTAGCAGTAGTAGATGTAGTTGCCATTGAAGATCACAGCCAAGCTGCCTTCTATATTCTAAGTTTGGTGGGGTTGCCTGGTCTAGATCATAAAAATGGTCTGCTTGTTTCCAGGTTTTGGTGCAGTTGTCCAGTACGAGCTCCTGCAGCATAAAGTCCAGATACTTTGTAGGAATGAGAGTAAACAGCAATGCACAAGAAGTACCAGGGAAGCCAAAGGGACAAAGCAGAGATTTTACAGGCCATCAGTTTAATACACAGCCTGTATCACTGGATGAGACACTCCAGAAAAAAAGCACATATTAGTGCCATCAGAGTAGTGGACAGTTTTGTCTCAAGGCCCAACGGACATAATGACAACAGCACAATAAACCAACTCTATCTGTAACGGGATTCTGAGCAGCACTAAATATGAAGTAATTCAAAATACAGCATACTGTATATGAAATAAAGCTACAGTTTATTTGTCAGTTGACGTGTTAGACATCAGGGGACCCATAAGTAGCCATTTTATGGAATAGCTTTTAATGAGGGAGCGTTCAGATTCATTTACTTTTTGATGTCTGGGTCATATCACCACCACTGTGAACAATTGTGACTCTAGAATGGAATACTTCACGTCCAACCACTCTCTTACATTTTCAACATTTAATCATGTGGGTTTTTAACCTGTTTGAAGTCCCATTTAGGTGATACAAAATCAAATTGAAAAATAACATGTTTCCCCTCCAACCCAAAACTAACATGCCTTATTCAGTTAATCAGCTATGATTTCTGTGGGCAATATTTACATAATAGTCAGAATTATTAGGGTTAGGGTTGGAGATCTCCAAGAGCAAGGTTGTTGACTACTGTACTAAACTTGGGTGCCAAAGTGTCCACATTTTAGGAACTAGGATGAGGAGCACTGCATATGACTGTCCACATATTAGGAAACAGTATTGGTGTAGTCTTTTACAACATGGCATTACAAGCTTTAATAGGGGGCTAGTTTGTAACAACACTGTGAAAAAAAAATTTTCATTTTTAAAAATAACAATATTTTTTTACAGATTCCAGATTTACATGTTTCCGTACAGATTTCTGACAGAGGCATCTTTTATTTGCATATTGTTTTATTTACTGTCTTCCAGTTGTCTTCCTATCTGGCCTACCTTCCACTCTCTGTATCTTATTTTCTTATATGAAAATGTATTTTCTTTTTTTATAGGCTTTACAGCCAAAGTGATCTTTGGGAGCTGCTCGGTCATAGAAATCTACCTGCTTACTAAAGTGATCCTTGGGATCCTGTTGGGTTATCAGACCTGGCCTGCTTGAGCTGGTTTAACTTCACATTTAGACTTCATAAAACACACATGCCAACTGATTTGTTGGAATGTGACGTAATCAAAATTCACATTAAGAACTTCCTTGAGCTGTTCCTGCAGGACTAAGGCTGAGCACTTGCTTACGGCAGAGAGCAAAGTGGCTTAGCTGTTAACCTTAGCTACACACAGTTTAAGATAGCTCAGAGAAGACAACTAGAAGAGGATGAATACAGCAATATGCAAGTACATGATACCGGGGTCAATGGGAAAGATGAGTTGTACTTTTGTATCATTATATATCTCTATTTACATCAGATAGTTCCAAAATAATCAGTTAATGTATGGTCTCTGGTAGCAATTAAGTTCAACAAGTGGATTTTTGTGCTTCCTGTTGTTCGATGCACACAGCTGAAAACGAATACCTAAACTCAGTATAGAAGCCATGGCTTACCTTATCTGTAGGGGGCTCTGTAGTATTCTTTTGAGAATGAGAATGACTGTAATCAGTATAGTTACTTGCTCAAATTTGGCAACATTTGACTGTAGATTTTTGATAAGTGTCAAAAACTGCCAAAATCCAGAATTTTACTCAAAAAAGGCCTAGCCCTCAAAATTACAATTAGCTAATTTAATCTACATATTACTTTGTTAGCCCCCTATTTTAGTAGTTATGTAGTACTCCTTTAAATGGCAATGTGGTTACGTTCCGGCTTCTGTGGTGTTATAATAACTGTTGCTCTATTTAAGGAGGAATGGGGAAATTAGATCAAGACCCTGGCAACAAAGCAGACTTCAGCACTGTGTAAAATTTGGTTTCATATTGGCACTTTCAGATTTCTTCCTTCAATAGCTATCGAACGACTCATGCTTAAAGACGAAAATGGTGTTGCTGACATCCAGGGCAGCTGCAACTTTGTTTATGTCGGAAATGTTTACCTTTTGAAAGGCTTTTATGGGTTTTTTTTTCATGGTTTGGTTTGACAAAATTCAAACAAGAATATTTTAATGGTCTAAATCAGCTTGTCGGGGAGTCAGGACTGATTATTAAGCTTTGTCTGTCCTGCAGGTGCAGGAGCTTGTTGAGCTGGTCAAATCAAAAAGGAAAGGTTTGAATAGTCTGCCATGTTGCTTGTTGTGTAATGGCAGAATATTCAGATTACTCTCACTTAATAGTATTTGTGCAAGCACATTGGTAGCACATGCCTTTGATCAGGGGATTCTTACCCATGAATGAATTATTGGAGAGTGGTGAGAAACTCTGTAGTTCAACTACTACTAATATGTAAAAACTACCCATCTTTTTTACTTTTTCTTATGATTCTGGAGAGGATTCTTTAAGGATCAGACAAAGAACAGATTACTGCACCATAGCCTACATTACTTAACAGGTTTTAAGTAATCCCTGATCGTGATGAATTAAGACTGTTTTTCGACCACATTCCTTCCTTCAACAGTTCTTAACCTGATTTTAGTAGTTTCAGCAATCTCTCTAGATGTTTTCTCTGCTTATGCATGCCAATAATTTGACCCATCTAAAACAGATTAACATCATTCCACAACCACAGGATGTGTCTTTTCACATATCGTTCAACAAAGTAGAAGCTACTCGCTGCATCGGTTAGGGTTAAATAACTTGTTGCCAGCTGAAGCATAATCACCCCTACAATAATTACCTAATGGGAGGCTCTTACCTATTTGCTTAGTTAAATCCAGGTGTTGATCTTTTTTTGTCCAGGGAGTGTATAGCAATATATATATATTAACTCGTTACCCTCGTCATTCTGACGATCTAGCGCTATACAGGAGAAAAGTGTAGCAATAAAAAAACATTAATTTTTGCCATTTAAAATCCATCATAGACCCGGAGGACCAAATATGGGCATAACGACATGGCGCCGACTCTAAAATGACGACACGGCCTCATGGATCTATTGCACATAATTAACACACATACCAAGTCTTGTCATCAACCACTAACAAGACGTTGGTATATGTGGGGGCCATACTCCGTTGAGCTTGTTCTGTCCATTTACAGCTAGCACCGCCTGGTTGGCGCATGCTCACTGTGCTCGCGCTCCTGACCGCTTGGTGGCACTGAAGCGATCAGCTCCCATTAACTCAGCAGGCAGTGTTTCAGTATGGCCGCCTGCGCGATGCTAAGGTCTGGGCTAGGGTTCTTCCAGTCAACGCTACAGTTAACCAAACAGGTAAAACATGCCGGTTCGGTGTATTTTAAAGCCTTATAATCTGCTTTGTCATCCGTTTATTATGTGACTTTGCAAAAGAGGGCTTACGGTCCAAATGAATAGGCCACGCTAATATGTGACCTACAGAGCTAACGTGGTAGGTCGTTTGGTTAGCTAGTTATGGCCCATAAGTCAGTAATAATCCGTTATAGTCGTGTTAGATGAGTGCTGTATTGTAGTACAATGCTAAGAATTATCTAATTTTGCACGATTATATTTATTTTAGGCTTATTTTAATACTCAGATAATTCTGAGTAATTACCTTAGAGTAAAAGTAAGCTTGTAGGGCAATTACTAGTGGTTTCCTTAGCCTGGAAATTGGTCCTGTCATGTAGATCCCTAAGAACTAATGTTTTGTACAAACCTCACCGCACAATGTCATTTTTCTACATGGGCAGCTTATCTATATCTGCACTACTGTTTATACTGGCTCCATCATACCCACTTTAATCCTACATCTTAATTCTGCTAGTGCACCTTTATCTGCCTTATAGTCTTCACTGTCTCATCATGTTTATCTCAGGGCCCTCATTTTATTTTATTGTATGTCTTGCGTTCGTCTATTTTATGTTTAATATACACTTGTTCTTGTTTTAGTTGTAATCTATTTATCGTTAAATATTTGTGCTGCAACTTTGGTCAGAGAGAAACGCAGTTCAGTCCTCTGTATGTCTTGTACATATTGCACTATTGACAATAAAGCTTTTGTCTTGATTTAGATTAAGAGCTAAAAATGTGAGTTGGATGTGAGGGGAAACACTAAACTGCAGTGTGGGTGGAGTACAGCGGTGGAGTAGGGAACAGTTTTGCGATAGTGTACTTGCGTGCTATTCTGCCACAAATGGCCCTCGCTGACAGCTAACACGAAACTAACTACTGTGGGGCGTTCACAAACAGCTGGCATCGTTTTACATTTTCTTGTAATTTTTGGATATGATGCAGGCAGGTAGCACTTGCATCTAAGTATTCATTTTTTAGTCTTGCATTAGTTACTTTAGTTGTAACTGGGTCTTCTGACAACACAAACAGTTGTATGTAATAATTTTTCCTTAATTTAGTGGTGTGTCAGTGATTGGTACAGGACATTGTTTGAACAATTACTTTTACAGTATAGCCTTTGTGAGCGTTTGTAGATGTAGTTTTGAAGAAAACCTCAAACTGATTTGTTAATTTTTTCTAAAATAAATTAAAAAAAAATAAAAAAAAACTAATTGGAGCAGTATTTCCCCACCCAGGTTTTAGGATCTCACCAGGCAGTCCTCATTTTTGCTTCATCCTAACTCTCAACTCTCACAGCGCCATTTCAGGCAGAATGGCAAAAATTGAACAAGAATGTTGTTCAGAACAAGAACGCTGTTCAGAACAAAAAGAAAGGTTTGTGAGGATCAGATAAAGAGCAGATTACTGCATCATAACCTATATTACTTAACAGGCTGTTTTATTCAGTTTTCAGTTATTGATGTGGCCTAACTGGTAATTGGAGCAGTATTTCCCCATCAAGTTTTAGGATCTACAAGAAGCTCCTTGTTTTTGCTCCCTCCTAACTCACAATGCATGGGGATGACGAAAATATGTCTGGGAGGTTATGAGGATTAGGTTGGTAAACAATGATTTAGAGGAATTGCTTCCCGCTGTTGGTTAGTTTCTGTTTCAGCACATCTCCATTCAATACGCAGATAGCTTCTTAAGATCCTCTTAGGTTTTAAATCGTACCTGAATTTTTAATTGATGAATTGTATGCCGTTAAACATTGTCTTGTTTTAATATCTATAATTGGTTGTAGTGCTGACAGTATAAATTCACCAAATGCTGTTTTTAAATATCAGTGTATGACAAAGATGTGCTTTTTTTGTTTGTTTGTTTGTTTTTTTCTTTTAAACTTGTATATCAGTTCTTAATGTTTTCGTATGGTCTTTTTTTTATGTGTATTTCAGGCCTGCAGAAGTTCACTTGGTGTAGTGGAGCAGGTCAGAGGGTATTATGTTGACTGGAGAATGCTACGGGATGTGAAGAGAAGACAAATGGCCTATGAGTTTGCAGACACAAGATTACGCATTAATGCCATCAGAAAAAACACTCTTTTACCAAAAGAGCTGCAGGTGCGTATATCGAACTCGGTTGCTTGTTCTAATCCCTGCCCTAGGGCATTTCTTTTCTTTTTTTTGACAAACAAAACAATTCTGAAGTTGCAGTTCAACTGATCTATAGTCTAGGATAAACACTGAAATAGTTGGCAGATGGCAGCTGCCTTTTTTGCTTCTGATTTGATTGTATCTGTTCCACAATCACATACCAAATTACACCATATGGGGGCACAACCTGTCACTGCACTGTGAATGTGTGTGCAGATGCCCTACTCTGCTGTTTTCTGCTGTAATTCTAGCCCTTATTGTAAGCTGATTGTCTTGGCATTAGTCACCTCGGTTATGTTTTGAAAGTTTTATATGTTTAGTTAGTCAAAACTAACATTTATCATTGACATCAGTAATCAGAAATGTGTGTATACTGATTTTTTTTCCCCCAAAGATTTCCACCTCGACCAGTATTTTATAGTCAGACTGATTTACAAAATATTGTGTTTTATGAGCCAGTTGGATGCTGGTAGATCTTTCTTAGCAACTGTTTTGGGAGGTGCTTTGTAATGGCTGTTTTGGCCAGCTGTGCTGGGTGGTACCATTAAATATCTGCACAACACTACATAATTACACAGCATAATTTTGTTTCTTCTTGACAGTGTCAATCTCTGAGATTTACATATATGCAGTGAGACCACACGTTAGACAAAAACGTGTCTCATTGGTAAACCATGTGAACTGACAACTATGCCTGTATGCCTTGTAAGAAATGTAACATCTTGTGTCCTGCTTCATTTGGCATGATCTCTTTTTATAATTGTTTTTTTTTTGTGTGTTTATTAAGATTTCTTTTTAATGGTTCATATCATGCCTTTTTTTCTCAGAGGCTTACTAAAACATGGTAATGACACTAATTACATAGTCTTTTTGAGGCTGCTGAATATACTTTTAAAGTGCATCACTAATATGTTGAATATGTGTTTCTGCAGGAGGTAGCTGATAAGGAAATAGCTGCCTTGCCGCGTGATAGCTGCCCGGTGCGCATCCGCAACAGGTGTGTGATGACATCACGACCACGGGGAGTAAAGCGTAGGTGGCGCGTAAGCCGTATTGTCTTCAGACACCTAGCAGACCACAACCAGATGTCTGGGATACAGAGGGCTATGTGGTGAATCCTACACACTTGGCTGCTTTCATGCAGTAAAATGCATAGTGTATGTGACTTAGGTGTCTGTATAGAACAGGCTGGAGTCAGTATGTTTAAATGCATCATCACAGCAAGAACGTCTGACCTGCATCATGTTGTTTGGTGCACATGAGGTGCTGTGTGGGTTTTTTTTTTTGTTTGTTTGTTTTGTTGTTTTTGTTTTTTTTTTCCTCCAAACTAAGAATATTGTTCTGCAATGTTTATCTTCCTGAAAGCAAATGTGGTGAATATTGTACTGTTTTGAGTATAATAAAGGTTACACATCAATAGATTTTTGTATGATGTTGTTTATACACAAAAAACATTCTATATAATATTGACAATGAGAATCGAAAGAGTTTTAATTTGTCCATGGTGATGCTTTGAGAATGCAAATAAATTAAATACATTTAAAATGACAATTCATGATTATTGACTGTTAACCTATGTATTAGTAGCTGCATTTAATGTCGTCAAATTAATTAAATGATTGCTTGACTAAAGAGAGATGTTTTTTGTTTCCGTACGTTTTTAACCTAACGTCACTGTTGTGTGCCTTTATTTTGAAATTGGTTCATATTTTCGTGTTATTAACTGTTAGTACATTTGAAGTCCAAGTTTGTGGTTTTTTTTATGTTTAATATTTATTAACAATGTTAACATATTAGTGTTGACGTGTTTCTTATTAAATTGTCATATTTTTGTCGGAATTGACACAAACCTGACGACACTTTTAATTTGTAATCGGAACTTTTCTAGAAAGTGGCTGCACATTTGACTGTGGTAGTCAGTTCAGCTGTGTAATGCAGCCAGTTCGCTTTAGCTGAATCCAACGAGATATCGCCTGCAATAAAAGCCAAACGAGCACTTTGTGTCTAAACCAGTGCAGTCATGGACCTCACTGAACAGGTAAGTTAACGTCAGGAATGTTTTTATATATTCCATCAACGTTTCGAATTATCTTTAGCTAATGTGAGCTGAGTATTATAGGAACGGCAGTCCCTGGTGTATTAAAATGTGGGATGTTAGTGTTTGGTTAAGCTAGCAATAGATAACTAGTCAGCTACTGTTATTAAAGCTAAATGGAAGTACCGGAACGAATGAGTTCGTGTTTAATTTAGGATATGGGAATGTAAATGCTAACCTGGCTAGCTAACCTAGCTAGCCTTATTTACCAGACCACTGTACGTTAAAGGGAACCTTAACTATGAGGAGCTATAGGATGTATATGTCTAGTACCCTTAATATGTGCTGTATGAACCAAACAGTTTACTAATTTGCTTTGTATTGGTAGATCGCCATTTTTGCAGCCGCATCAAATTGTTGTTCTCGTCCCCTGAGCAAGACATAGTGAGCTAAATGTTGTCTCGTTTAACTCTTAATATGTCATTCTACATAACATAGACTTATAGTTATTCATAGTTACAGCGGGACAACAATTGTGATTGTCTTGTTTGAAGTCTGGCTCCAGTGCAAGCGTGTGTCGTCATCATAGTGCGACTATGATGGCCAGATGTGGAGAAATATAGCCTATTAGTATCGGACATGCATAATTTGCGGGGTTTTTTTTGCTTGTTTGTTTTGGTTTGGTTTTTGAGAGGTTCGCCACCATGAATGTTGTATGTTGGTTAATCCTGTTAATATTTTGTTCAGATTTCGGGGCTTGAGAACGATTTGAAAGAAGTGACGCGTCTTCTGGAACTGTGTGAAAGCAAGCGTGTGCAGGATGTCCTCCTCCAGGAGCAGAAAAAGATAGAGAAAGAGCTTACTCACAAACGACTACAGAGAGAACAGCAGACAAAGAAGGACTCTGGAGACAAAGCCGACACAACAGTGAAGGGATACACAGTCAAAATAAATAATTATGGTATGTTTGTCCCAATTATGGGTCTCCTAATGTTCAGGTAATCCAGCCTGCAGCAGTGTATACTAACCATCTCTCTGGTTTTGTTTTAGGTTGGGACCAGTCAGACAAATTTGTAAAAATCTATATCACACTAAAAGGCGTACATAAAATCCCTGCTGAAAATGTTGTGGCCACTTTCACAGAGAGGTACCTTCACATATGACACAGTCACTAATTATGTGTTCTGACTGCAGTGAGGCACTTATAGACGATTGTAGCATTGTGTATCTATTCAATGTGTTGAGTATAATGGGGTGTTTACTGTGGTCAACTAGTAAAACAAATACTTTCTGTTTAAAGGTCTTTCAGCATTCTTGTTAAAGATTTGGATGAAAAGAACCATCAGATGACAATGAACAGCCTCTTGTGCCCCATTGTAGTTGAGGAGAGCAGTAGAAAGGTTTGTCTATGGGGCTTTTTAGTATACATTTATGATAAAAGTTCTACAGTAACCAGTAACAAGGGCATCTTCAGTGAAAGACTTCTTAGGCTGTTTTATTCCCCCCAGGTGAAAACAGACATGGTGCTTGTTATGTGCAAGAAGAGATCAACAAAGAAATGGGAGTGTTTAACACAGGTGGAGAAACAGACTAAAGAAAAAGAGTGAGTATGCCACATAATGTGTTTTACATATATTATCACATTTATGAACTCGTTGCTTGTCTGATCTCAATCAGTTGCTGGTAAAATGTTTGTAGATATTTATTATACAGCTGATGAAAATATATAATGTATGTCAACTTGTATGGCAGCGGTCAAGGTTTTTGTTATTTGTCACAAACATGTTTCTTGTATTAAAACACTAGCCAAGCTACATACAACGCCTTCTTTACCTAAAACATTGCATATACATGTTATTAAAAATAAGGGAATTTTAAAATGGCGTGAAGCAAAATCAGCAAAAATGTATAGAATTAATTTTATTCTAATTTACATAACTTTACAGTACTTTACAGTCTTACTGAGTTGATCAAATTGAACCAGCATGCTCTAAAACATGTTTTTGTCCCTTATTCTGCTTTTGGTGAAAAATAAGTAAATAAATTATAGGCATAATAGGCCAACCTCTCATTAGCTGCTTCTTGCTATGCACTACGTGTAGGTACGACACACTGTAGTTGTTTTTATGAGTGGTCTAAATTCTTTTTTTAGTTGATTCATGCAGGTTTTTTGTGAGTGCATTAAGTTTTCAATCAGATTTTGTCAGTAATCTGTCCACTGCATTGGTTTGCACTTAATCAGATAATGGGGAAACTCTGGGTTTACATGACTCAGGCATTAATTGGATTTCTGCTCTGAGGCCAATGAACTTACAGGATATGACATAATGTAAATGTTAATGTACCACTTTTTTTTTTTAACTACGCGTTAGTTCACCTGACATGTGCATCATCAAGAAGGTATACTTAAATCCTTCCTTTTTGTTTTTTTTAAGCATTTTGTTGGTTTCAACGTTGTTTTGTGTTAGTTTCCGTTTTTTGCCTCCTGGTTGCTGTGTTAAATGCTGCATGCTTATTTTCAGTACCATGGTCTGTTTTTGTGCAGACTGAGAAATTTGAAAGAAATTGGGGGAAACCTACATGCATGCACTGACAACTCAGATTCCTAAGCTGAAACCCAGTTTCCTTTTTATCAGATTTTTTCTAATTGGATTTTTCTGTTTTAAACCGACCTAGGAAATAGGAATATGCTGTTTACATGGCCTCTTGAGTAATCAGACAACTGCAGAAGCCTGATTATGAATGGATTATTACAACACTTCATGTTGTAAAACAGTAATTCTCAACTCTAGCCCAGGAAGAATAAGCCCTGTACAGGTCCTGCTCTGTTAGCTGATCAGACATAATGGATAGGAAACATTTGAAACTATACCAAGAGCCACAAGATAGAGAGCCACAGAAGTTAACGACATGCTCTTACAAGTGTATTTAGACCCAATTTGACATAATAACACTAACCTAATGTTGTTCACTTCTTTTCTATGCAATTTCTGTCTTCAGCAAACCTGGTTATGATGAGAATGCAGATCCTGGAGAAGGACTGATGAACATGCTGAAGAAGATCTACTCGGAGGGTGATGACGAAATGAAGCGCACCATCAACAAAGCCTGGGCCGAGTCTCAGGAGAAAAAAGGAAAAGAGGACTTTGACTTCTGACTCCTCAATCCGTCTTGAAGAATAAACCATCCCAATACCAATCCTCACATACATGCCATTCCTGTAAAATACTTTTTTCTTAGCTTTTATTTTATTCAGTTTTGTTTACATCCTGTCCAGCTGAAAGTCATTTCAAAACATATGCCTTAAAATTGTTCTGCTGTTCTGCATTTGTTATTTCTCCTCCTGTTGAAGACAACTGATATCTGCATTGATGTTTTCAGGACCGTGTTTAATGAAAACCGAAAATAAAATGCAAAAATGAAACTAATTTTAATGTGTTTATTGCTAGGGGTATTACAGCTGTGCCACTTTGTAGGCATGAGTCACAGGAGAGAAAAGGTCATACATCTTGGCTGAAAATTATATGAAAGTTGATGTTTTATATTACATTCACTCATTTATACAATAGAAGGTGTTAGAGCTGTTAAAGGGGAAAATAACTTCAGTTATGCAAAGGCTGAAGCTGCTTCTTAGCTAGCTGAATTTAAGTCCAAAGTTTTCCTCCATAAAATTATTAAAGAGTTGGAAACACTGGTGGGAAAAAAAGTTATTGATGTGTTTCCCTTTTCATTTCTTTCAATTTGCTTCTACATTCACAAAGATATTATACAATATTGCTTTTCAGAGAGGCTGATAAATAACAGTGTCTTTCTATTTTCCTTTAACATTGCTCCATGCTTGGGTTTCTGTGAGGTGTATATACTAAGTAACATGAGGACATATTAGTGGCCAGAATATAAGCTCAGCATAGTGAATTCATTAACATGAATATTATCAGTCGACCCAAGTAACAGTGTTATTGCAAAATATAATTTATTAACCATTAGCACAGTAAATTGTGATAATATTGAACTGTTCTGTACAAGGTCTTGGGATGGACAGATCAGTATTTCTGATTATAGCATTTACTTTTAAGTATGGATTCTGGTGCAAAAATATTAATATTATTTGCTTATTTATTTAGTAGGATCTCAAACAAAAAGCTGCTGAAAATTATGGTGGAGTATAGAAACTACTTTTCCCTCCGACTTCTTCCTCTGTAACTATATAAAATGTAACTTTTCAATTAGTTGCTGAATTTATTGTTGGCATAAAATACTAGTTTAGATGGCTGTATAATTTGAAGAATTACTAATTACTAAACGCTAAATTAGATTTTATTTCTGAACGATTAGTTAATAGTCACAGTAATAAAGAACAATAATTAAATATCAGACTTTGTGTTACAATGTTGTTCCTGTACCATGTGGCATTGAGAAATCACAAGTAGCAGCATCGGTATTAGTATCAGGATATTAGTCTTGGTATTACTCAGTGTTGACTGGAAAATCAGTGGTATCACACATTCATAACAAGATCATGAACCCAAAACTAGATGCAGTGCTGGTCTGGTTTATTTCACGAAAATCTCTGTAAAGGAGGATATATTGAGGAAAACGTTGGGCCACACATCCGTAAAATTCACAGCTTTTGGTCTCAGTGCCAAACATAATCCAGCAGGGGGCATCACAGGCCTTTTCTGGTTCATCACGGCAGAAGCATTGTTTCATAATTAAACAGTAAATAAATTACGGGAAATAGTTTTCTTTCCTAAAAAATAAACAACACATACATTTTACCTAAAATAGAAGAAGACTTTTAGCCAATAAGAACATACGATGCGTGGGGGCTGTGGTTTGGGAGCATCGAGAGTTGGGAACTATAACCATGAATGAAAATGCTGCTTTGATTAATGAAGCCAACACACAAAGCAGAAGACCATTTTCCAAAGTCACGTCCAAGTACTCATTCAATGGACGGTCCATAGATATTCATTGGGGCCCTTTGGAACACACCGAGTTGTGTGATTGGATCACTGCGGGATTTCATTCAGGATTTCTGACGCATTCACTCCAGCTCCTCCAACGCCTGTTTGATGTTCGCCGGACCAATCCCCTCCCTTCTTTACAGCATTGCCCGTCCAATCATAGCCCCCGCTGCTATTGCGTCACTAGCGGCTTATATACTAGTGGAACTCGTTGTTCGGGCATGTTTCGCTAGCACTGAATTCAACCGGAAGACGAGCTCGGGACTTGGCACGATAAAGACCAACCAAGACGGAGCTAAGACGGTTTGTTTCTGAGCGAAGGAGCGGCGTTCATGAATGGACCCTACTTGTTTTACCACGGAACAGCGCCGTTCATGTCAAATGATGAATCCGGAATTGTTCAAGCCGTCTCCGGACCGCTCCCAGGCATCCCAGCCGCCCAAACCCAACCGGAGCACCGCGAAATGTGAGCAGACGAAAACGGAGCTCGCGCAGGTCGTGGTCGACCCGAAAACCGGAAAGTCGTACTCCAAAGGAAAGCTTTTGGGAAAGGTACTTTCATTCGTTTTACTGTCGGTAACGTAACGGCTTCTACAGTGATAGTATTCAGGGTGGGTGTTTTGTCAGCCAATGACGGACTACCGTGAGCCGCCTTCTGTGGCCAGTGATGTTTGAATGGTTCATGTTAGTGCGGATGTGAATGGCATGGCAGACCGCTTACCGCTGGCTGTGAACAGCCTGTCTTTTCTCGGACGTGCGTTTTCAGTACGTTGCGGACATCGGTGCTGGATTTTACTCCGATGTGGCTCAACTCACAACCACAAGCCCTACATACTTGCAGCATCCATTTCGGTGCATCTTGTTGCAGTTTCAGCACAGAAGTCATAACCAAACCTTATTCTATTGCTATAAAGGCATGGGGTTCATTTCCCCTCCTTCGGTATTGGGGTTTGCAGTGTGAAAGTGCATCGTCATGATCAAAGCTCTTTAGGTGGGGTTGTGGTGGTGGAGAAAAAGCAAGACGTCATTGCTTTCCATGGCCGTGTGATGGAACCTGCATGCACAACCAGTTGCTACATGCATACATGAACCTTAAAGCACACACTGTTATTGATTCAGTGCAATCTGTTGACATCATTGCTTTTGTTTCAGGGGGGGTTTGCACGTTGCTACGAAATGACAGACCTTGCCAACAATAAGATGTATGCTGTGAAGGTTATACCACAAAGCAGAGTGTCTAAGCCACATCAGAGAGACAAGGTAAAATTGGAAACATCATTGCTGGCTTATCGCATTATCTTGTAAATGTTTTTGTAATGTTTGTTTTCCCCATCTTAACTGCGGAATGCTTAGATTCTGGACAACTGATTTCCTTTCCTAATGCTACCATGTTTGTGTGCTCAGATAACGAATGAAATCGAGCTTCACAAGACCCTCCAGCACAAGCATATAGTCAAGTTTTCCCATCATTTTGAAGACCAGGACAACATTTATATCTTCCTAGAGCTCTGCAGCAGAAAGGTGAGCTGCTTTACTGGGGGCTATGCAGCATATAGCACCTTGGATCACTTTTGCCAATAAGATCAGCAGTGCTGTCAGTGATCAATGAGGTATACTGAGCTTGACTCATTGCTGTTTTTCTTTTTCTTTTTTTTGGTCACAGTCTTTGGCACACATTTGGAAGGCACGGCACACCCTCACGGATCCTGAAGTGCGTTACTACCTCAGGCAGATCATATCAGGCCTCAAATACCTCCACAACAAAAGCATCCTCCACAGAGACCTCAAACTAGGTATTACATTTTCTGGTCACTTTCTTTTGTGTTGCGTTTTTACTGTCAGGCTATGTGGCATGTGAGATTACATGGATGCTTTTTCTCTTACTGGTATGGCTTTGTTTTGTATGTGGTATGTTTCTCACTGCTGAGCTGAGGTTGACCCACAGAATTGCTTTTCTTGTAGGTAATTTCTTTGTAAATGAGAATATGGAACTGAGATTGGGAGACTTTGGACTGGCAGCAAAACTGGAGACAGTTGAGCAGCGAAAAAAGTAAGCTCAATTGTCTTCTTCTGTGATACTGAGCTTCTGATAGATGCCGTTAAATGAATGTTGCAAGCGAAGTGCTGAGAAGTAATTGGACTTGTTTTGCAGGACCATATGTGGAACCCCAAACTACCTGGCACCAGAAGTTTTGAACCGACAAGGTCATGGGACTGAGTCAGATGTTTGGTCGTTGGGTTGTGTAATGTAAGTAGATGCCGTTTCCTGATTAATTTGGTTAAATATTAAACATTTATTTGCCATGTTAGCAAAATGTGTGCTAGCATCACCTTAATCTGTTTGACTGGTTTGTTCAGGTACACACTTCTGTGTGGGAACCCACCATTCGAAACCCTAGACTTGAAAGAGACATACAAGTGTATCAAGGAAGTAAGATACAGTCTCCCACCTTCACTCTCGCCAGCGGCACAGAAGCTAATCTCTGCCATTCTGCAGAAAAACCCCAGTGACCGCCTTACCCTAGACCAGATTCTGGCCCACGAGTACTTCACTAAGGTTAGTGGATTGCTCCAGCACTTACTATAATAACCAAGGTAGCTGCCATTGTATGGCACAATGTATTCATGCATATGTTGATTGTGTTTAAAGTGCATAGCATCCCTAATTTCTCTCTTCCTCAAATCCTTCTTTTTCTAGGGCTTTACACCAGAAAAGCTCCCCCCCAATGCCTGTGTGATGGTACCCGAACTCAACCCGCCTAGCCCAGCCAAGAAGTTCTTCACTAAAATGGCCAAGAGCCTCTTTGGAAAAAAGAAATCTAAAGGTAAAGCGTGTGGGTTTTTTATTATACAGCATATAGCACACATTTTTATTTAATCTGAGATATATATATATATATCTCCTCTTGTTATCCTGGATTGATTTTTAACCTGCTGTATTATTCACTTGCAGTAGAGAAGAACCCTAGCGATGAGAAGGAAGACCTCTCCAAGCTTGTATCAGGCATGGTGAAGCATTCCATCAGCCGACAGATCAGCTACAAGACAGTGGGCGTCAATGAGGTAAGCATGAAAAGACTCTTGAGTATTTATCACTAAAAGCATACACCCAAACATCATTCTTTCAGATCTTTTGAATGATGGTCTATCTTGTCCACATGACCATAAATGTCTACCTGTGAGCTGCTTCAGTAATTTAAGACTGCCTTTTAAGAGTTGTTATATATTTCAAAAACCCCTGACCCAGGAGCCTTTGCTTTTGCTGCTTGCTTGGCAGCAGGCACTGCTTGCTGTGGCCTGCTGTAGATGAATACAGTGCAAAAGGGCAGGCATTGTGACTGGTTGTCTCAAAGTAGGGCTGAGACAAGGAAATCCGTATTTGAGACCTGCAAGCTGTAGTTTGGCATGACATGGCTTTCATTTAAGGGTTTAAACAAAAAAACACAATTTCATATATTCTTTTGACTGAAGGGAGATTAGTGCAAACTGAATTTGGTTCAGTTGAATGAGTGCCAGAGCTGTATAAAGGATTACTTGTCCAGTTAGTAAAACTTAACAGTGTAGGACTGTGTTTTGAATGCTCATTCTTTGGCCTCATGGCTTTTTAAAAAAAAAACAAAAAAAAAAAACAATTTCTTTTTTTACACAGGTTAACTCTCCTGCAGGTCAGTTGGCTGGCTCAGGGCGTCTGGACACACCAGCTGAGGAAGAGTCTAGGAAATCAGCATCCCGCTCCTTCAAAGGCACCATGGCCAGCAGCACTGACGGTAAGCGAGTGCATCAGTTAAATGGTTTAGTCTGAGAGAAAAATGAGATCTGTATCTGTACATGGCCAGTGTTTCTAGTTTTGGCCTCAATCCTGAACTTTGAAAAGGCAATATGTAAAATGTTTTGGCCAAAAAATGTTGGCCTACATTTAACATGACCCTGCATTCTTATGATATGTTAGCCTGTGTTGCCCTATGATTGCATCAGTTGGATCTTTAATCATTGATCCCTTTCTGTGCACAGCATGTGAAGACACCCTGACCCCAGCAGCTGTGGCTGAGGCTGCGATGAAAGTTCTTAACAGTTGCTTGTCAACCATGCCAACAGGTTTGTTCTCACGCACAGCTCATGCTGAAATGATCGCTAGAAGTCTTTTTGGTTGTTGAATTTAAATGAAGATAAAAATGAATGATAAACATTTTTTGTTCTTCAGCATCAAGAAACCCCCCATGCATCTCAAAACCCAAACCTTTCGTCTGGGTGACTAAATGGGTGGACTACTCTAACAAATATGGATTTGGCTATCAACTCTCCAATCAGAACGTTGGCGTCCTCTTCAACGAAGGCACTCACCTTAGCCTGTGTGATCAGCGCAGGTAAGGGCTTTCTGTAACAAACTTTTCAGATTAAAACTACAATCGTTAGACTGAGCTATGATTAACCTACTTTAGGGGGTTACATTCTTTATGAATTAATTTCAGAGGAAATTAATTGGGTCTAACTGACCAGACTCTGCTTAAACATGTTCTAATTTTTTTTCTTGTCTCTGTATCCACAGGACAGTTCATTACTGTTTGACCAACAATAAACACTTTACCTTCCAAGCTGATTCACTACCAGAGCAGCTCCAAAGTCAAAAACACATAGTGGAGCTCATGGCCAACTACATGGAGCAGAATCTCATGGAGGTAAGCAGCATATAATAGCAATAAGCAAAACAGCATAAGCAAGTAATGCAGGTTTCAGTAGAATGTCATTTCTCTTCAATAAATGAACTCCTACACTTCAGCATGAAGCTAAATGGAGTGTGTATGTCTCTCTCCAGGGTGGAAATCTGGGCTGTGATGAGCAGCCTCCTCCTACAGCCTCTCCACTTCTGCTGCAGTGGATGAAAACTGAACATGCTTTAGTCATGCTTTTCAATAACGGTTCTCTACAGGTAAGTCTATTTCTCTTACTCGTATGAATGCTGTTAGGTCACAAATGTTGGAAATCCTAGCAAACTAAGCAGGAACAAGTGCTGCAAATACAAGGGACATGGGTTTTTTTTTTTACCAGTGGTGACTACTTCTCATTTTAGCCTATGCTTAAACATGTCTCATGGCTGTTTCTTCCTCATAGGTGAACTTTTACACTGATCACACAAAGGTCATCCTGTGCAAGTCATCAGACTCCTACCTGCTGACATACATCACTCGGGAGCGTGTGTCTCACTCTTATCCTCTGAGCGTGCTCAATGAACGTGGGTGCTCATCAGAACTGCGCCACCGCCTCCATTACGTGGTGCGGCTGCTGCAGCACTACGCAAGCACGTGACTGAACCACCAAAGCTCGGTCCTCGTGCCATCACCACTTGCTGCTGCTGCTGTTGCTGCTAAAGAAAAAAAAAAAAAAGAGGACTAATACTAAAGACTGAAACCAGATCAGGAGAAGCTTCCACCTCACCATGAAGGTGTTCTGTCCTAGGCTGTATCCTGGCTTCCATGGACTATGGTGCACTGTTTTGGATTTTTGTTTTTCCTTTTTTAAGGCTTGAGCCTACACCTACACTACCAGCTTGACTTCACGATGCACCAACACACACATGCACACATACAGAAGTGCAAAGCCTGTTCCTTTAAGCTGGACTTGTGAGGGGCATAAGAGGGGCTAGGTGCTTGGTTGCCCTCTGCTCAAAATGATCATAAAGCTGTGACAAGGAGCTTGGCTTTTTATGCTTTAATCACTAGCCTTCCCTTATTTTTCTTTTTAAAGACAGCTTTTTATTTCACTAACTAGTACACAGCAGATCTATAGATTCCAAACAGTTTATTTATTACAAAGACCCCCCCCCCTTTTTTTTTTTTTTTTTTTAAAAAAAAAAAAAAAAAAAAAAAAAGCTGGTGGAGATAGTGGCTTAAGTCTGTGGCTGGACCTTGCTGTAACTCGCGGTGAGGCATGGAGGGAAAAGTAAAGTGCCTTTCAGAGGGATGTCGTTTAGGGTTGTGCAATAATGGCCCTTCTGAACCTCAAGCTCAAATAACAAAAGGGGATCAGAATGGGCTTGTGCGAAGCAGCCTTTATTTTAATTTTGTTGCTCTTGATTTTGCAAGTGACTGGGTGGTGAGAGGGTGGAGCACTACAAACACACCTGGTATAAGCTTTTGCCTGATCAATGGCATACTTCTGTAATATCTCTTATTGGAAAGAGGAGGAAAAAAAGTGTTTTCCATTTGTGCCTCCAACCCTCCACCATATAATGTTGTCCTTAAAACTGTGACCCTTGCTGCAAAGTGTTACTGCAAAGAAAATGGGTATTGTGTTCATCCCATTATTGTGAAAAGCCATTATCTTTTTCAGATTTTTTTTTTTTTCTTTTCGTGGCACGTGTTCTGTTTATTTATTTTTTTTATTTATATAAATTTATTTATTAATGTAAGCAAATGGTGTTAACACTGGGTAATGTTCAGTATGATCACTTTTTGTGTCTTGAGAGATTTGGTTGGGAAATAAAGTTTCTTTAAAAGTATGTGATTCAGTCATGTGTTCAGTTGAACAAGAGCACTGATGAGGGGCAATACTGATCCAACCACCAACATTTTAGTTGGCTGAACTTATGACATTGATTACAATTCCTAAAAGTACATTAGATCTTATGACCACTATAATGACAAGTTCTCTTGGCCAGAGAGATAGATAGTCATATTAGTCTTGACGATTTAAATCCCACCTGTCCCACTCTTGATGTTCTCCTGCCCTGCTCTTTCCACTTCACAGCCCCTAATGAGTCACAGTCCTTTTGCAACACTGTTAGATGTGGTAATATGCCAAAAATAATACTGTGATACATATAGTGTATATGAGGTAGATCAGAATTTTGTTTTCAGCCATCTGATTATTTGGAACTGTTAAGTGTAAGCATTTAGTTGGGTGTGTCTAAACTCTTGACTTGCAGCGTATTGGCTGAAAAAAAAAAAGTGCAAATTTAATGGTAATTTTACAATTTACATTTTAAACCTTTGTTGTAGGAAACCAAACTGCAGTGTAAAGTGTATTTACTGAAAGAAACATGGAATGGTTGTGCAACTTAAATCATTCACATGTATCAAGCTGTCAAGCCTACCAAGCAACTTCCATTCCTGTCTTGATTCCTTCTGGATGCAACTATTACCTGTGTACATGACTAATTGAATGGTAACAATAGGGTTTAAATGGGGGGTGAACTCTATTGGGGTTCTACTGCAGTGCTGAGAATGATCCACTACCCACATAATACCTGCTCAGTGATATCGACGGGACACAGATGGTCTGTAATTGTAGAGCTACAAGGTGCACCTTTGTGGTATGTGGAGCTAATAAAATAAAGTGAAGACACATTAAGGCATTTTAATCAGTATATATATATATATATATGGTCAGACATGGCAAAGGTACATATGTCCGTTAAGTAAAAGTCGAACTATGACTTACATTTTTTACTCAAGTAGAAGTATAAATGTACTCATTCCAAAATCTACTTAAAGTTACAATTTAAAAGTTAAAAGTTACTAATCCACTTTTATTTAAATGCTAATTAGGAGTTAAAGATGCACATCTATGAAACTGAGCATATATGGAGATCGGACTTCATGTATAATCCAGAATTTGGAATTGACATTGACATTGACATTGACGGAATCTCTACTAGGAAAAATATAGTGCTATTGTTTTTTCAGAACTGAACACCAGACCAGATGATTCCTTTATGTAAGACCAGGGCCAGTGGAACATTTTCAGACCAGAAGATACATAAGCCAGCCCACCACAAACTACACACACATACAGACAAACAGATCATGTTCAGGAGTAGGTATCAGCAGTAAAGCTGGGATCACACACACGCACTGAACTCACATACATCATACAACTTGCTCACTACACACACCTCGATCCAGAGAGGACCACAAATGAATTAACATCCAGACATAGAGTTAAAGATGCACACACAGCTTACTGCCACAGCAGACAGACCCAATAAAGAGGACATGCCAGTTAAATCAAACAGCTGACGTGTGAATACAGGGAAAACGCAGCAATCCTAAAAACCCTGTTCGAATCACTGTAGGCCCGTACTGCCACAACGGGGTATGAGCATGTTCTTCACCTCCATCCATAATCCTAAAGGTTTGCTGTGGTATCTTTACACAGCTAGCCCAGCTAGCGTTTATATTAAAGCAGCGCTGTAACCCGGATGATACAGTTCAGACTCGGAGTCGGACTGAATTTGACTCTGAATCTCGAGTATTTCGTTTCTTATTCGAATATCTGTTCCACCTTAAAAAGTCATGCGGACACCTAATGCATATTCCACTCGTCTGAAAGTGACAGCTACACTTTTTAAAAGGTGGAACTGGAATAAAAAAGCGACCTTAATATTCACTGAGCCCACTTTACGGGTCTCGGTTAAAGTTAGCACAGCGGGAGGATATCAGTAGAGACGGGGTCGCTGTTTTAACCCCTACTTTCCAGGTATAAGCTCGAGAGTGACATTTGTAGAAAGTTCGGTGTTTATGTACGTTAGTATATGCATTAGCTCGCTGTAAGCGGACTAAAACACTACTGCCTCACCGGGAACTCTGGCCCCGCGCTCCTGACCGTCCACTCCGACACTGAGTAGGGTCCCTGATCCATGTTTCTCTCAGACCCATCGCCAGTATCTACTTGCAGTGCTCACTTCTGAGGGCCTAAGAGCCGTCAGAGCAGTCAATCACAGGTTCACTCCTGTTCCACCTCCCCTGCCCTCATTGCTCTTTAATATAATCGCCTGAGTAAAAATACATTCATAGAGAGATTAAAATAAATAAGGCTAAAGTAACGCGTCTGTTTTGAGAATGTAGTGAGTAAAAATGTTCAGCATTTTCTTTTTAACTGTAGTGAGTAAATGTAGAAAGTATTAGGTGTCAAAAACACTAAAGTACAGATAATTAAAAAACTACTTAATTACAGTAACACTGTAGCTGTACTTTGTCACCTATGTGTTTTTGTCACCTAATACTTTATACCTATATATATATTCTTTTCACTAATTGTGACTGCTGAGGGTTCAGACTGCTCCAGACCGATCAATGATTCATTTCTGTGGACACATGTGTAAAGGTTTGTCTTTCAGAGACAACAATGGGCACTTCATTGACTTTTTGGTTTAGTAATCATATACAAGTATAAGAACACCATTTGAACAGGGAAATTCCTGCTGGTTGAGAAGTGACTTGGACTCTTAACTCTGAAGGTCACCAGCATAACTCTTTAATTTTTATTCTGTAGCCGCCTCCACTACTGACACCCACACAGCAGACTGAAATAAACAGCCTGTGTGTTTACCACTAGGTAGTCACCTTTGCTATTTGCTTGTGAGCTGAGTGGCTTGAGTAAGAACAAGAAAAGTACAGAGCACATCTGAGCATTGTGTACATTCCTTCGTGCCAGCATTTCAGATAAGATCAGTGTGAATGTGCACATGCTTCTGATGCATTCGGCAAGCGGGAATAGTATGCTGAAGACGAAATGAATTATTTCCAGTTCAGAATTTCTTAGGGACTTTTAACTTGCATCCTTTCTTTGATACAGTAAGCAACACCAATGCCCAGTTAATGAACAACCTTACCTGGAAAAGTCCCTAACATAATGGTATGCGGATAAGAAAGTTTCTCCAAAGGCTGTTTGGCTGCTGCAGGTTCCTAGCCACCGATGAGCTGCTGTTAGAGCTTTCTGCTAGCTTGCTTTTACTTCTCAGCGGAGAGCCTGTGTGTAAATTATTGGCCAAAGGGCTGTATGCCTCAGCAATCTTAACAACACACTTAGAGCCAGGCAATCTCTCAAACCAGTGCAGTGCTTGGCCAACCGCCATGTGTTTGCTCGTTGTCATGGAGGGTCTTTTATTTTATCATCTGCAGGCCCACATAAATACAAGCCTTCGGATCAACAAATGTGGCACCTTGTCTGGTAGAATCATTGGCAATTCCACTCCTTACTAAGCTGGGGTATTAGGCATTGGGCAGAATTGCTGAGTCACATACTGCCTATTTGAAGGGGGTTGAGGGACTTTATTCTTTCTTCAAACGGCATGCAGTAAAGACTGTTTGCAGCTTGGCAAACTGTGTGACTCACTTGCAGGTGGAAAAGCAGTGAGCTCTGCTTGCCAGTGGGCACTATCAGACAGAGCCATCTGTTTCCACTGTAATCAAGGGAGTAAGAGAAAGAAGTGAGGTCAAGTTCAGGCAGAAAGGCTGTACCCTGAAACACGACACTGGAGCTTGGAACAGATCTCTCCATACCAAGGACCTTGATGATAAAATTCACGTACCTGTAACATTTTTCAAAGATTACAATCGTCTCCGGCCACGCACTTATTTAATGGCTGATACAACAGAATATAGACATACTAGCGTACAGCTCAATATCCATCCTTAGGAACATTGGTAATGTTCTTTCGTGGAGGACGATGTTCTTAAAATACACTACCAGTCAAAAGTTTAGACACTCTAAACTACAAGGATATTGTTGGTTATCTTAAAGATTCTGCAGGCTTACAACAGTACCAACCAATGTCCATTTCGATCCTGATCTGGCCTTCCAGGAACATATTACTAATATTACCAGAATAGGTTTTAAATTAAGAAATGCACCGTCCCTACAGGATGCAGGAAAGCTAGTTCACGCCTTTATTACTTCGAGGTTGGACGATTGTAATGCCCTGCTTTCTGATTGTTCCAGCAGAACCCTTAATAAGCTTTAGTAAGTCCAGAACGCTGAAGCCAGAGTTCTTATGAGAACTTGAAAATTTGATTATATAAATTGCCTAGACAAAAGTGCTGCTTCAAAGTGTAGTGGTGGTGAATACTGCGCAAAAACTGAATTCTGAATTCTGAGAGAGCTAGCCTAGCTAGCTGACTGCTTTTGGCACTCTTGACTGTATGCAAAGTCTACTAATTAATAATGTTATAACATCAAAATCACCCGTGTCAGAGTTTCTATTGAGGGGGAGGAAAAGCCCCCCAGCCTCCTACACGCATTTCTTTATCATACTTACCAGTATGATGCTTTCTGAGGTACACCTGAAGATGAGCAAGAACAGGACGGTGATTAAGACATATACTCATCATCAGAGGAATAGCTGCACCCAGAAGGAAGTGCTGAATTGCAATGCTATTGGGAAGGAAGATAAAGGTTACCAGAAACAAATGATGATAAATTTAGACTGATATGGACAATATTTACTCCACATACATACATACATACATACATACATACTAAGAGACATAAGGTCTCTTAGTATGGCATCAGGTCCCCATTTTCTTACACAGCTCCTGCTGATTTTGCTGTAGTGGAGGTGGAGTGTCACCAGGCCTTGGAGCCGACCACGATGCCTCCACACACGGATTCGTTAGTCATCTCCACCAACACAAAAGTGGGACTAGTCCAGCCCAGACTAGCTCAGAGTTGGGGGTGGGGCAGTAGGAGTTAAAAAACTAAAAGCTACAGGCTAAAAACACATACTATAAAGAACATACTACAGTGTTCACTACTATGAAAAGAGACACTTGATGCTTTCGCGGAACGTTTGGTGCTTTATTTTACAACTACTGTGGGCCACCACTACGCTGTACATAAAAACAAGCTTTGCTTTTACCGTTTGTTCTCAGCTCAGGCTCACTCACACACACTTTCCTGGGGTGTTCCTAGCCGAACCCTCTCCAATACCAGTCCTGAGCAAAATAGCCCACTACAATCAATGCTAGGGAACACAGCACCAAGAACTAGCATGTGAAAGCATTTCTTGAACACGCTACAGTACCCCACCCTTACATAGGTCATCGCCCCCGAGGACCATTTTAAGCCTTTAAACCAAAATGAGGAGGCAGCCTCTCCTCTCGAGGGGACCATGATGCAGCGGGGTCCTTGGCACCAGTTGTGTTTTTTACACTGGTCCTGGTTGACACCCGTACACAGTGTTCTTTCCATCTGTGCCCAGGAGCAAAGGCACTGAAGTGGGGCATGATCCCCCCATTCTATTTCACAAATCTATTTAGTTTTATTCATTTGTGGTTCAAATCTAGACGGTGTAGCGAAACAAGTATCTCAAAAATGGCAACTGTACAGGAGAAGGCTAGAACCTCATTAAACTTTAAAGTTAAGTCAATGGAACTAACACTTTCCCAAGTGATTTAGAGCCATTTCTGTGGGTCCATTCATCATGAAATGTTTACACACTGTAAACAGCAGCTGCTGTATTCAAATGATGCCTTAAAGGTAAAGGTAAAAACATATATCTACATATAAATATAGAGATATTTTCAGAGGTCATTTTTTTATGTATTTCACTCTTAAAGTAACAGTAACAGTTTTTTTACACACTGTTCAATTTTAGTAGATAAGGGTTGAGAGATAGAGGTTGGAAAATGTTCATGTAAAATAAATTATGAAAGGTTTTTAGGAGACAAAAATACAAAAAAAATATTAAAGAATCAAGCCCTTTAAGATAATCTTCAGAGGTTTTAAGCCAAGCCAAATTTATACTAGACGTTCAATACCATACCTATTGAAAGACAGTATTTACCAGATAGCTCCAATATTGATCAGTCTGTACATACGGCTCCTTAAATCTTTAAAAAGTTGTATCTATTAACAACTTTATTTCAAATCAATAGATGTTCTTAATTACATGCACCAGTTTATTATTATAATTTTATCATTACTATGTGATAGTTTACTTGGTAAATAAAAGCCAGTTGTCAATCAGACACTAACTCTGTAAGAATGATTTTGTTGATTTTGTGATGAGTTACCCCAACTAAACTTAACAAAACAAAGTCAGGTCACATTAACAAATCTCACAACTAAACTCACCATGACAAACCTTGGGCCATAATCCATGTTAAAGGTCAGCCCATGGCCTTTCTGACAGAGACTCTGTTAGGTACTTTTTAGTAATGACCTAGCTAATGTTACAGATTTAATCACTGTGTACCTGTGTTCCAATGATGTCACTCACCTGAAAGATTTAGCGGCATGCAGGAGCAGTTAAGAGATAACAGGCTCCTTCCATTGCCTCTAATGAAATTTCCCTGATTACTTTAGTACACCTTATGTACAATATGAGAATCACTTTACCCTAGAACTATTAGTTCTGTTATATAGTTTTATTATATTTTATAGTTATAGTTCTGTTATATAGTTTTATATATTATATCTATCTATATATCTGTAAAGTCATTACGTTTACTTCCTGTTTAACTCCTTTGTTTTATATCTAGCTTATAACTTTTTTAAAAACTCTTTACATACATAGTTGCTAGTCCACCACATCTGTTTTTGAGTCTTTTTCTGACGTCAGTAGACTTCTAACATTAGTCACTGGCTAATTTATTGGGTTTTTTTCTCTCTCTGTCTAACTGCCAATTCTCTTATGTCAGCGTACGGATGTTTTTCTTGGCTAGCAATATGCTGTGATGAGGGGAGGCAAGTCCATCCTACCCACCCAGAGAGAATGAGGCCATATATGTTTGTGATAGCCCTACGATATAGCAAACACTTAGGCAGCTGTGCAACTCGAGAGCCCACTTATTGAACGTGTATCATAATTCTGCTATCCAGAAGAGGATGGGTCACTCCTAAGTGGTTCTTCCTGAGTTTTCTTAGGGACTTTTCCTGTCACTGTAAACTTCAGCTCTCTCATTCGGCATTTCGACCTGAACTTCTAGACAATCATCTTGTCTAATGTGCTAAACACGTAAAGCTAATAAGCTTTTCTCTACCTAACTACAATGGAAAAGCAAGTTATCTGAGGCATCTGTATATTCGATATATGATAGACAATCTACATAGTGGTAAACACTTTGTATTCAGTTTACATAGTATTTGTGCCATTGTATTTATTTGTATTAGGTGTTCATTGTGATCACTGAATATAGATTGTGTTTTTGAACCAAACCTGAAACTGTGTTTAGATTTATTGTCATACCTAAGTATCAGACTGCACAAGAATTATTCATGAAGACTCCAGCTGATGCATTTTTCATTGAGTTTACCATGTCTGATTAGTTCGTCCCTCCTGCATCGCAATCAAAGGAGTCAGCGTCATCTGTACCTGAACATTTGGTGTAATCTGAGCTCTGGCCTGACATGTAAACAATATCATACCTGTGGAACAAGGCACTGTGAAGGCTGTCTGGTAGACCAAGCTATCTGTAAGGGTATCTGACAGGTTGGTACAAAATTGTAGTAAAGTTCTCGTCGCACCTCTCGTTCATTTTGACCATCCTCTGTTAATCTAAAGGATTAGATAGGAAGGCTAGCCTCGTCCGTACTGTTATAATGCTGTTTGGTGCATGTTTCTGATCTCTTATTCAATGCAATGAATAAAACAACTCAGTCTTAAAATTCATCCTTCGGATAGCAAGCAAAGTGTACATATTCCAGGAAGGTGATATCCTGTATTTTTACAGAACTGTGATTACTGGAGGATTTTCGGATAAGATGTTCGAAACCAAACTGTGCTAAACATACATTATAAGTTCTTACTTCAAAATATAGTTATTACTTTAAGTGTGCTATTCTCTGGCATTGATATATAGATTTTAATTATCTGCCAATCAAAACATGTTATTGCAGGTTTTTTATGCTATTAAAACATTTATAACGTATTTTTCTGGGCCAAAATCCTGCTCAGTTAACATGAAAAGTATGGAGACAAAATGTAGTGTTTAAACATACTCAGGTATATACCAGAAAATATAGATACTATAAAGATTAAAATTGACATTTTCCTTCTTTAGTAGTGTGTGAGAGAGGGGTTACTAGTGCCACTGGTCCTAACACAAAGATAATTTACATAGTTGTGGCCAGTTTCTCTTTACACTGAAATGAACAGCATTGGATGCTTTAATAACAATGAATAAAGAATTAAGAAAAAAATAAAGGCATAAAAACAGAAAAGAAAAATTATCATGCCATATAAAAGTAAAAGAAAAAAAAAGTAAGAAAAAGGACATCTGAAAAGTACATTTGAACAGTAGTGTACAAAAATACATATTTAATTTACTTAAAGAAGTGATATAAAGTGGTTCTACACAGATTAGAAAATGACTATGTAAAATGTACTCATTTACACAAAATCATATTAACCATGCTCTAATAAACTAAACTAATCATTTTTATGTATTGCTCCTACAGCCATCGTGAAACTGGCATATTGGAATAATTAAGAAGTAGAAAAAGCAAGTTAGGTTTAAGTTAGATCTGCCCGGTCGGATCTATATTTAGTTCCATTTTTACAGAAATCCGCCATTGTAGGAACTTAATCATACAACCAACAACAACAAAACCAGGTGGCTCAGGAAGGAGGGAAGGAAAAAGCACACAGAACAGTAGGCCGGGGGAAAGACAGCACATAGAGGGGGGAAAAAACAATATTCAAATATGTGATGACATGAGCTGATATGAAAGACGTTGAGTTTTAGAGTTGCACTAAACACTGATAGGCTCTGACAGCTGTATACATTTCTTTGACACAACTTAAATGACTCAGTTTTATTAATTTACATGTCTGTGTTTAGTGAAAACTGAATAATACCCTCACCAGAGCTTTTCTGGGCATACTCAAGTATGTTTCCCACCTACTTACCTACCAGTTATTCGATCTCAAAGTCAAATGAAGAAGCTGAGTTACTGTAATCACTGACTTTACTTTACCAGTATGTGTATGAGTCAAGCTTCATGAGTCCTGAAATCTCCAGCAACTGCTGAACGAAACAGTGTGCTCTTGGAACCACAGCCGTGTTTGGGTTTGACACCGCAGGAGTGAGTTATCTTGAAAGGTTAAAAAAGAGGCTAAAAAAAGGCCGATCTGCATTTCCTTCCCAGTCCCCTCACTGTTTCTCGTTTGCCTGCAGTGGTCTGAAAGTGAGTGAGTGAATCCTATTTTAGGGTGAATGATGTCACAAACAAATGGGGGTGGACAGGAAGTGTGTTTTCCTTTCCAGACTCCCTCATTTCCTTGTCCGCTTCTGGTGAGCTTGTCTGAGGGGGTTGGCAGCAAGGGTAACAGCTAAATACAATGCTGCGCCAAACCGACTGACACAATGTCATCTGTACAATGAGCCTCTACATTACTTGTCAGTCATCTGCTATTTAACATTCCTCTACTCACCATATCTACTGTATAGATTGTTCTGCTTGCGTATACACTCATCTTTAAAAAAAAAGTCGCACAAATAGTTGCACCCAAAAGGAATCAACACTTCTTCTGTACATGTAGCTTAACAAATATTGTCCATATCAGTCTAAATGTGTCATCATGTGTTGTTCCTGGTAATCTTTATCTTCCCTTTGAATACCAGTGCAATCCGACACTTCATTTTGGATGTTGGGCTGGCATATATTGTATATATGGACACATTTATTAGCTAACCTCCATATTATATGGACACAATTGTGAGATAAAATCACTGTTGGCATTTGGAGGATGTGGAGGAATTCCCCACCACCACCAACTCACATCCAGCAGGAAACGCAGTACCATTAGGAAAATGACTGCCTCAGTGTAGACGGATGTAGCAGTTCTGGTTTTAATTATTAGCCTCTCCATTCCCTTGCGGAACTCTTGTAGTGCTAAATGAGATCCAGGCCTCTGGTCTGTACAGGGGTTTCCTAACAAAAGCAGAGATTGTGTGGTGATGGGGTATGGCTTCCTGTGCATAGCAAGCCTGATCTGGGGTAGGGCCAGATAAGCAGAACCTTGTGTGACTGGCCAGACTATAGGAAGCATTTTATGTACACAGGGTTTTTTTTTTTTACCTCCTAAAGACAGTCTGTACATTCAAATAATGAGGACTTTCTTTGTTTAATGAAAGGCCTCTGTTTGGAGGCCAAAGGGTCATTTATACCATGCTTTGAATGGACAAATTCACAAACAGGCTGCCTAGAAAAACACTGAGAAAAATCTTCTGGCCAAAGCCATGTAATGTAATGCCAAACCAGGCTAGTAGGATAACTCCGAGACTATTTCAGCTGCCGGCTTATCACTGCAACTCGTTTTAAGAAGAGCACAAATTCTCCACTGTTGCCTGAAGCTGCTGCTGCTGCTGCTCATGCTGTGATGAGTCAGCAGCAGGAGAATTCAGCAGGGGCATTAACTAATAAGATCAATATTCCGGGCTGAGTGTTTTTATGCTCTCTAAGAGTGCAGATACACTATTTTTGTTAGCGTTTCAACCACAGTATTCCTGGTGGAATGTTCTCATCAAGGAACAGGCCTAAACAGGATAGAATTAAATTTACTGATGACGCATCACCTTAAAACATTCTAATTGAAAGATCCTTGGATTCTCCTATGAAGGCTCGGTTCAGTGTGTTAGAGGCATCTTTACCTGGAGTTCAGACAGCACTAGCAGCAAACTCTTCCCGCATCACGGTCCTGGATGATGCAAACTCCAATTACAGACTCGCATCTCCCAACTCAGACAGCAATACAGACTTGAAGTGAAGTAACTGACCTGGAGAGAAGATACATAAGTAGCAGGTCTTCCAGAGAACACGAGGAAAGATAACCCACTGAGATCTTGTGTCTGAGAGATAATATGTACAGTCCATATTACATATTATTATAGTAATATATAATTTGAAATAGTTCTTTCAAACATGGGGCCACACGTTATGGCCGCAAAATTGCACCATGACCCAGTGAATGTAGAAATACACCTCTCAAATGTGCAAAGCCCACAGACCTTCAACAGAATGAGCATCAGTGTCATCAGTGTCTCTAATACTGATATTACATACATATGTTCATCATGGCAAGAAAGGCATTGCCGCACATTCCTGCGCTGCACTAAGGGCCTAAGATCAATGTCTCGGCCAGGTGACCAGGGTCCTATCTGTTTGGAGTTTACATGTTCTCCCCATGTCTGCATAAGATTCCCTAAAGTGCGCTGGTTTCCTCCCACATTCTAGAAACATACTGTCAGGGAAACTGAAGATACTGAATTGCCCCCCTAGGTATGAACATGTGTCTACCAAGCCCTGTGACAGACTGGCAGCCTGTCCATGGTGTTTCTGGCTTTGCACCAAATTAGGGCTTTAATAATAATTTTCAGTGCTCAGTGGCTGGGTCTACAGGCTAGCTGTTTATTAGCTTATATATCTATCTAATAGCCAGATAAACCAATTTATTAGCTTATATTAGCTAGCTAACAGGCTACAATACTGTAACAGCTTTAGATTTAACAAACAGCTTTTGCGCTTGTTATAAAATGACAGAATAAATGACGTGGGAGTAGTGTTTTTTCAGCCTGTAGAAATGTTTATACATTTTTATCATGCAAACACACTAAAATATAATTAGAAACATTATAGATTACATTTGAATCAAATTTCTTGATTATCAAGTTCAGTGAGAGGCACTAACTGTTCTTTCTTTTGACTGGGGAAAGTTAGTTCTGTCTGGTGGCTGATTCAGATTGCAAGCCGGTGACGTAATGTACTTGGAAAAAAGTAACACTTTGAAGTTTAAACCAATAGATTTTTAGCACATTAAAATGGTCACCAAAATATTAATTGTTCAGTTTACTTACTTTTACATTTCTTATTCATGTAAAAACATACAAGAATAAAGCAATCAATATTTTTTTTAATATGTTGTAAGACATACAACGTTTCAAAACTGGAGCTTTCCCTTTTCGTTAAGTCAATAATAAGCCAAGTCTGTGAGGCTTTCCAGACGTTAGATAAGGGGGAATTCCCACACCATTGCTCCAGCTCTCTAAAAGCCAGATGTGCTGCTTTGGAGTCAGCTTGAGCTCTCAGCATCAGATTTATGCGTCTTTTACATGTTTAAACAAAGACATTCTGCTTCTCAGTTCCACGCAGTAGCTATACATTTTCCTTAGGTTAAAAGGAACATTGTCCTTGTGCTTCATCAAAGCCTCTCGCTTGCTTTAAAAAGTCCCATAGTATTTCATCCATCAGAAGTTTTGACTTTTCTAACATCATTTATAATCAATGTGTTACTGTCACACCTGTGCCAATACCTCCTCTCCAGCCATTTAAACTACACAACTACTGCTTACTCATATCTGGGTACAGGTAACCTGATTCAAGGATCAGTGTGCACAATTTACTCATTAGACGTTCGTTTAAAGTATGAATATATTCCATTTGACTTCTTTTCTCCTCTGAACCCGCCTACGTCATTTTGCGACCAGTTTTACAAAAGTCACTGGCTAAAGCCTTTTGAGTATATGCTATAATTCCCTGGAATATGTGGGTGTTTATTTCTTAGGTTCATTCCACGGGTTTTTCAAACAAGACTTTCAGAAGAGTAGGAGTTTTTCACTTTTGGAAACATGCTGCAGTGATCACACTGTAATCGAGGGAGGCTAGACTCACAACGCTCCTCTCGCTCTGCCCAGGAGACGAAAATGAAGCACACAGAGAGAGTGATGGAGAACGTAGGAGGACCTGAGTCAGAGGAAAACCCTTCTGCGTGTGTTTGTGCGTATGTGTTTGTTTTTGAATATACACTGACATGCCAAATGTCATAGGACAGGAACTAGTATGGTGTAGGACTCCCTCTAGCCCGCCAACGTGCCCCAATTGTATGTGGCATCAAAGTCACAAAAGGTTCCAGTGTCCCGGTGCTAACAAAGGCATTGTGGTGGGTCTTCTGTTCCCATATATCATGAAAACTAAAGAATGCTGGCCTGACCTGTGGGTTATGCGTGTGAGCTCTCTTGCATTAAATGTGGATGTGATTTCTGCCAAAGTCATTAAGAACCCATGGGCGACCACTGTGCTGTCCACTGTGAGTGGTAATGCCTTCTGAGTTGTATTCCTGGTACACACGTGACACTGTGCATGGAGAAATGTTAAATGCTTGCACAACTTTGGAAAGGGAATGGCCCATCCATAGCCACTATCATGACAAATTTTGATAATTCTGATCAATTTATAGATGTGAGGCAACAATAATTCATTATCAATTTGCACACTGCAATTTTCAAAAGTCATACTTCAATGACTCTTGGCTCAACAGTTTACAGATTTACATAAAAAGGAGAGGACAGAAAAAGAAACCAGGAAACTTACAAATAAAGTAAAAATGAAAAGGAGCTGGGAAAAACAGGGAAAAGAGGAAGAACTAAAAAAAAAAAAGAAACTGACAAAGAAAGAAGGAAAAAAGAACCAAATCACAAATAGTTTACATATTTAGGGTTAAAAAAAAAACAGAAAAATAAAATGGAAAAGAAAAAAAGACATATAAATAAAATGTAAGTGAGAAAGAGCACAGAGAAAGAAAGAACTGAAAAAAGAACGGAAGAGTAAACAAAAACTGGAAAAAATACAATGAAAGTCAGAGAGGAAGAGCAAAGCTTATAGAAAGTGAAGCGAAAGCTTATGCGTCCGAGAGAGAGAGCGAGAGAGAGAGAGAGAGAGAGAGAGAGAGAGAGAGAGAGAGAGAAATGGATAAAACAAGATCTGTGTGTTACTCGGCAGTAGACAGCTGTGCCTCTATGAGTCTGTGGCTGTGGAATGTAAGATGGCCGCCAGCAGGGTTTCTCATGAGTTGGGGCTGCCCCAGGCCTGTTTCTGCAAAACTCCCCAACTCCCTGCTCAGAAACACCATGACAACACACTACTCATTTTCAAAAGAAGACATAAATTTGTTCTTTGGGGGAATTTACTTATGTACTGTCTTTTTTTATAGCTAGAACATGGCTGGGTGCTAGCCTGTTCGATTGCGGGTGCTTCCCAGTCTTATTTGCAGCGTGGTGTGTAGGCTAATTATGAGCAAAAGCAGTTCTCTCTTTTCCTTTTATCAGCAGACCTACATGTGCAGCTCATGTAGGTCGACTGGTAATCAGCCCAGCAAAACTGCGTAGCGGTTTTCCTTTTTCTCCTATAGCAACAGACAGCGTGGTTAAGCAAACAGAAGATATTGTGGTTCATGTTTCCTGTATGGGTATGTCTCCCCATTATTTTGTGGAAAGTTTTTTACTATCACTTTCTCTCTCACTCTTTTTCTTTTCCTTTGTCCATGTCTGTGTGCATTCAAAGTGATCTGTGGAATTATTACACACTTTCACTGTAACAGCATTAAACTACAGTAGCTACTTAATGTAATGTCCTATTGCTCTGTTAACCACAGAACTGCTACAAAGGGTGTCCTGGAACAGCCACCGAGGTTTCCCCTCCCCTGGCCGATATACACAAGGCTTTATTCCAGTGGAGTTAAGATATCCGAAAGACAAAGAATGGTGCAGATAAGTTTCCAGTCACAGAGAGAACAGAGTGGGAATACTTGGTGTCTCCACTGCTCAAGTGTTTCTGTTGGGCTTAGCATTAGGCCTTGTCCAGCAGAGGAAAGGATCGTGCCGCGATAGCTGATGACATTGGGGAACACTACTGAATCTCAGATATCACCACAGCACTGTGGATGGACATAACAGCAGAGTACAGCTTTCTCATTGTTAAATTCTCTTATATTCTTATTTTCTCAGTGTGGTATAACCAGGGTCTTTTGTTTCCAGGTCTCTACATTCCTTTAGCTATATGCCATATATGATACATCATACCTTAATTTGATATGCCAACATTGGTAATATTTTGCAATGTTATTAACATTGTACATACAAAAACACATAAAACACTGAAAATTGCTCGTTCTTATTCTTGTTCACTGAAAGGTTTCATCAGAGCATGTTTAACGCTATTTGGAAAATAGATAAAAAATCAAACAGAAGAAAAAAAGAAGTGAAAAAAAGAAAGGAAGAGTAAACAAAATGTTTCTGATGTTATTTACTGAATATGTAATAATAAATGTACTTCTGTAAATAACCATAGCTGTGGACATTTGCCTTATTTCAACTTATTTTCATAGTTGTTTTCTAAAACCTGTCACTGAGAGAACATAGGGCCATGGGCACATTAGGATTCCACAAGCTTGAACAAACATGCCACTGAGTGCTAATTGATACCTGTTGGATCTTACTTTGTGTTAGCTACATTACCTTGACTAAGCTATTCCCTTCACCAACCACTCACCAAATTCACTGATATAATGATATAACTATTTCCTATGATTTGAAGTTTACAAATAAATACTTAGAACTTGGAAATAAGTTAAGGTGGGCGATATCAAAAGTTCTACTCATGTGAAACATAGTAACAGACTTGAGGCAAAAACTGAAAGTAAGCACGAACATGTTAATCCTAATGCAAAAGGAGCAATTTGTAAAAAGTGACAACCTGTCAAATTTCTACTATACAAATAGTGGTCAAAAAATCACCACACCAAGTTGTGGTGTCCAACCCCAGAGAATTCACTGTCCCTCTTCATTCTTCACTCTTTGCCAGTCTAAAGAGAAATGTCGCAATGTTGCAAACTTCATACCTAAACTTGTGATGACCTTTCTCCAATGGTGGAAAGCAACGCTAATGGTAACTCTTGCTTTGCTTCTATTTAAAATGTTTATTTTGTTCGCTGCTGAACACAGTTTCTCGGTGGGAGTCAATGGTGGTGGTGATAATGGACACTTGCCAAAAGCTTTGGCCATCATTGCATTCGGCGATCCTTAAAGGAGAAGAGATTAGAATACACCATCATGGTAATGCTATATATTTTATTGTGACATTTGTTATCCTGATATAATATGGTTTAGGAGGACAAAATGCATTTTAAACTAATTTATTTAAGTAGAGATATCAAATAGAGATATTATTTCAGTTGTCTGGTGAATAATAAACATGTTGACTGAATAAAAGGTAATGCATTTCTTTTAGCTGAGCTTGCGAGCTAAAGGAGTTTCTATTGGCATGGCTATAGAAACTTTCTTGTCAGAGACTGTAAACCTGCTCTGCATTACTGTGTGCAGTACTGGAGCGGTACTGTCTGAGAGGGGAAAGTTTTATGGAGGAGAAGATATGGATGGAATTCACTGCCTTATCTCTTCGCATATTCTATTACTCAGACATGTTTTGACTGATATGTCTCAGGCCTCGCTGTTGGCTGCAGCCTGACTACTATAAAATTTATAGGCTTTATTCTCTAACAACTGCTTATTCCTGTAATACTACTCTATAAATCCAAAATTCCCCGCAATCTAGGTGAAGAGTTTCTTTTGGTTTCAGCTACAGTGGTTACGTGATGAGTTTTCAACAGGTTCTGAATTGATGCTCCAGACTAACGGAGCTCTTGGCTATTCTGGGTTTTGCAAAGAGAGTCAGCTTTCACAAAAAGCACATTGACTGAAGAATAGACTAAGGTTGAAATGAGTCATGATTAAAAATATTAAAATAATTCGACAGAGTTTTAGGCTTTATTCAAGATGGGTCAGTTTTAGCTAGGGACTACTACAACTTAAGTGACTATTGATCATTTTAATTCGGTCCAAACCTGCAAAGTGCATAGTTTTTTTAGAGACTGACAGCAAAATATTACCTGTAATAGGCTGAACCCAGCGCTCCCTCAGTGATAGTGGTCTTGTTCTAATACACTTCACCAGTGGAATTATAAAATCTTGCTAATAGACATAGCCATGTGGCATGGCATATTGTCATTGAATGTGGTGTCTGTCTTATTACATTGATGACAACATCCAGATGTTGACTCACTCGCTCTTTGTGGCCATTTAATATTGACATAGAACATTACATTCTATTACATTATCACAGTCCATAGAAAAATACATATTTGCATTTTTGATGATTTTACTTTTATGCATCATTTGAATACACCAACTGCTGTTAACATTGGGTGAAAATTGCATGATAAATGGAAAAACAAAAATGGCCCAAAAGTGTTTTTTTTTTGGAAAAAGTATGCATTAGAAATAAATTAGGTTTTGCCCTCTCCTGTAAAGTTGCCATGTTACAGATACTTGTTTTTCCATGGACAGCGATGATTTATTACATATAGTATAGTCCATTTGTCCATTACCCTTTAACAAAAGACGATTAATTACAGAACCACTTCTGGTAAAACTAATGCAGTTTGAAGAGTTCTTTAGACAGATCCAATCGTGAGTCTAAATAACAAACAAATAGAAATCCATAGGCATGTTGAAAACACAATGTACCCCTTAATGGACCCTTAGTTGTAGAGGTAGTCAAAAGTTTGAAGGCCTATGCCCAATGGTTGGGTCTTATCAGGCGTCTATGTAGCCATACCAACATCAGCATTTATGACTCCTTGGTGTGAATTTGTTAGACGGTTTGGATTGCTTTGTAAATGTCAGATTGCTTGGGTTGAGCAGTTGAGAATCTCTTGGAATGTCTGTGTGGTGGTATGAGTATCAGAGAGACTTTGACCAGCCAGAAAAGGAATACGGTTTACTGTCAACGTCTCGGTTCATCTCTGTGTTTGTCTACACAGCATGAGCCGAACAGACAGTCTACCGTGACTGCTGAGATAGAAAGAGAGAAAAGGAGTGCCGGAATGTGAGTGAGCAAGAACCCTTATTGGGTTTCCAGCCACGTGTAAGTAGCTCAGCTGGCTGTTTCTCTCTCTCGCTCTTTCTCATTCCTTCTCTCTCTTCCATTAGAGTGCTGTTCAGACCACCCATTCTCCAAAGATCTTTATTTGAGCCAGGGTGGGGGGAGGTGCCTCTATGTCGGAATACATCTAACCTCTAGTAGCACTGAAGCCTTGGATAACAGATTCTGAATAGACTGGGTATCACACACTTCATGACTTTTGGACATTTTTATGATGATCAGAAAATTATGAACTACACCACACCAGAACTTTCCTATTACTTGAGACAGTGTGAGTGGATAAGAACATGCCGGTATAGATTAGATTATATTCAGGTTGCAGTAGAAAATACTGGCCTGAAACTAAATAATTCATTATTATTCTATAATCTATAAGTACTTGCAGTAGTAGGTGTGGTTGGAAGTTTACATGCACTCATCATAGTTATGGATGCCATGGTAATGTGTTGTTTTCAGACTGGGATCATTTTAAACCAAAAACTTCCTCTATAAACTTACAATACAATGAACAATAAAATGTTTTTATTGAAGGTAAGCTCACCAGACCTTGTGTGTTTAAGGTGGTAGTAACTCCATGAGGGAAATAGGTCACAAAGCAGATGTTAATGTTTGGCTAAAAGGAGTGACTGCATTTGGACGTGCCAAAGACCATAGTGTGGGGGAGGTAGCTGAATTTGCAGGTGTATGGCACCATGCGGTCATATGGGTATACCAGCAGTGGCAAAAACCCCAGTTTACAGGAAATTCTCCTCAGAATTGTGTCAGGGGAGGCATCCACCAAATCTGGCCCCAATTCACTGATGCAGAAGTGGCTACACATAGATCTGGCCTACATCCAGAATCATGTCCAGTCCATAACGAATTAAATTGCAGCTGTTATTCGTTTGTCCGATGAGCTTATGCATTTATCAAATGCTTGTATTAGTGGTAGCAGTAATAACCACCATGAAAAATGCTTAATATGGCTGCTGGACCTTTACATGCTATTAGAATTATCATAGAACAAAGTTGCACCTTTCAACTTCTCAGATCAGGTCACTGGTATTTGTTTACACTTGTAACTGTTGATCATCCTATCTGTCTATCTATCTATCTATCTATCTATCTATCTATCTATCTATCTATCTATCTATCTATCTATAAATATTTATATATGTATATATATATGTATATGTATATATGTATATATATGGATGCTACAAAGATTCCAAATTAGATCATGTCTTCTAACCATGTTTGACACTAAATAAAAAGATTAATTCAAAGACTTTTTGACTTCAACACTAGAAAGGAGGACAACTTGAATCACATGTCATTAGTATTAGTCTGCCTAAATGACTAGGAGGACAGGCAGTTCACAGACTGCCTACTGGTGAATCATGGCTATAAGGAAAGTAGAAGTCATGTACCCTAGCTAAACACATGCACTTACTCATATCTGAGTTAAAATACAAAACAGCCCCAGCAGCCCCGGCGTTTGATGTCAGCCAGTTCGCTGTTAAATGAAGAAAAAGCACATGAGCTTTCTTTGAGCAAAAATAACCGCCCACACAGTTGAAGGGAGCTTATTAGAGCTAACAGAAAATGTGCTTTTAAAATGAATAAAAGAAAAAGAGCCATGATGCCAAAGTTGTGAGCTAATAAAAGGTTGATTTGGCAAATTAGGCATCATAATATAATATTGGTCCACAAATAGGCATGTGCTACCCTTTAACTAATGCTTTTAACACAGTACAACCCCATTTCTTATAGTGGATTATTTTTTATGCAGAGTATAAATGCCCATGTTGACTTTGATGCAAGCAACATATATTAAAACATTTGGGATAGGAGTATGTTTTACCTCACCTCTTCTTTTAACAACAGTCTGTAAGTGTGTGGGTCATTTCGTTTTTTTTAAAGTGAGGTATTTCAACTGCGTAACAGTTGTAGGTGTTTCTGTTATTATTTTTTTTTTTTCCTTTTCATAATGCACCAACTGTTTTCGATGTGAGACAGGTCTATACCTCAGGCAGATCTGTTTAGCATGCCAGTGTTTTACCCAGACTCTTTTAATATGGAGCCGTGCTGTTGTAATATGCACAGAATGTGGCTTGGAATTAAACAAGGCCTTCCCTGAAAAATATGTCATCTAAATGGCTGCATATTTAGCTCCAAAACGTTTATATTGTTTATTAATGTATTAATATATAATTTATTTATTGAAGACAGGATGCAACCAGGCAGCTAGCACCTTTCCTAATTCATTACTATCTTACCTTTTTTTAAAATCTCATCACATTTATCACCACTAAGCTCAAATTTGACCTAAAAAATGACCTAAAATCTCATAAACTGACAGTACAGCAGTTAACTAAGGTTTGAAGTTTGTGTGAATTAGCACAGCGGAAACATTGTGCTAAAAAGTGCATGTGCAGAGTGAACTTTCTGTGAGTGACAAAAATTATGCCTGAACAAAAATACTCTGTGGGCCATATAGACTATGTAGAAATATGATATGGACTACGACAATCTGAATAACATTTGAGGCTGATCAGACTATAAACGTTCAGTGCGTGTGTTTCGTCTCTCAAAATCAGATTAACTTTTTGTACAGGCAGTTTTATAGACCTGCTGTTTTTACAGACCTGAGTGGGATAAAAAGGAAGGCGGCACAAAGTAAGCTTGTTTCTAAACCTGATCTAACTACAATTCAAATCAAACAAGAAAAGTTTAGGAGAAAACGACTGATATGATGTTAAACCTATTGACAAAGACAGTGCAGAGCAAATTTCTCTTATCACGGTGTTTCAGCGGTATGCTAATTCGACATAAAAGGCATTACATTAGTTATTAGGTTCTTTTGCTCACATGTCATTCTGTGTGAAGCATTTCAAAATTATGTGTTCCAATAAATCAATACACAATGAACTCTTTGTTTTGGAGAGTTTACCTGAATGCGTTTAGGAATGTATTAACTGTATAAACTCATTTGTATGTACTGCTTTACTTGAGGAGAGACTTTATAATGAATTACCGATGAATTTACATAAACAATATGACACAAATATACCCACATGACTAATGATGCACTCATACTGTATGACAAGTTTCATCATTATCATGTCATATCATTACATACAGACTTTTTTCCTGGCACATCATCTCTCATTGAGTAAAGCTCATTTACTGTGACGTTATGCTGTTATGTCACACAATGTAAAGAGCATCAAAAGGACAATGTAAAGGACAGCCAAAAAGTGTGGTACGTTCTTTAGTGACACTTCATTGCTGCATGCAAGCCAGAGCTTAGCTAGCATTTTGGTTATAAGCCTATAACTTGTGTTAACCATATAGACATTGGGCATTATATAAAGGTTCTTAATCAGTATATTAAGTCATTGTATGAGTGAATGAATTACTTAATATGTAACAAGATAACACTTGATATATAGAATAAACGATTGCTTTTATTAATGGTTATTCATATTTGAAATATCATTGTTAATGTATACACTTACTTATTGGCCATCGTATTAAGTATTAGTCTTTAATACAGTGTGGTAAAAGTATTTGTGATGTGTAAGTACATGATTATTTGTGGATCAGTGTTGTGAGTTGTTACCTGCATCTTTTTTGGTGACTAATCTACCATTGTACACAACTAGCTTCATGTGGAACCGTGCCGGGTTGCATAAAACCAGTTTCCAGTTGCCACCAGAGACCATATCTATCATCCTCTCCCAGATGTGATGAATCATCAGCAGAGATCCATATTTATATTCAGTCACCCTGCTGAGTTCTTGCTGTGTTTACATGCAAGTGCTTACAGAATGGAGACTCTTAAATGACTGAGTGCAGTGATTACCTCCAGCCTACATGCTGCGTAAGAGATGACATTCTTGAGCTTAATCTAAGATTAGCTTAGCTACTAAAGTAGCTACTATTCATGCTCTTTATAATTGAGCTTCAATACATAAATCAAATGTATGCATTTTCCTTATGCCAAGTGCTGTTCATTAGCTATGACATGTCTGGTGTCTAAAGTTTGCCCCGAAACTAATAAGCTGACAAGAATTGGAAGCTTATAATAGCATCATGCAATCTGTACACTCAAGCAATTCTGTATGATCATAATATAAGTTTCCACTATGCATTAGCTACTGTAGACTCATAATTCCTCTCCTGTCTAGTCAGTTACATTTGAGGAAAAGAGAAATATCCAAATTAGAACATTACTATACTGTTTCTATTCCTACATACCGCAGAAAACATCATCCATAAAGCAGCCGATTGATTACTGGAACTCAGTCAAGGCTACCTGAAGCTTGACCTTCCACTTATATGTACTGAAGTTACATACCAAAGAGCGCAGTTTGACAGTGCTGCCCTCAGGGCAAGTGACCAGTGATGATGCTGTCGCTTGGCAGCAGACACATGCTGAGGCAGGGTAATAACCCCTACTGGGTGAGTGGGGTGGGGAGGGGGCAATATAAACACTGAGCTGAGAAGGCCAACACTGCAGGTGGCTGAGAGTGTTTTCCCACGCGCAATCTCTCAAGATTTTATAGCACGGAGGTGTGAGACACTGCGCTTCCCGAGTGAAAAAACACACTGCAAGAGCTTTTCACATAGGCAGCTGACACCTCTTTAAACACTAGGCCTTCTTATAGACACTCGTAAAGTGCCTGTGCGTGTGGGTGGGTGGATGAGCTGTGTCTGTTTACACAGGAAGGCAGGGTGAATATCTACAGGTCTCATCTAATCTGAACTCCACATGTCACGCAGTCTCAAAAATAAAGACTCCAGACTTTTTGGAAGAAACAGAATTCTCTAAATGAAACGTATTGCTCTCTCCACAAAGTGTCAAAGTTAGATCTGGCACCATCGTCCATCATTTGATCAGCAGGGGGACTGTGGACCTCGACTGAGACAATCTGAATAACATTATGTATGGCTGTTACTGCCAGGTCTGTTCAGGTAGTACTATGGACCTGCCTGTTTTTTAAAAAGGTGCTGGGGTGACTGATGTTATGAAAAGTATATATTATAGAAAATTTGTATGTAACAAGAAGTGCATAACAGCAACATAAGCTGCATAGTAGCTATTGAATATCAGTCACATAAAGAAACTGTCTTGTATTTAATTTTCTTCTGTTTCTTTACAAAACAAAAAAAAAAAAAGTCAACTGTGACTGAAATGTGCCCAATAGCATGCAATACCTCCTCGAGCACAAATAACAGCTGTGAATTTATTTCTACCCACTGCTGGTAGACCCGTATGACTGTACGCTTCCATACACCTGCAAATTCAGCTACTTCCTTCACACTATGGTCTTTGACAAGCCTCCTTTTAGCCAATCAATAACACCAGCCCAGGACACACTTTCAACACATTGAACAAGACATTCAGTGCACTGTACCACCTCTTCTCGATCTATAAGTCCCGTCACTCCACTGGTATTTAAAGCCCCATCATCCTTGTGCAACATCATCTGCTGAAGCCTGAAGTTACTATCACCTTAAACACACAAGGCCACCCATTTCTGGCCTGGGGAGATTAAATATCAGGATCACTGTACAGAACAATGAAGCTATGTTATGTAAACGAGTTTAGTTACTGGGGTATGGTTATCCTATGTGTCCTTCTCCTCCTAGAATATCTAGAACTCTGAGTTGATGTTTATTGCTTTGTCCTCATGATGATAGACAACAGGATGGTGTGATCTCACTCTCAGATTACTTCTTCCTCTAGGTTGCCAAGAAACGGTCCTGGGTGAGAAATGTGTTATAATTGGTGTTCAAGAGAATACTGTGAATCTGTCATTCAGTGGAAGGGCCATAATGTTGGTTGAGGCTGTTGCCAAATGGGGTCCATCTTATCCTTACGAAACATGGAATGTATGTGTGCTGAACCGGATAAATCGATACATTATTTAATCTAATTTAAACTACATATAAAACTTTATATTCGGAACCATAGTTACCGTTTGCTTTTTTAATAGTTTATAAGTTCTCTTAAACACACTATATGAGCTCTACACATAATTTTCTCCTCATTCAGTGGTTTATAAGGCCTTGTTCGTACCTGGCAGTGACATACATGATCCAATCATTAGACACACACTGTGATTCGATCAGTCAAACCATCTTCAGAGGGGGCCAGAAATTTATATGACTATGTAACATCTGCACTTACTTGTAGTTTAATTAGTGGCACCATTATAGAAAAGAGATGTGCTATCCATTTGTTCATAAGTTAAGTCTATAACAGAAATGATTGTAATAGCCTGTACATTTTCATAAAAAAATTACATCTGGCAACAAACACAGCACTTCAACAAACATGTGGTAGACATATATGAGACACTCACGTTTATAATCAGAACACTCAAGACGCCATTACCATTAGTGAACAGGGCTTAATACTTTAATATGGTAACACATATGTTTACAATCAAGTTCCAGCAAGAATTGGGAACAACCTAAATGCCATATAAGGAGGCTCAAGTTTATTCCATTATTTTATTATTTTACAAATTTAAATGTAATTTTTTAAATTGCATGCTCTGACTGAAAATTCGTTCCTCATTATCCCCTCCTCCCTGTTAGCTGATCACCTGTCCTTCCTGTGTGACTTGATGATGCTCAGCTTCACAAGCAGAACTACCACAGTGGAGCCACCAGCATCTCGCACTGATCATGAATTTTCATCATCACAGAGCATTTAGAGCTTAATCTGAATATTTCTGACAGATGTTTAAGCACGAAGCCTCTTTGTTGAATCTTGTCATAACATTTCATTTTCTCTTCATCTGGTGTCGACCAGAAAAGGATGGGTTCCTCCTTGAGATTGGGTTTCTCTCAAGGTTTCCTCTTCCTACTCCTAGGCAGTTTTTCTATGCCACTGTTGCCTTTGGATTGCTCATGGGGGCTTGGATCTGTACTCCCCTTCCTTATATTCATATATACTGTATATACTCCTTTTCCATAAGCTGCTTTTCTGTGAAGCTGCTTTGAGACAACAATAGTTGTAAAAGCGTTATATAAATAAAATTCTAATTGATTGATTGACATCTGGGGAGCCAAAGTTTGGGAAGGCATAAAAGAAAGTGTGCACAAACTGGCATTACTGCCACTGCAGAAGCAACAGGCCTGGACCCTACCATGTCAGCCATTTGACTTAATGCACCAGCAGTAAACGAGAAATCACTGCCATTGTTCAAGGCAACCGAATTACTGTGTTAACCCACATAGCTGTTTAACCGGGAGAGATGCGGCGAACAGTGAACCTACTTCTGTTCCACCTCTGCTCTGTCCTCCTTCCCCTCTGCCAGCATTAACAATGACTTGAGGAAGCAGCTAGAACCTGGTTGCCATGACAACAGCAGTGGTGAGGTAGCTGTGTCCCCAGCCGTATGTCACACACTCTCTCTGATCTCACCACACGGTGAGCTCACTGCTTTAGAACTTGATGCACATCAGCTCACACAAACTCCAGCACTGCTTGGGTTTGCTGCGTTAGAAGCTGATTGAAGCCAGTTGAGCTCATTGATGTTCATCTCCTCCATTAAGCTATGTGATATGCCGTTGCTTACATGGAACAATGGTACCAAGGTCCATTTACTGGCTCGATTGTCCCACTAGGACAAACAATGTCCAGCCCTAACGAGATTGAAGTGCTGTTGTCTTTACCATAATATTACAATCCCATTCAAGAACCCCTTGATCATTCTGTTAAAAGATGAAAAAAGCCCAAACCCATATTGTAAACCTGATCTGGTCATGCAGATTTCTTCTCTAAAACATCTGGAGTACTGGATTTGACCCTTTCTTTCTCGGGAGACGACACAGATACTTGTGACTCACTCCTGGTCTTTCTTTGCTGGCCATCAGGCCCTTGTAGCTGATCCAGATTGCAAATGTACAACATGTCTTCAGTCTTCTCAAGCGCACTCATCACTCCACTACTGCACTCCCTTCACTGGCTTCCTGTCGCTGCCCACACCAGATGTGAACTCTGATGCTTGCCTTCAAAGCCAAAAATGGACCAGCCCCTCGCTACCCTATGGCAATGGTCAAAAGTCAATTCGTACTTCGAGCTCTTCGAGCTTCAATACCACTCTGCTTGACCTACCATCTTTCAAGATGCAAAAAGAACAAATGAATACTCTTCTCCATCTTGGCATCCAGACGGTGGAATGAAATTCCACCAGTTGTCTTAACAGCAGGCTCTCTTACAGCCTTTAAATGAAAACTGAAGACCGCTCTTTGTGAACCACCTAAGCAAGCATTAAACTAAGAAATGCATTGTATTGCACTAATGCTGCATTTACCTCACAATTTATCGTTCTAGGTATTTCCTCTGGTTCTTGTTCTGGCAGTGTTTAAGCTCAAGAGTAGCTTGGACCAATTTGTACTAGCGAGGATGCATTTACTGAATGGATAACATAGCAAGGATGTGCGTCGCTCTGGATAAGAATGTCTGCTTAATATTGTGTATGTAAATTCAAATAGATGCTGGAAACACATTGCAGTATAGTGGTTTCCAAATGAGGTGCCTTACTAAGAAGGGTGGTGGAGCAGGGACAGATCGAATCGAATCGAATCGAATCGAATCGAACAGAATTGAATTGAATTGAATTGAATTGAATTGAATTGAATTGAATTGAATTGAATTGAATTGAATTGAATTAAATTAAATTGAATTGAACAATATCACTATTCTATAGCACTCTCCTGTATTTCATCATCGAACAACTCTACATTGCTAGCTATGACAGTCATCACAGTTTCCTGAGGTGTGCCAAGGTCACGGAGGTGCATCTGAAACATTCAATTGGTTTCCAAATGAGGTGCCTTACTAACTCCGAATCAGCGAGTCCAGCACTACAGACCCACTTTTAGTATTCACAGTTCTTTACTGCACTGATGTTATATAGATTGTGTATCTATACTATACTTGTATACTATACTATAACAAGGCAAAGAATACATATGTAAAAATAAAACCTAGTGGTGACTGTAGGCTAGTGTTTGAACTGATAAGAGGCAAAACTGTATATGCTTTAATGCAAACTAGAAGAACCAGTAGATTAAAGCACAGAGTCAAGTTTAGATGTGTGCTTATATGATGCACGCTGCAGCAAAACCACTATAGTATTCAGAGTGGAGACAGAAAGCCAGGCAGACTCAATTCCCTCAATGTCATTTAATTGAGTTTGCAAAGCAAAGTAGTGACAAATGAGCTCTGTTTGGAATAACTGCATATGAAGGTGCACCTTTGTGACACAATGATAAGCGAGAGAATAGAGGATAATCACTTAAATGGGCTTAAATAGAGCAGTGAATGAAACCTAGAGAACAAATCATAACAAGTCCCTGGTAATGGATTCGGTTTTGTGGTGCCATTGTTTGGCCTGTTGAGAATGGCACATTGCAGACACCACATACTCACTCGTACTTCAGGAGCTGTGTGTCTGAGGGCATCTATGATTTACCATAAAGCAGGAAGGTATTTTTGAAGGATTCAACATTCGCCAGCTTAGGAGAATCACATGCCCATGCCTGCAGAGACCATTATAACTGGGTTCAGTCGAAATACAGGAAGATATATAAAACAACCAGGAGAGTTTATTGGTTTCTGCTTTGATTATTTTATTAACACTCGTTTCACATATCAGGCAGGAGTTGGAATTGTTGAGTTAGACTGAAACTCCACAGCCACAGATAAAGCTGCTCAAATGACTAATCCAGTCTCTGCCCATCCAATGTGTTCTTTTAGAGAGGGTTGGACAAACAGATGCGTTCGACCTAATGACAAATGATATACTATAATAAACAATGAATATACTATACAATGACACTGTAAGCTTTATAAAAATGAGCCATCATTAGTGTAAGAATATTATAATCTGTAATTTATTTATTAAAAAATATGATCCAATGTTAAATATCTGTGAGTGGCAAAGGAATGTCTAGCAGATAGAACTAGACTCAGGTCTTTTCAATCATGACAATGATGACAATGAGGTGTGATTGACTCCACATTCACTGTCTGTTGCAGTCAGCTTGTGTACAAAGGGAGGGTATTCAAAACCATTGTTACCCTCCCCAGGAGGAGTTGACCAAGGAGTTGCTCTACGAACAGAACATTGCTGTGACGTCAGGAGAAAGGACAACATCACATTCCGGTACAAGGACTTTATCTAATCAGTGAAATATGGTGATGGTAGTATCATTGGTTTAGCTTGTTTTGCTGCCAGGATGGTTTGCCATCATTCATGGAACAAAAATGATGAATTATATAAGCAAACATTAGGATGAACATTAAGTGAATCTCTAGAGAATGTGGGTCGTACAGCAAAACAACAACTCTAGGCACACACATGAAAGGAAGAGGTTAAGGAAGAAAGCTTAATATAATTTCATTTTAATATTTTTTAAATGACCAGGTCAAAGTCCTGACCTTAGTCCAATAGAAATGTTGTAGAAGGATCTAAAGTGAGCAGTTTGTGTGAGGAAACCCACCAACATCCCAGAGTTGAAACTGTATGGAGAAATGGGCTAAAAGTTCTCCAAGCTGGTGTGCAGGACTAATCAGCAGTTACTGTTTAGCTGCAGTTGTTGATGCATAAGAGTCAGACCAAGTCAAGTCACATAGTTTTATTGTCAATACTTAAATATGTGCAAGACATACAGAGGATTGAAATGGCGTTACTCTCCGACCCAAGGTGAGCACAGAAACAAGATTGAATACAATAAACACTAAACATAAAATAGGTGAATGCAAGACATACAATAAAATAAGGGCCCTAAATGGGACATAAATGGGACATTAAGACACAGAAAACAATAAGGGTGATAAAGTGACATGTGCACTAGCAGAATTAAGATGTTCGGATTAAAGTGTGCATGACAGTGCCGGTATAAACAGTAGTGAAGAGCAAGTTGAATTACATAAGGGCTGTTTTAAAGTGATGAGTGCATACCAGTTCTTGAAAAAGTAACAGTTTGGTATTAAGGAGGGTCAGGGTGTTGAGTTTGTGTGTGCAGGGGGCAGAGGTGGGGTGGAGCGGGGACAGAGTTAAACTTTCTGACAGCCTGGAGGATGGAGCTGTTCCTCAGTCTGCTGGTCCTAGCTCAGACACCTGAATTGAATTGAGTTTAATGGAACTGAATTGAATTGAATTGAATTGAACTGAACAATATCACTATCCTATAGCACTCTCCTGTATTTCATCATCGAACAACTCTACATTGCTAGCTATGACAGTCATCACAGTTTCCTGAGGTGTGCCAAGGTCACGGAGGTGCATCTGAAACATTCTGCATAAAGGAATGTCAGCAGTTTCTTTTTTTCCCCAGACACATCATTCAGCGAGTGCGTCACAATAGGTATGTGGACTCACCACTTTTGCCTTGGTTTTCTATTCAGTCTCACTCTGTGACATAACATAGGCATGCCTAACATCCAACACGCCCATACAGTAGATAAGTCTGCTATGGAGGGTGCATGATGTCAAATCATTTTAAACTGATAACCTTGGGTTATGCACAAAACCAGGAGTCTTTTTGTTCGTTAGTTTTTATAGATTCATTTACAACCACAGAGGTAAACCTACTTCAGATTTAATGAACTCAGGATAAGCAAAACCAAAACAGTGACTCTCTGTTCCCAAACATTAATATTTTTTTACAAATTTATTTGATGATTGAATGATTGCTAAGGAAAACTGTCTTGGAGGAGACATTTCTCTGGGCCCCTGTTCGGGCAGTGTCTGAGCTCATGGTGAGTTTTAAGTTTAGGCTCTACACTTCCTGTACTAGCTGGAATATTATCCAATGGAACACTAAGCAGGGTTGTAAGTCGCTCTGGATAAGAGCATCTGCTAAATACCTTAAATGTAAATGTAATGTAAATTTCTAATATGGACTACTGCTGCATTAAAATGTGGAAAAAATTCGAATTGTTTACAAGCATTTTCCAAGCCCTGGCAACTAGAAAACCATCCATTAAAGGGCAGGTCCACTGTTTAACATTTTGGCCTAACTCAGCAGTAAGAAAATACCTCCTCTTGTACCTACAAACACAAAAGTGGTATGCATTGAACTTCCACTCTGAATGAATACAGTCAATGCCTTTGTCATGACAATCTGTTTTTGTCTTGATAAGTTGATTATTAAAATAAAATGTCATGTCTGTTAAAGTAATCCTGTTTTTTTTTTCAGTTCTGGCATCAAATGCATATATATTAATTCCTCTGTGGCAAAAATGAAAGTCAAACTAATGTCTTTACCCCAATTCCGTCACTAATGCCAACCATCTGATCAATCAGGTCTGGGAGCTGGCATCATTCCCCTGTCTGTATGGCTTTTGGGGACAGGAATTAGACCACACATCACATCCTTGAATGGATTTCCTGCACCGCTCACTTTCTTTATTCTGCTCATCTCTCCTCTATCGCTTTGTCTCCTCCACTCTCCTCCGCTGTTCATTCACTTTCTGAGTGCTGAGGGCTGCAATGCACACACATCAGTCAAACAGCACTAGGCCAGAATGACTCTGATTGCTCAAACGCACTCAGTGTCCTTGAGCACTTCCGTTCGTAGGACCACCATTATACGCTGCAGTAGAAACTGAGAGTGATTGCGGTGCCTCTGCCAGCAACAGTAGAAATATGCTTAGCAAAACTGGACTCTTTGTAATGGCAGTACGGGTGTTTTATTATCAGTAAGAACATGCTAGAAAAAATGCAAATAAACATTGATACAGTAAAATATAACTATTTTTAATAAAGTTATTGGTAAGACGTTACTGTAGTGTTAATTAGGCCTTTGGACATCTACAGGGGTTGGACAATGAAACTGAAACACCTGTCATTTTAGTGTGGGTAAATTGGACCAGCCTGGTGGCCAGTCCTCATTAACTGCACATTGCACCAGTAAGAGCAGAGTGTGAAGGTTCAGTTAGCAGGTAAGAGCACAGCTCTGCTCAAAATACTGCAATGCACACAACATTATGGGTGACATACCAGAGTTCAAAAGAGGACACACTGTTGGTGCACGTCTTGCTGGCGCATCTGTGACCAAGACAGCAAGTCTTTGTGATGTATCAAGAGCCACGGTATCCAGGGTAATGTCAGCATACCACCAAGAAGGATGAACCACATCCAACAGGATTAACTGTGGACGCAAGAGGAAGCTGTCTGAAAGGGATGTTCGGGTGCTAACCCGGATTGTATCCAAAAAACATAAAACCATGGCTGCCCAAATGACGCTGTATTGGCCGCAAAAGGAGGCCCTACACCATACTAATAAATGATAGTGGTCTAAAACCAGGTGTTTCAGTTTCATTGTCCAACCCCTGTACAGAAGCCCTTCATGACTACCAACATAGACCTACAAAACACTTTGCTCCAGGGTTCTGTTCATATGGGTACGTTACTTGTACATAAGCTTGACATGGCAACTGACATAGCCCTAAACATTTAAACATCTAAATGCTTATTCCATAAGGTGACATTCGTTATAAAGATCCATATAACGAATATTCATGATGTCTATGTCAGGTGACATTGACTGTATTTCTGAAAGTAGAGTGCCATTACAGTGCTGTTTAAGTTAGAGGGGGAAACACTTGTGGGTGCTCTTACCCCCACCACTCTTTTTCTTTCTCTTTCCCTTTTCTCTTTTTCTTTCTCTTTCTCTTTCTCCTACCACTACCCCCTCCCCTACCTGTCTCTCTCTTTGTCTTAGTATTCACTATGGGTTTTGGCTGGTTTTAGTGACTTATGCTAGGAGAGACTTTAATTATAAGGTTTAATTGTACAGGTTGCACAGTGCAAGTCTACCATGTACTATGTGGCCGGAAGTGACCTGCCTGGTTCTCAATCAGGTCATTAGCACCTTAGTAGTGGTTCTCACCTACTACTATTTTCAGTTATAGAGCCTTCCTTCAAAATGCTTTTTCCCCTGTGTATTCTTCTATGCTGACACCACATTATACAATAAGAGTGGTATAGCACAATATTAGCATTATGTAAGAACAAATGTTTGCACTTGCCTTCCTCCATCATAACAACACAGCCAAATATCAAACACTGAAACGCCTGGGCCGTGTTTATCCCTGACCTAGATTTTCCACTGCGTCTGCGGAGTTCTTCAAGTAAACCTAACAGGCATCGTAATGTAAGCATGACTTAATTAAAAATACATGCGTGATGTAAACGTGTCTGTTGGAGAGATGCAAGAAAAAGGAGATTTCAGAGATTTATATATCAGAGGCATTAATTCATTACATTACTGTATTAATACAGACTTCATACTCAGCACTAAGTAATAACATGGCACTCAGTAACAACATATAAACAGATAAATATCAACAAAAAATACAATATATGATATTTGTATAGATATCCATAAATAACTTATTAATAAATAGACGCAATGGTGTGGGGTATTGTATAGCAACTTCTGAACAGTACCCCACACCATTGCGTCTATTTATTAATAAGTTATTTATGGATATCTATACAAATTATGTGTGTGTGAAAGTAAGAATTTTGTTGCATCTCTTTTTCTACCAAATGGGAAAAGTGTAAAGAGACATATTAAGGATTGGCCTTGTCCTTGATTATCTTGCAGGGCCATGGTGTGGGCCCTGGAATTTGAAATGTCCTCTGTGGGTGAGAGGACCTACTTCAGACACCTGTGTTTATGGGTGGAGCAGTTTCCAACGAAGATTGTGATGGAGCTGGTGAGAATGATAGATCAATAGACTGCGAATGGGCCAGATTTCTGGAGCCTTTGCAGTGAATACAGTCATTGCTGTGCTTCTGTAACCTGTTGCGTTATGAGACCAAGTGAGATCGTCACTATCGTGGACACAGAGAAATTTAAACATGCTTATGTGACTGATGCATATAAGAGTGAGCAATCATGGAGAGAACCCAGGCCTTGCTGCTGACATAGAGGGTATGCTGGAAGAGTACAACTAACTCTGGTAACTTGTGTAATAAGATGTTCTTATGGCTGGCAACGCTCCAACAATGATTGTGATTTTCAATTGTGGCTCTGTTATGCTATAAAAAGGTGAACAGGTGAGCTTTTTTATTGCTGATAGCAAAAGAAGAAGAACCAGACAGCCTTGCATGTTCAGGCAAATGTTCTTGTGCCTGTGAAAGGCACTTCAACGGGGAGTCCACAGAATGCATAAATTAGCATGAATTGTTCTTTAATGTCTTTGAAGAAGGGATGTGACTGGGCAGAAAATGCCAAGATGAGGTTTCACACCCCCATACATATCCCTTTGATTTGACCCAAGAATGAAATGAGCTATAATCTCTTTTTTGGTAAGCTCATGAATAATATAATGATCTGGACCGATTTGCTGGTTTACTGTGAGTATGATGACTCACACAGAAGCAGCATGTTAACAAAAGCAAAAAGGACACTGTAAACAAGCTAGGTTGTCATGCTATTTAAGCATCTCTGCTAGCAGCTAATATTGCAAATACTGGCGGCTTGCTTTCAATCTCAACAGCAACATAAAGTATATATATATATAGAGCTTGGTTTTTGATAGTGTGAACAGCAAATAAAGTCAGTCTGGGTTAGTCTGGACCCTTCACCATCCTACTGTGCCACACAATGTGCCAACAACCAACAATTTCAAATCCAGAGTGACAGAAGTGTTGGGATTCAAGAGGAGCACCAAAGAGTGGGCTGCTTTCCTGGATTATATCGAATCTACACTATCAACACAATTCCACAGAATGTCCACAGACACCTGCTAACATTCACTAAGGGTTGAATAAAGTAATGCATGACCTTTAAAGATTTATATGCTTTGATAACATAGTAGCTTATGCCAATACAAGTCTGCTGTTCAAGACTGCAGGCTCCTAAAGATGGCAGCGGCTGCAGAGAGGGTGTAGATGTGTGGCTGCGCTAGAATGTATTCTACACACGTATGCATACACACACACTGACATGACACAGCATGATGATATCATCTCCACCAGACTTGTGTGCCATGTACTTACATCAGTGCTACCTTACATAATCATCATCCCCGAGACTTTTATCCCCGAACACTTAAGTGTTCATAAAAGACATTTTCATCCCGTTGCTGCATACATTTGAGTTCTAGTTTTAACAGTGCAGTTTACTTTGTGGCAAGGTTGTCTCTTTCTTTAGATGATGGCTGAAAGTGCTGGCAGCTTCCTGACACTGGGCCCTACATTGCGACCCATCAGATTTCATGATGCCTTACACACAGTCAAGGCATCCAGTAAAACAACCCTTGGTTCTCAAGTCCTCAGACAGTTCTCCTCTTTCTGTTCTCCGTGCTTCGTGTGGCATACACAGACACACAATGCAAAGATTAAGTCAATTCTCTCCTTCTTATCTGGTTTCAGGTCTGATTTATATATTGCCCAGACCGGTTACTTGTCACAGGTGAGTTAAAATGAGCATCAAATGCTTGAAACAAACCAAAAATGATGTCAAATTTGCCTTTGTGTTGTTCCACTGCGCACAAAGGAAATAAACATGCTTATAACAAAACATGTTACTGCAAGAAAATGTCAGGGGTGCCAACACTTTTAACCAAGGCTGTATATATTTCCAAACAAGTAATGGGATTTAACATATAAGCGATTAGTATTGTGCATGCCTCACAGACTTGCCCCTGTCCACATGAATATGTAAGTAAACTCAAGTAGACTTCGTAGGTGCATTCTAACACCATATAGCTAAATAGTGGTAGCGCCTTGAAGCCTAAACCTCTGTCTCGTGGTTACTAGGTTGATTGATTACGTTTGGCATAATATAATATTGCATACATAATTACCAACAAAGCAAGTGCAACTTTTTAGCATACCTAGAAAACAACACAGAGCCAGCCTAATTAGGTTACAAAACCTTACTGCACGACACTTCTGGTTTTTGGACAGCTCAACCTCCCCTAGCGCTCCCTCAGAATGATGTAAAGACAATGAAAGCTCAGAGTACATTTTCATGTTCCTTCTAACTGCCATAGCATATTACCGCCCAGCACATCTAAGAAATACAAGCCTGGCATCATTTGTCTTCTGAAGTCTTTCATTTTTCATTGACCACAGCACTGGCTCTGGAGTTTTAGTGGCTCTAAAGAACCGAAGAGGGGGCCTGGAGTCAATAGCAACTGCAGGTTGTTGGTATTCATGCGACCTCTGTTGCTTTAAATATTAGAGTTTTTGTGAAATGCACCAATGGGCTTTTGTGTGTGTGACAGGTGGAGCAGATGCCTGTCTGGACGTTTAAGGCAGAGAGAGGTCTAGCACCATCTGCTGCTCCGACAGTGGGGCACGTGACCCTAAAGGGAGAGAGGGGCCCTCCCTTGGGGGGAAGAGCAGGGGCCCCCTTTTACTCAGCTCTAAACAACAGCTAAAAGGGGAAAGTGGACAGTGTCTGAGCCCTGAACCCCGCCTCCCATGCCCTGCCTCCTGTTTTGCAGCAAGGCCGCTAGACTAAGGCTGAGGTTTGAAACTGGTGGTTGAGCTGTGGAGCACCCTCAAAGCGGTGGTCATAGTCCCACTCTTTCCTGCAGCAGAGTTCCTCCTACAGAACATGCTTGGTGTGTGAAGCTTGCTTCTTTAGTATTGCAATGGAGTCACAAGATGAGTCCACCCTTATGTCCCCTTCATGCAACAACTAATGGCCGCAGACAGACATGCTTATGTGCTAATATAGAATGGAGCAGTGCAATCACAAAAGCTAGCAAGAAGCTGCAAATACAGAGAAATAAGGATAATAAAAAAAGTCTATCAAGTAGCTAAAGTGCAGTACAGAGTCATTTTTTCATTTTTCAGACTTACTGCAAACATACAGCCACAATAATAATGAATGGGGTCTCCTATTTACACTTAAACATAACATTGCATCATACAAAAAACACAAAACGATAAACTGCATCTTCTGCAGTTCTTCCACATATAGCCTTTTGACTTTCCCCTTGTTAAGCCAGTGTATGATCTTATATCAAATGCCTTAGAAAATATCTCTTAAAATAAATAACTTTTTTTTATTATTATTTTACGACCATTTTGACTGGAATTCGAATAAATGAAAGGTGGTGCCTGACGCTTACACAGCACAGTACATTAGCTTTGTAGCTACAGTGCAAATCTACAGTGCAGACCTCATACACCAAACATGTCCATGCTAGTTGTCAATATTAGTGTAAAGGCAAAAATATGCAAAAGAGTGGAAAACTGAATTTACATTCGGAATAAGGTAGAGTTTGGTACATGGAACCTTTGAGTCTATTTAAGTGAGGCTAACAGTTTCGTAACAGTCTTGAAACTGAATTCATATTTAAACCTCAAATTGCCATAGACCAGCTCACATTTCAGCCTAGGAGGAAACAACAACAACATGAACTGTACATGCACAAAGGTATATCTTGTGCGGTGAAGAGAGGGGAGGAGAGGGGTAGCTCCATCTTTAGTAGCGACACAAGCTGTGAGTAGCAAGTGATTTTATCTGCGTTTGCTGGTCGAAGCAGATTGTCTTATATTTAAAGTTCCATTGCAATGGAGTCACAAGATGAGTCCACACTTATGTCCCCTTCATGCAACAACTAATGGCCTCAAACACACATGCTTAAGTGCTAATGTATAACTAAAGAGTGCCATAACAAAAGCTAGAAATTAGGTTTTTTTTGTTTTTTTTTTGGTTTTTATTCTTTAATTTCTTCCAGGTTATGTTGTTTTTTTCTTTTTTTTAATTTATTTTATTTGTGTTGTTGTCAAGGTTCATTTTGCTTTGCCGGTGTGCGTGTTTCAACATGCAACATCAACTAGTGTAAAGCTCAACAAAGTATTCCTGGTGTCGCCCAAAAAAATTAAACAATGTCCTTATTTCTAGGGACAAACCATAGAGTTAAAAATGGGCATGTAAAATTGTGGCAGGTTTTAAGTCACAGGCTTTTGTGTCTGGCTGTGTGGAAACACAGAAAGCAGTAAAGTGAAGCAGTAGCACATCCAGACACCAGTAGCCTAGTGTCTGGAAACCTGACATCTGATAACGCTTTGGTTCTGAACTACCCTTGTTATGCGTATTGTGTGGGCTTATCTTGTGTGTAAGGCTAAGTCCTTTTTTCCCGACACTGCCTAATTGACAAACTTATCTAGGTCTCAAAAAAATACAACACAAGAAAGATGACATAAATGCATATTTTTGATTCCATCTCCTGCATTCCACTTCCATAAAATGCATTGCTGGGATTTCTTGAAACTGGATGCTTTTCATAGCAAGCCTGAAACACTGCAACTGATAAAGAAGCACCTTATTGGCTGGGCAGACTGTTATGCCTTTGTAGGTCAGTACTGCATTTGTCCAAATCCGGCTGATACTATCAACAGTGAAAAAGAGGGACACGGCCCATTTTCTCTGTCCACTTCAGCAGTGTCCTAATCTGGTTCTGATGGCCCAGCGTCCAGCACAGTACAGCAGCAAAATCCACAATCCGTGCTGGAAGGCTAGATGCAGGCCTATGGGACCATATCTGAACACTGCGATTGTGCTTGCATTGATGGCATGATCATTTTAACTACATTGAAAAAGTATTTGGAAATTGTTGATTTCCGAAAAAAAAGTACAGGCATATTATGTTGCTCACCAAATAGTATGTTGTGCTCACCTGATAGGACCTGGTACTGTTGGTAAAATCTCCCATCACTCAATAGCATCTGATGCTCATTTGGCAATAGCTAGAGCTCCACTGAAAGTATCTGGTGTGTACATAATAGTATGTTGTCCACACCTGATAATATCTGATGAGCATGTGGATGTTTTATGCCTGACAGAACAAGTACTGTGTGTTCCACCACACTTATACTGTTCCTCACCGTTCCTCTCTTTCTCGCCTCATTGGTCAAGCCAGGCCTTACTGATGTTGATGCGGGCATTTTTGCACAGACATTTTGCTGACAAATGGACACATGCTCTTCCATATTGATGCGCAATGTTGTTGAACCAGCCGAAAAGTGGAAACGAGACACATAGGAACCTGATCCTGCTATGATCAGTGCTGATTTAATTACACCCCAGCAGATAGGCACATGCATACAGCCAAACCCACAGGGGAGGTCACCACCAGGCAAACACAGCTGGGTGCATGTTACATGAGACCCTGCTTAGGGGTGCGCTCTCCTCACAACTCTCAGCTCAGTGTTAAGTCTCATGCGTATACAAACAGTGGCCCTTCTTTCAGCTGCCCATTTCTTTCCTCACCATCCACCTCATAGAACATATTGCACTGCTCTGAGGTTCCTGACCTGACACTAAGCAACTGGGTTGAGAGGATTTCTGTCGAGTCTGACAGAGCAAGAACATGGCACCGTTCAAGGATTCTGCGGGCCTCTGCTGCTTACTGTGCTCCCCTGTGAGTTCGGTGACGAGTGACTGACGTGGCTGAAGTGAGCAGGATGTAAGTTGACTCTTGGTGTGTGTGATCACAGGTATATTGGTGAGCTGGTGACAACAAGCAAACTGAGCCATCTGTCATTCATACTAAACCTGACACAATTAGCTATAATATAAAATATAGCATTTTTCGCTATATATAAAAGCTATATATACTCACCCCTCACTCAGTTCCTTGTGCAGCACTGCACCGACCCATGCAGTCGCTCTACCAATCCTTGGCCATTTCCCAGCCTGTATTATTGTTGTTTGTTAGCCTTATACTTTGTTGTTTGAGTTTGTCTTGTCTCCTTAGCATTTAGCATTAGCAATTAGCATTGCTGTTCATTTACGTGCCCTTGCTTTGTTTACTTCCTGGTTATGCTCTGGTGGTCTTCTTGACTTTCTGTCATTTGTATTTTGGCTTTTATTTTATTTATTTATGAATGTTTTATTTAAATATGTTTTTATATTTTAGTTCTGGTTCATGTATATTGTTCAGCTGTACCGTGGTCTTTTCTCATTTATCCTCCTAGAAATATCCCTCCCTGTCAGTGATGTATTTGGTGTTTTAACAAATACCTACAAATAAATACTACAGTTTGTTACTACAGAGTTAACAGAAGGCCACAGGCATTTTTTTTATCCATGATTTCCATTAATGGTATAATACATTAATATGCCTGTAATACCATCAACTGTAATGATTCTTCTGTACTGTACTGTCTTGTAGAGTATATAAACTTGTCATGCCAACCTTTTTCAGCAGCAAACTGACATAATTGACATTATGCCCTGTATATCAAATGACAGCTATTGGAATAAGCATTATAAGCATATAAATCTATATGTAGGGTTATGTAAATTGTTATGACAAGATTATATAAGTTTCATGTCGACTTATTAACAGTACCCTCCAAAAGATGTTCCTGATTCCTGTAATGTTAGAAGTATAAAGCATGCAGTGTTAGCACAGTAGATGATTATTTAGAGTATTAAATTGCTCAGAATAATTCCCCTGATTCATTTTTAATAATTCACCCAAGTTTTGTTCAGATTGTAAAATATTCAGTCCTCTTTTTAGGGCGGGGAGATTATTCTGATGTTCTGAGAGAGAGAGACAGAGACAGAGAGGAATTAAGCATTTGGTTATGCTAAGTGGTTCTGAGGAGCAGGTCTGCCTTGTCAGCTCTCCACACACACACGCACACACACACCTACGAATCCTTTGTGTGATGATGATTTATGGTGACAGCAGCAGGAGAAAGAACCCAGTCCAGACTCTCTGTGGGGCAAATGTAATCAAACTCTGTGAAGGCTCCGTCTCGTACTGAGTCGATGTGTTCTTGTGATCGTGTCAGCATGAAGGTGCGTCTGTGTGTGTGTGTGTGTGTGTCTGTGTGTGTGTGTTTCCACGTATGTGTCCACAACAGTCCTGTCTCGTCTAAAGGAGCTGACCTTTGGCCTTCAACCAACCCCCCACACTCCCTGCAACCCTCCCAGGCAGCTGTCAGTGAGGCCGGCCTGGAGCTGGCCCCATCTGTTACTGACCTCCTAGGGTCAGCGGGGGTGGGACTTAGCCTCACTTCAATAGGCTTAAACATGCAAGAATTCTTTACATCCTCGGAGGCACACTTCCAATTTACATTCACACACGCTCCAAATTATGCCTGTAAATATGGAGTTGGATTTAGGCCAGAGCGCATCAGATTCATGAAGACATACATCTGTACTTATGTAACTGGCTAATAATATTTGCACTTTAAAAACTTATATTCAAAAGATGAATTAAGAATCACATTTCACAGTTCAGTAATACAATACGTTTGGCTTGAACCTAACTCCATACGCAAAGAGTATTTGCAGCCCTAGGATGAAAAGTGCAGTTCACTGAGAGGGAGAATTACGGAGAATAAACTCCGTAATAAATAAACTGAGAATGTTGGTGCTGCTGTCATCCTGCATCTATATAGTTTTGTGATCATTTGAATAGATTTCAGTTCAGACTAATTAATGACCTTCTATGGTTGGTGGACCAAGAGTGACATAATAGGGAATTAGAGCCCTAATAAATCATGAGCCCCATCATCATACTTTGCATTTTCTGTGTTAACTCAACCATGGCTTATGTATTTCATCCACCGCTGCTTTGTTCTTGACTTTTTAGACGTATCACTTTGTTTTAACAAGTTCGCTCCTTCTTAGCACTCCAGTATTCACTTCTCTCAGCATGATACTAAGCCTACTCATCACCATATTTTAGATTTTAGATATAATAATTACACAGGATAATGTTAATGTAATGTGTAAGATTATTAACATAGCAATTATAGATTACTGCTTATTTTTCTCTTGACATGAACATTATAACACCAAAGAAATCTAGTACACTGGAGTTTGTTTACATTTTGTGTAATCATCACAAAACTAGCTCCCTTGTTTCAGTACATGATATGGTTCAAAATACTAACGTATGAACTTAAAAAAGAAGAACGGACTAATTGACAAATGAATGTATAATAGTAAAAGCACAAATAAAGAAAATAAATAAGTCTTTGTAGTCAGTAAAGTATTTAGCACTACTAGAGCTCAGTGTGATGTCTGTGCCTAATGCAATGCCTAATCATCAACATGCCTGAAAGTGTAAGAGAGTCTTGAGATGACAGCACCGACATCTCAGATTACTGTAATGTCCATGAACCCCAGACTTTAGCCTAGACTTAAAAACAAGAGTCCTGAAAACCTACTGCAGGCTTATTATGAAGCAGAAATCTATTTACTATTTGGGAATCAATACTTTATGATCTCAGTAGGTGTAACAGTTCACTGCAGAATCAGAACCACAACCTCTTTATTTCTTCAAGCCCATTACACATACAAGAAGTTATTACTGTATTTAACCGTATAGTAAAATACAACAAATAGAACACAAAATAACAAGAATAAAGAGCCAGCAATATGCAATTAATATTTATACTAGACTAGATCTATACTAGTCTATACTAAACTATTTGCCCAACACACACATACCCATCTGTTTACCCTGTTCTTTAATGGTCAGGACCCCCACAGGACCACCACACAGCAGGTATTATTTGGAAAGTGGATCATTCTCAAAACTGCAGTGACACTAATGTGCTGGTGGTGTGTTAGTGTGTGTTAAGCTGGCTTGAGTGTATCAGACAAAGCAGAGCACCCTGTCACTGCTGGACTAAAAAAAAGACAACAACCACCCACCAATGTTCAGTCAACAGGGTCCTGTCACCAGTGTCCTGTGACCACTGATGTGACTACAGGATGACTAACACAAACTGTGCTGGTCCTTTATATTTGGGAAGACCAACAAGGTAGGAGTGTCTAATAGAGCACCAACATACTACAGCACTGCTGTGCCTGATCCACTCACACCAGCACAACACATGCTAACACACCACCACCACGTCAGTGCTAATAATGATCCACCACTCAAGTAATACCTGCTCTGTGCTGGTCCTGTGCGGCTCCTGACCTTTGAAAAACAGGGTCAAAGAAGTCTTAACTGACCGATGATCTACATTCTGTTGTTGTAGAGCAACAAAGTGTACCTACATGGTAGGTGGAGGTGATAAAAGAGGACCCTGAGTACAGAAACAGGGAGGCAGTTTTTATATTATGGTCAATATATATATAATTTTCAATATTTGAATATGAAATTTTTACATATTTTACTACCATTAAATTACCTGCCATTAAAAGAACTTATAAGAAGGTACATGCAAGTCAGTTATACGTTTGCTATGCCTATGTTTGCTATGCCTATGTGTACAAGAATCCTGGGTTCACTTCAGGATTTTGGCATCTAATCGTGAGACGGAAGTAAGTGTGCGAGGTGTGAGAAATTGCCGGGGGCCAGAGGGTGGTTGTGAAATGCCAGGAGAGACGCTGGAGTGACGCACAGAAGCTCAGAGCAAGAGGAAACCCCGCTCATGGATAACTAACCGATGCGCGTGGGAGGGCTGCTACTTGCTGTTGCTGTGGAGATAAGGAGGGACACACTACCACAGATTTCCTGTCTCGCTCAGACTTGCCACACGGAATCACACACACAAACAGAGACACATACACACAGTATTAACATGCTGTACCACACACACTCTGAAGGGTGCATCTGCTTCTGTGTTTTTTTTTTAAGTGTCCAGGATATAAACTGACAATGTGCTTCTGAGAAATCTACTTTGGTGATCATCTGGCTCCTCCTCATGATCTGCTTTCCTGTGGAAGGCCTGTATGATGGAAAAACATTTTTTTCCATTATTGAAATAAAACAGTTTGTGGTGGTGTGGTCGTGAGTGGTTGGTGTTATGAGGCAGCCACAAAGAATTCGGAGGCGGTCCAGTATACTTCCAGAACTTATTTGATGTAACACGTGTTTAATAAAACAGGTTTCAAAAGAAAAGGACAAGAACATAAAACAGAATGGATTGTAGACCTGTCCACCTATGATGGTACCTCACACAGGGTGTGCACCTAGCTGCACTTTAGCCTGACTTTCCACCATTTTCCCCCATGCCCTTTTCATACCCCATAAGCCCCTCCCGCTACATGGAGCATACCATTACTTGGGGTTTCCTGAAAGAGCCGGGGACAGAGAGCGCATACGGTAATCATCATATACATTACAAGACTCTACACAAAGACTCTACACAAAGACTCTACACAAAGACTCTTGATAAATGATACTTGACTAAACATTTACCCAAGTGTAGGAGTCTAGTGATGTGTCTGGCACCTTGACATCATCACACAGTTTGATGTAGAATGTAAACACTGTTCATGTTTCAAAATGTATTGTTCAACCCCAAATCCACACAGCTCATATACAGATGCTAAACAGCCGAAAACACATGGAATTCACTGCATTCACCAGTAGCCACCTATAAGGCCTGGAAATCATTGTGCTGCATAGCTCCTTCATATGGGTAGGGTTTATTATTTGTTAACACGCTAGGAATGTACACACACACTAAGACAGCTTATAAAACAGAGCAGTTTAACAGTGCCTTTTCAGACTTGCGAGGCAAGGGTGAGGGTATCTAATCAACTACATCCTGCTAAAAAAAAATTAATTGAAATAATTTGAATTAAAACTTTATGGTTTCGTTTCCTAAAGAAAGCTGGTTTAATGGCTAACACTAGAGACCCCACGGGTCCCAAATTGGATGCTAAAACAAAAAGTGGAGAAAGGACATGGGTGACAGACCCGGAAATGTGCATGACTCCGTTTAAATTCAAATATTTCAATTATTCATTATTAGCATATGGTTTTATAATTATAATTATATTATATTGTGTTCATTTAAAGCTCTACAGTGATGATGCTTCTCCACCTCTCCCTGTTGCACTGGATATATTACAGGGACTGCACCCTGGCACGCATCAATCCAAAACTGGCAGGTAGCTTGATTTCACCTGTCTGCATGCTGATCACCTCTACTGTAATAAACAGTATATTCTATCATCTTGTATTGCTTGTCCTTATAAATTATATTATGAATACTTCCCAACTATGCCAAAGTTGGCATAGTTGGTCCAATGGAGACCTGTAAAATTGTAGAATCCCTAGAGTTTTCTGTACCAAACCCAACAAAATCCATATTAGATCAAACGTGGGTCAAAGTTTTCACTGAAGGAGTTAGCTGATACCAAATGTGCTAAATCAGCTAAATAGTGTTAACGTTGTATTCCATTTAATCTAAGTAAGTATAAAATGAACTATCACTGCTTCCTGTGTGTTGTCTGACTAGGGTTACGTCTGATTAGATGGAATGGATAGATGGAATGCAACTTGACTTTTGTTCCAATTTTTCAATCTGGTTTTCATTTAGATCCACATAATAGTCATCTCTGATAATGTATTTAGTGAGTCTATGAGTTACAGTTCCAGAAAGTATGTCACAAAATGTATGTACAGAAAAGAATGTTCTGTTCAACTACTCTGAGTCAGCCTAGAATGACTAACGCTTCAGCAACGGCGGATCACCCATAGTAGGCCTACATCAGTTTTGCCCCACAAAATTGACAAAATTTGATGAGGCAACATATAGAGTAGTACTGTAGGAAGTATTGAACTTAAAGGTACAGCAATAACAACAACACCAAAAAGAATAAAGCAATGGCCATGTAAAGTTGAAAATGGCCATGTAAAATGAATTACAAGATTTGACAACTTGAAAATCTGGGGATTGCCTAAAGGCATAAAAGGCCCTCTAACTCCCCAAAGAAGAAAATAATAGAAATGGTTTAGGGTCCCCAAAATGCTAAAGCTCACCCAGCCTTTGGGTATCTGGACGTATTAGTGTCACAGTAGTCACACCAGCCTCAGCCCTCACTTATAGCAGAAATCAATGGGCAACTGCTGGAATCCTTCAGTAAACATTAATGTAAAGTTGTAAATGATGTAACTGCTGTAAATGTTCTTTTTTTCATATATAGAGCTAGGTTTGTAGATGGAAGAATTCATAGTAATACATTTACTAAAGATTTATTGGAAACGATATACAGGAAACTTCGTAGTAGCCCTGTAAGAGTCTTTTAGAAGGTTGATAGAAATGTGGAAACCTCAACCTTTTTTTTCACAGTAACAAGGAGCACTATAGATGAACAAACTGAGAATCATGTCAGTCTATATTGGTGTGGCTCAGTGGCTAATATCCCACCAGAGAGCTACCATCCCATGTGGGAGGTTCAAATCCCAGTGTAGGTAGCAATCTGAGCTACACCAATAAGAGTCCCTGGGCAAGACTCCTAACACTGCACTGACCTACCTGTAAAAAAACAAATATCCTGGTTCAGTAGCTCTGGATAAGAGCGTAGCTAAATGCCTTAAATATAAATACTGTATATCACATACTCAGACATTATCAAGCTGACCAATTAAATTACAGACAGATAGCAGCTGACCAAGGACGGCAAACATCGGAGAGCATCCACAAACATCAGCTTTCTTTTAAAAAATCCACCTTAAAGCTTTTCCACTTTTATTTAGACACAATTCTCACCCTTATGTTATGGAAAACACCTGTAATTCTGTACAAAAAAAAGATATATTTGCTAAAGACTTGCTTGTTTTACACATATTTTACCAGGTGTGAAATCAGGCATTTCAAATTGGGAAGAGGGATACAATAACTTGAAATGTATTTGACCCACTGAGTTCACTAACAGTTCCAGCTAAAAGCTGATTTGCCTTTTGTAAAACCTCCATACCAACATGAAGCTATTTTAGTTAGATAGTAATCTGTTTGTGACTCCCTTGTGCTTCAAATGCAGTCTCAAATCCGCTGGATTTGATTACTCTTAACATCAAACAACAAAATGCTACTGATTAACTTCTTGTTCAGGATCTGGATTCTTCATCCGTTTCTGGTCAAATTAATTTAATTGCTTCCTTCTGCTCTTCTATGTTTCCATTGCTTTACTGCTAGAGCACTGTCAGGACCCTGTGATTCACTCCTAAGCCTGTATCGCAGGTTGGCCCAACCTCTGAATAAACTACCAAACCAAGAGCTGGCGTGTACACGAGTGGCAAATTCCACATCCATTGTTTATTGTTCCGAAACCTGTTTGCATAGCTGCTCATTTAACAGCCTTCCATATTGGATTTCAGGTAGGTATGTAGGTTATAATGCTTTATTCCAACATATGTAAGTTTTCAATAGCAAACTTTGATTATACTTGGTGGTGGCATGGAGTGTTGCCACAATCATTAAAGAGCATCCTTTTGAATTGTTCACTGTTGTTAACATTGAGAAACTGACCTGCCAAACAGCCTGCCAAACAGATTGACATGGCAATGTAATCTCTTCAGTAGAACATGAATCCAAAAATGTCTAAGTAGGCGACACTCTGAGCTAGAAGATCAGTTGTAATAGTTTGTCATCATTCCAAAAAGTGCCATGGCACAAGCTTATATCTTTAAAAAAAATGGCTTATCTGACACAGATTGGCATCTGACATCAAAGTTTACAAAAGAAGGCTTTATGACAATTAACCTGTTTTCACTTAGGGGTGTACTCACTTTCATTGTAAATGGTTTAGACATTAATGGCGGTGTGTTGAGTTATTTTACATGGTTTACAAGCTCTACACTAACTACTTTACATTGTATTAAAGTGTCACATCTTCAGCATTGTCCCATGAAAAGATATAATCAAATGTGAGGGGTGTATTTACTTTTTTATAGGTATATATAATTTCAATTTACTTATGTTTTGTTAACAACCGTTTTGATTTATGTTGATATAATGTGATTTGCAGTATTTGGCAGACGCCTTTATCCAGACCAACTAACAATTTGATCATTTCTAACACATGTAGGTAGTGTTAGACTCTCATTGGTACTGTGTAGAGTGCATGTCTAGGTGGAGATCAAATCCCCAGTCTACAACATAGAAGGTGAAGGTGCTACCCACTACCTATAATTGTATCATAATGGCTATAATACTATGATGTGCACACCTGAATGATGTTAAATGATTGCGCTGCTTTTCAAAAATACTACCAACAAGGCTGAGAGCGTGTAGCAATGCGTATGTGAGAGTAAAATACGTCACATGCAACCTTTACATGTTTATGAGCCCTCACTTCCTGCATCGAAACCACTGACCAAACCCGGCTTCCACTTAATCTTGTCTTGTGGCTGTATTTCACTTTGTAAACAAACTCAATGTTTTTTTAGCACATAGCACAGGGTGTGACTGACACAACACACGTCTCAGAACGGGGTCTGGTTCAACTGAGTGCATCATCAAGCTGTAGTGTTAGTAGAAAAGAGAAAGTTCTCTTCTGGAGCTTTAAGTTGCGTTTATGTAATCGCACTCTCAGGGGTGCATGTCAAGCATTAAAAAAGGCTAGTTCTGCATGTCAAGTACACAGAAAATAACTAGCACACTGTAATATGGGACACCCAGAGTGAGCTGTAGGGTCACGGCAAAGCATTTCACTATTGTACTGCAAGATGCTAGAATTTCAACTCCTACTCATTAATCACTTTCACATTATGTGTCTCTTTTAAGCGTAATTGGAATATTTTATCAAAGAAGCATCCTCCAAAAAGAGAGAGAAAGAGAAAGAGAGAGAGCTGGAGAGAAAATATAGGGCAACCACAATCAGGACATGGAGACTGAAAAAGAAAACACACTGATACTGCCATCAGTCCTACCAGCCTGCTAATCAGCCACCTAGGACCAAATGCCCTTACCACTGCTGCAGAAAAAAGCATCCATGCACCGGCAGCTGGATAGTTTGTGTCAAAAACTCCAACATGTTCACAAAAGTAGATCAGCTGAAGCATTTTCAGTGTGGGAGATAGCACAATGCAGCTGTTAGCTATGACTGGTCAATAAAGATATAAAATCTTATATAAAATTTAAAAATGCTGCCATTTGGGGTAAAGTAGGTAAACATTTAAGAACCTTTAAGCTAATATAATATTTGCAGTGATTAATGCTGTATATTTAAGATGGCAACAATTCTTTCCACCCTGGATGATGTGCTGAGTAGCTTCGCATTTCTTAAACAAACCTGTCGAAAGAAGTATCCCGGGGTTGTGGAAAATATGCTACTGTGTTTCAGAAGCATCAAATGAGTCAGGAACACAACTAAGGAGACACTGAAATGGCGGAAATCTAGTTAGAAACTGACCTACACATTAATTAAACCTGGAAGGATAGTCAGCTTTGGGTAAAGTGACTATAAAAATAACTGGCCGTGATTGGAGATCTTTTAAAAAAGCTTGGTGAAGTTGAATGATAAAAAATGGACAGTAGAATGGACTGAGTTTAAAAGTAAAAGTGAGAGCATTTCCACATCCACAGTGCACCCCATCTAAAAAGTCTTTGGGATGAGCTGGAGAAAACTTTACAGAGTGGTTCAATTCTCCTGTCCCAACTACAAAATCTCAGCCTGAAATGAAGGCAACTCTGGATGGAAATATATATAGTGACAGAAGACTGTTAAACAATGCCATGATGCATGCATACTGGCAGTCTGAGTGAATATCAGAGTGAGTCAGTTAGTTGTTTGAAATGTGTTGATTTTGATAGTGAGAGCCTGAAAAGGAAACTCCAGGTCAAAAATCAGGAATTATTCTGTTTTCACACTGTGGTGTTCGGAGCAATGCTCTTTGCTTCAAGGCTTGGCCTTAGTGTCAGTGTCACCCTTAACAGAAGAATACAGAAAAGAAGAAAGGATCAGAGAAGCAATACAAACCGAATAGCATAGCCACATGAAGGCCCTTCCCCCTGAAGCACAAACACATACACCCGACCCATTCATCCTACTGCTTGGTAAACCACAAATCTCTTTGAAGACGTAACAGATGTCAGTCATGAGCCACCTGAATTTGCCTCAAATAGCCAAATGCAACTGCCCAGATCGATTATGGTCTGCTGCTGCCTAATAATAAACATGGTATGTTTGAGTCCACCTAACCTATTAAGCAATCAAGGCTGTCCAAAAATACCAGGCTTGTCCTATGGCCGTTCACTCAAGTCTGCCTACTGTACTGCGCTGACTGCTAGGCAGTGACTGAAGGATCAGCGGTACTGTTTAGAGCTCACAGTGACCCACAGGGTGCCCGTCATTTTTTCAATAGAAACCACGGGGCGTGATTAAAGGAAGAACCCTACCGAACTAATGAAGATTATGACAGTAAATGGCACGGCACAGTAGGTGCTCACTTAGGCTTGTTTTACAGTCCTGAAGGACAGAGCTCATTCATGTATTGTTACCTCTCCTAAATGGTTCAATGGCTAGAACAACTGGTATCCTTAACCTCCTGGCTTTAATTCATTTGGTCCCCAACTGGAGTGGCCCTGTCCTGCATAATTTTGCGCGATCCCTGCTTTGACACATTTGGTACAAATAATCAGCCGATTAACAAGCCTCTCCTGAGCTAAAGTGGCTATATGCAAAGAGTGAAAATGTGTAAAGGACATGGGCTAAGCCAGGATCAAGAACAGGGAATAAGATTTTGACTTACACCAATAAAACCTCAAGTATTTCATGTTTAATTTCTGAAGGAATCACACAATTCTTTAGTTCTTTGAGTCAAAATTTGTTTTTGGCAACCTTATATAAACAACAACTGTATTAAATAACAGCACTGAGTAAGTGCTGGGCATAAGTCAGGGACCACCCCTCTTTTAGTTAACCTTAAATCAAACAGCAAGAATTCCTTTTCCAGCATTAGGAAATAGAAACAACAACAACAATAACAACAACAACAACAACAACAACAAAAACCCTCAACAACTAAATATGTAAAGACACCTGTGGATTTTTTCAAAGATGAAAGCGCAGATGGTCTATGAAGTCTTGCATGTTTGTTAAGGGTTTTATCATTTTTAAATCAGTTTTTTGTTAAGAAATCTGTTTTATCCTCCTGTAAAGTTCTATTTTGGAGGTTTAATAAACTGCTTAATTCCATGAGTGTTATTTTATAATCTGATGTCTTAATTTTTGTTCTAAATTAAAGCTTTCATCTGAAAATAAGGAAAACCTTCTGTGAGTAGCCATGTCTAAACTTTTCTTTGTATGTACTGTATCTACTATTTGTGTGCTTAATGACTTAATCTTGATTGGAAATGAACTAAATGAAGCATGCTCACTGACACAGTACAGTATATACATTACTGTATACTTCTGGCCAAGACTTTGCAGAAGTACTGTATTAGCTACACAGCTTGACATGTTCAGTTGTGATACTGGTGCTGATTCTTAACTGACAGAGATCCTGAAGTGCTGTACTAAGCAACAGAAATGTCGAAATGTCGATACTAACATTACCCATCACTGTCGGAGAGATGGACAGATTCAAACCTCCTGGGGGTACCGCCTAAGTGAATGGGTTGCTTTGGTGTTCAGAATGATTAACAGTGGGGCTTTCAGATTATAACTGCTGAACACATCTGCTGTTTACACTACGTGAACATTCCATGATAAGTGGACCAACAGAAATGCGCCCCCACTCCCCACCCAAAAAGTCTGGTTTCACTGACTTACATTCAAGTTAAATGTTTTTGCCCTTCCCTGCAGTATTTGTTTTTCTTTGGACAGCTGACGTACAAGCATAGATTAGACATTTACATTTATGGCATTTAGCCAATGCTCTTATCCAGAGCTACTTTATTCGTATTACAGGTATGCCAGTGCAGTGTTAGAGGTCTTGTCCAGGGACCCCCTATTGATGTAGCTCAGCATTTGCTATTAGACTGGAATTCGAACCCCTGTCTCCTACATGGGGTGGTAGCTTTCTGTTGGGTAGTGGTGTTATCGGCTGAGCCACACATGTTCTGTTATCTTCTGTATCATTTCTTATTTATTCATATTGAGCTCTGTGTTTTTGGTTTTTCTGTAATGAGACTTTTAGTATCGGGATAATACATTTTCGTATTGCTCAGTAAGATAAGATAAGATAATCCTTTACTGATCCCACAGTGGGGAAATTTGCAGTATGGAATGGAAAAGAAATGAAGTGGTACCGCCCTTTTCTACTTAAGACAAATATCTGACTGCTGAGCTGAAGAAAGTGTGTTTGTGTATAAAGTGGCATAACCTGACTTTGATCCCATTCTTGTACTCATTTACTGGTTCAGTGCTGAGGGACCTAGTATGCTCTCGTAATCAGGCGGATTAGAAGGATTGGAAAGATTTAATCTTTTTCACAATAGTCTAATAGCTGCTGTCGCATAGGGTGGCAAGTGTCACTAATCGGGCTGACTGAGAACATTTCAACAGCTCCTTGTGCAAGATTTAGCTTTTAGAGGTTTCTCTTCTTCAAGAGAAAGCCTGGGACTATTTGGTAAGTATTAGTAAACTGGGAATGAAACATAACATAAAAACAGATATTTGATGACAAAACTGCTTAAAATGGCAAACAAGTCTGCCTGTACTACATTTCTGTATTCTGTAAACACTGATAGGCCAGAAATTCTGATCCCTGACCTTTGGGATTGCTCTATTTTTGTTTTGACTGTTTAGCAAGGAGTGAGCCACGCAGATACTGATGACACTTTTCAAGTAAGAATACTGATTCCAGCATTCTTACCTCCTCTTTAATGTGGTGTATGCAGACGAAGTGGCAAAACCACATGCCATGTGTGCCTATCATTTCACTACATCATCCGGAAACCTTCTTGGGGGTATTTCGACACAGAAACTGTTTTTTTATTTTCTATCGGTCTCAGCCAGAGGATTGTGGGTTCTCATTTCTGGACCAAATACAGTCATTTATAGTGTAATCATTTGGCCAAAAAAAGGTGTGAGCAGTTTGAGGACATCTGTGCCATAAGCCCCACCTCCTGGACCCTAAAAGGAGGAGACGGAAGAGAGATGGATGGGCAACAAGCTCAAAAGCTCATAGACAGACAAGGTTTAACCTGAAGCCACTGGGTTCTCTCCTACCTCTGACACTCCGAACTACACTACCCATCAAGAGTACACTACCCATTGTGAGGTGTTGCCAAATTGTTGACTTTCTGAGCGGTTCTCCCACTTTACTCTATCTTGCCTATCTGGTTTTGACTTCCATTTGTTCTCTGGTGTTTGATTATAACGTGTTTGCTGGCTCTGTTGGATTCTTTGGCTTTGACTAGTTCTTATGGTTTGGGCTCTCTTCTCTCTCCATCTGGTATGTATTAGTAGTGAATGAAGTTAGCGAGTAAGTGTTCTTAATGTAAGCTCACCAGACAAAATGAGTCACCTGTGACTAGGGTTGCCACCTTTCAGCAATAAAAATATAGGATGCCTACCACGGCTCCTCTGGGCCATGACCACCACGGGTCCGACTCCTGCAGGGTGGGGTGCCTGCACCAGTGGTATGTTTCATTTTGTGCCTGTGTTTTTATTAGAGGGGTGATCAAGAAAGTAATTAGTCATAACTAAAGCTTGAAGTGCTTTATTACCAGTAAACATCAATCTCTTACGAAGTCCATTTTTAAGTCCATAACTATAGGGACTCAGAGCAAAAGCATATCTGCTTATTCAGTCCCTCAGCAGTCCCGGGTTCATCAGAAACCGGTACTTCTTTTAACAAGGGTACTTCTGTACTTTTGCCAGCGGTGTCGCATTTGAGGAAGTGGTGAAGTATTGGGGTAGTGGACATTTTTAAAAGGCCCGGGATTCGTGAGCAGCGCCGGTGTGTGGTGTCTGTCTCTAGGCAACCATGAAAGCACCACACGCAAGCAGCCAGGCACAGACGCACAGAAGAGCGGAGCTGGGAGATTTAGCGTTCATGTGCGTGTGACAGACATATGTACTGGACATTTATGGAAACACGGAACAAATGTTACGTATTCCTATTGAACCAAATACGTATTGGTTCAATATGGGACACAGCATTTAATTGCCAGATAAAGGACGATTCTGTATTTTACGGGACAGGTGCTAATCCTACCTGTGACTGAAAAATACCTAATAGCTTGTAATACCTCCACAAGCACAAACAGCTGTTTCTGGGTGTAGGCCACATCCATGTTCAACCACTGGTGCATCAAAGAATTGGATGCCTTCCGTAGCTCAATTCTGAGGACTCAATTCCTGTAGACTGGGATTTTTGGCATTGCCAGTAAACCTATATAACCATACCCTTCCATACACTACTTACAGCTACTTACTGCACACTATGGTTATTGGAAACGTTCAAATGCAATCATTCCCTTTAACACGTCATTGGCTTTGAGGCCCGTTTCCCACACATTAAATAAATCATTCACTGCACTGTAACCCCCACTTCTCAATGTAAGAATTCCAGCGCTGACAGGCATCACAGGTATTTATAGCTCAATCAGCCTTGTGTAGCACCATCTGATGGAGCCTGAAGTTACTACCACTAAACACGCAAGGTGACTCAGAAAGCTTATCCTGCTAAAAATATTCCCATTATTACTAATTAGAAACTAAGTTAGAGTAAAACTGTATGTTTCCTTAAGCCAGTAGGAATGCCATGCTGCAGTGCTCACGTATTGCGGCCTCTCCCAGGACAAACACAACAGCCCTGCTCGACTTCATGACCGGCCTATTTGCTATTCGTCTCAAAGGACAGAACGATCTATAGAGGGAGTTAATCGCACTAAAGGTTGGCAGGTTTCACAAAACCTCTCCCTCCTATTCACAAGTGGAAAATGCTGCACTGTGTTTTGTGTGTGCGTGAGAAGCAGAGTGCTGGAACAAACCCAACCATCAGGCCATCAGTATGATCAATCTGCTCACACTGCAGCTGGAGTACAGTACTGCACTGCATTTGCAAGCACTGCAGGAGCCGGTAAGCTGATAAAATGACCTTTCCATGCTAATCTGTAACTGACTGTAAACTCCACAGAGCTCAATCAGTTTATGGCAATGACAGGCAGACCACACCATGTGTGTAAGAAATATACCCGTGTGAGAATCTCGTGGAGCTGACCCAATATAAATTTGCTTATAGTCCCAAGACAAAAAACGTAATGCCATTTCAAAACACACAAGCAAACATGTCAAATATTACATCAGCATAAATGATAAACTCTTAATGTAAAATCTTCTCAAATTAAAGAGAAAATCACCCACAGGTTCTAGTTCTGAATAGGTCATTTTGGTTGTAAGTCAAAGTCATTCAGAGTGGATTGATGTGAAATGCTGCACTGCAAAGAAACCTCCAGACCAAGTCCACAATGGTGGTGATAAGCTCACCAGATACATACCTATACCTGAAACATACCTAATAGCATGTAATACCTCTATGAGCATTGTTAACAGATGCGATCGGATTCGGCAAGTTTCGGAATGCCACATCAATGTTCAGACACTTGTTTTGCATCAAAGAATTGTGCAGTCCAGCCAGATTTGGTGGATGCCTTCCCTGGCAAAATCCGGAGAAGAATTTCTTGTAGACTGGGATTTTAGCCACTGTTAATATGACCATACGCTGCCATACACCTGCAAATTCAGCTACTTCCTCTAGACCATGGCCTTTGGCATGTCCAAATCCAATCACTCGTTTTAGCCAATCATTAACATCTGCTTTGGGACCATTTTCCACACATCAAATGAGACTTTCACTGAACTACCTTCTCTTAATCTGTGAATCTTGCCATCCAGCCCGCTGGTATTTAGAGCTTATCGTCCTTGTGCAGCACCACCTGCAGGAGCCTAACACTTTACATTTACAAGTACTGACAAACTAACATGAAGAAATGCATAGGGTAACAAAAAGTAATGCATTAGTTAACATGAAGACATGCATTTGCTGATATGGAATAATACATTAATGGGTTTAAATGTGATGTAATGTAATTAAATAGTTACAATTGTCACTTAATCTTAAGTAAACATCTAAAAACTATATGTTTACATGTTAATTAAATATGTCATGTTAAGTCCTACTAAAATTCACAATGTTAAAGGTTTTACTGTTTTCTATATCTTTGCTGCTTGCATGATACAGTCAATAAGACAAGTGGATAAGTCAAGTGGAAAAAACAACATCTTTTAGGCAGCTGTGCAAGTATGTATGTGCATGAACAACATAGAGCCACCTGGCCTGTAGGCATGTGTACACACACCATGTTCTACATCTGCACAGTGACGTATCAACAGTTCTAACGGACTTATTTGAAGCTCTCAAGTACTTGACAAACAAACAAGCATATAAATAGACTCTGTGGTCTTTCTGTGTGCACAGTACAGACAAGAACATTCTAAGTAAGGTGGGGCGGGGGTTATGCTGGAAAGCAGTGGGGCTTGCTCGTTTGAAATTCATGAGAGCTAGTTGCACCTCAGATTTATTTCCATAGCATCCTGTGGAAAATGAACACACACACACACACATGTGTAGGTGACACTGTTTTGTTTGTTTACGTTCGATACAATACTTGTTTGTGTACCACCCACGTCAAGTTTTTTTTGCAGGTTTGCAGCCACATTCTGGGGTAGTCAGCGTCCTGTTGACTTTTGTGGTTGACATGCAAGCACAGTGATATCACCGTTGAAGCAGTGATCTTAAAATAGCAGAAGTGCTTTTTCCAACCGCTGTCATTTCCATCCACCACTGATCACCACTGAAATGTGAAATGATGCTAATGTAACAACCTGAAGACCCTTGGCCATCATTACTATCACACACTTATGTGTGTAGTATTATTACTGTTATTATTATTAGCATAAATAATACAAAGCATTTACATTTGCATAAATAATCAGCTCATTAACACAAAACAACACAGATTCCTCAAACAGCTAAGTTATATATATATATTTTAAAAAACAGTTGCATCCAGAAGGAAGTGTTGAATTGAAATGCTATTCGTAAAGAAGATAAAGGTTACCTTGAACAACAAATGATGATAAATTGGAACCCCCTCAGAAAACTATCTAAATAACTAAAACACAATGAGTTTAGTTTAAGCTTACTTGGGTTTACAAGAAAGCAAACGAATCTACAAGAGTCATTTGACATGTAGGAGTTCAAAGCCAAGTACAGGAATGAAGAGACCAAGAATCAAGCGGATGTGTGAGCTGAGCCGGTGTGTGAGGCAAATCAAAAGCTTGCAGGATACATACCTTAGAATTCCCCAGCCTTTGAAAAGCAATGCGCTACATGACTCTAAATGACTCAGGTGTTTCATGACCCATCAGTGCTGGGTGATCTAAGAGCCATCACTCAATTCCATAACCATGTTATATTAACCATACTAGCTTTATATTAAATGTATTGTTCCATGAAGACCTGTGAATAAGCGACTGCAAGCTGCTTTGGTGCTTGTGTAACTTGGACTGACCATTGATGTCAAATTGGGATTTCATTGGACTGAAGTGGCGTTCCCTTATTAAATCACAATCAAAGCTCTTGAGGAATGTCACAAACATTGTCCAGGACATGCTGAGGTGATGTAAGTCAGTTCGTCACTAGATTGCATACGTCAGAGAGCTGTTGGAATAAGAGGATCAGCCTGGGCTTCCAAAGGCAGGAAATGCTGGAATAACGTCCGGGGCTAAGTCTGCAGGGTGCTTTTCTACTTATCCCTTGGATACTAAGATGTGTGCTGCCAAGGTGAAGTATTGATTCTATAGATCCTGCACAATTAGGCTTCATTATCAGTTAGTCACCAGTCACACCCCAGTGGATTTACCAACTAGTGTCTGAATAAAGCAATCGCTTCAGAAATGTAAGAGTGTATTGTGAGCCGTGTGTGGATAAAATGACCTGGCATTTTAGAGACACTGTATGTAAGTTTATATTGCCTTGTTGGGTCAATATTGATACAAAACTTACTACAGTGTGGGTTATTCTTAAGCGTTCAATTTATTCAAGGCGTGGGACTGACTATCCTGTATTACTTTCTGGACCAGGTGTGGCTGACGTTGCATCTTAGAACAGTTATACCAGTCTCTCTATGCCCTGATATCTTGTTATATCAATTTCCATTACAAGTTAAGAAAGTGTCATCTTGGAGGGTTTTAAGGTGGACTGCATAATGAGTGCTGTTTCATAGGTTAATGTCTTTCTCTTTTGTTCAACATTAAAGCATTGAGCTAATAATAAAGAAACTTTCTATGAGTTACCAAGTCTAAACTTTTTACTGGTAGCATAACATGTGTCTCCTTTAAAAGGCCTGCTTCCTATTTGACTTCTCCAGTTGTCCACTGCATTGTCCACTATGTAATACAGCAGTTAATGTAGTGGTACACTACAATGAACCTTGTAGCATTTCTAATAATAGTTTACTCTTACCCAAATCCTGAGGAAAAAAAGTGGTTTAGAACATATATTGTGTGGTTGGTGTGATTCAACGGATAACGCCACTAACTGTCATTGAGGTACCACTGAGTCCTTGGGCAAGACTCCTAACCCTACACTGGCCTACCTGTAATACGATTAACCGCATAGGTCACTCTGGACAACAGCGTCAATGCCGACATGCCATCAATTTAAATGTAAAGTTGTGTCTATGAGCAGAGTTTGTGCTACGGTGGCTGGTGAGCAGAGTTCCCATCATTTTGACTCTTAGAATCATTTTCTCACAGGCGACCCCAACTCCCAGAACTCCCACTGCTGGAATCAAGGAATTGACTCTTTTGGATTTGACTCCACATCACAACCAGGATACACAGGATACAAAAGAAATGTTTCATTCAGGTAAAAAAAAAATCTCCTGCAGGCAGCATTTGCATGGTTAGTAAGTGAAGTAATAACATTATTATACCATGTAAATCCAATCTAACTGAAGATTAACCAGAGAGAGCAATTAATGTAATGACTTCTGATTTTACCTCAGCTAATGTTAACCACATCAGATTAGCACTGTTTAGCTCAGTGTGCAAAGTCAGTTGTGTAAAATACAATAAAGAAAATTAATAATCACATTGCAAACACTATTTACATAAAATCTAGTAAGCCCAAAGTAATACATTAAGAATGGTTACAATGTTTAACTAATGTTAGGTAAACATGTAACACCACATGTTCAGCAAGTGTGTAACAATTACATGTGTACATGTTAAGTAAACATACAACACTTGATAAATGTTTACCTAACGTTAATTAACCATTGTTAATATATTACTTCATGTTAACTAATGCATTACTTGTTATATTAAACACTTATTATAAAGTCTTATCAAAATTCCGAATGCAGCTTTATTTCATTATCTGCACAAGCAGAATATAAAAGGAGGTGGAAGATTGTTTATCAGCACTCTTCCTGTGATGTGCATGTGGTGTAGATATGGATGCGAGCCGCAGTTCTGCTTGCTCTCTGATTACTGTCTTTAGCTCGATTTACAATAAACCTAACTCTCACATGCATCCGGCCTCCGCGACTGCTCTGTTACACACGCAAGCTGCTATCCAATTCGAGCCAAGGTCATGAGTCAGCAGAAACAAATATAAAGGCAAATATCACACTGACAATCTATAATTAGTCACATGCTAGCAGTTTAAATGAAATAATGCATTTCACTGGCCTTGTGGAGTTATACGTCAGACTCTGATTCACAGTGCGTGGATTAAAAAAGCGCTAGACTCCCATGGGCTCCATAGATGCTTTACACACTCATATTAATACATCTGAGTGAATCGGGTTTAAGCATGGCTCAAGCCTGCGTCAGGCAGAACAGAGCCACTAATTGCAAAAGAGAGCGAGGAAACAGGAAGAGTGGAGGGAGAGGGGGTGACGTCAGACCGGGATTGTGATGTAATTAAAGTGCAAGAGGTCGTCTCTGAGGCCTGGATGTGGGGAACTCAGTTTGCTTTGAGAGAGGGCTTTTCCCTTTCCTGATTGCTCAAGTATTCTTAGAATTTATATCAGAAAGCTTCACTCCAGCTGCTGTTCCACAGCTTCTGCAACACAATTTAGGTTAAGTTGCATTTTAGATGAAATTGCATTTATTGCTAATGCTTCAATGCAGTAAAACTAGCAATACACTGCAGGCCCCAGTGCATTTCAATGGACCTATAATGCTTGAGAGGCCAAAATGCTGGCTGAAATAAAATGTCATTTTAGCTTCACAAAGTTGTCTGGTTTCTTCAAATCTGAATGAATCATTTAATTGTATTTTAAAAAGTAAGTTAATGGAAGAAGAATCTGTTTTAATGTGCTATCCACTTATTTATTACAAATTAATAATAATAATTAAAGGTCATACCTTTTGGGTCTCCCTGACACCGCCGATTGTAAGTGCACTATCCTATGAGGTCACTCTCACATGTCCACAGTCAACCAATCATTCAAGGTATGATTTGTTTCACCTGACACAATCCACACATCCTGTTTAACTCCGGCCACACGCTCTTTGTGGATTTTTGCCAAACCCAGTTTTCAATTCTGAGCGTTTCTCCTTTGCCTTTCTTGTTTCTGGTTTCGACTTCCCTTTGTCTTCGACTTTCGCTCTCTTGATTCTCCCTTGGTTCTGTCTGCCTCATTCTAATTCTTGCTGGTTTTCAACTCTTCTTCTGTTTTCCTGACGATTTTCTCAGATTTCCCCTCTGGTTGGATTTTGGACCTCTGCTTGTCTCTCGCTCTATGATCTGGCATTGCCCTGTTTTGATGCATGCTTGTTCTCTGCTGTTGTGTGCCTTTTTAATTCTACTTGCATTCTGTATTGTGAGTGCTTTGTATTTGAACTTCTTAAGTGTCATTAAAATAAAAACCGTAAATGTCTTTTCTGTCCACTAAACAAAACCGTATGCACAAAAATAATGTTCCTCATATTAATGCTTAGAACGCATCCTTACACAGATCATGTCTGTAAGTTAACCCTTTCCTGACTTATGAAGCATATGAAAGAGCTTCCTAGGACTGAGGTACAAAGTACGAGGTTAGGCCTCTCAGGGTTAAGGTCTAATGCTCATCAGCTCATCATGGTTAAAGGACTTCTACTCTTCTACGTCCACTAAAACGTGGTGGAAGTAATAAAAAGTTATAGAAAGTGTCAAAACTGTTCACTTGATAACATTTCTTTTCATGTGGCGAGTAGGCTTGTGTGCATCAGAGAGCTATGCTACCTCTTGTGTAAACGCTTTTCAGGGTTCTCATAAGCAGGAAGGTCTTAGCAGTGGTGCTAGACTAAATATACCACTTATACTGCGCAGAGGTAATGTAGGATGATGTCACCGGCAAATAGTCACAGAGGCATTAACTGGGAATTACATCAATTCAACTGCCCAGAAGAAGGTAATGATAAACCACTTACGTATTTTACCAAAAAACACACAGAAACAGCTGAATACAACTGAGATTGCCAGATAATAGGACGCTCCTGTGAGAAAGCACTCAAGTTGCTACAAAAGTAAAGCTGAGGATTACTCTGATTGCAGCTAGTACATATGGTTCAACTGGATCAAGGCAAGTCTAGTTGCTGAAGTTGGCAAGTGGATTAAATCATGGCATATCAGAATCATGGCAACGCAGAAGTAGTAAATATGGAAATAGGTCATTTCATCAATTGACTATTTTGGTGATCCGAGCATACCATCTAACTACCCAAGTCACAAACATGAAAGAGGAAATGGAGTACCTTTCATTGTCAACAAGGCTATCATCGGATGCAATGCTATGAAAGATCATCCAATGTCAATCCAGTATCATTCAAACAATACAGTCATCCAGGTTTATGCCCCAACAACAAATCTGTTTAATAAAGAAACTGAACAGTTTTATGGTCAAACTCAGGCTGAAATTGACAGGACAAAAAATGTTCTCATTGCTAATACATTTTTCAAGCAACCAAAATTATATTACAGAATACATTCTTCGCACAAACAGACCACAAACTGCTAATGAGTGAGCTCCATTTGAATTTGGGGACAAAATATCCAACCTTCAGACTTTAAAAATATGACTTACCATCTGTCTTCAAAGAAAACATCAGGAATCCAGTTCAAATGCTGGATGTAACTGACAGAGATCCAGAGAAGCTATGGACAGGTCTCAAAGAGGTCATCAAAGAAGAGTCGGCAAAAAAAACCTGGCAAGAACAAAAAAGGAGAAAGAAATCAAAGTGGTTGATTGATAAAAAGGGAAGATTGCAAAAAAGAGAAGAGAAGCCAAGATCAAGAAGGACAAAGATCTTCTAGGAGAACTAAACTCTACATTTCAGAGAGCTGCCAGGAAGGACACAGACCAATACTACAACAACACCTTTAAATAAACTGAAAAGGGAAACAAACTTACTTGGGAAAACAATGATTGTTTTTCAGATAAGGGAGGTCAAAAATGAATTTCAGCCATTAGTCTACTCTAAGTTATGTAAATAGACAACAATGGACAATACATAGCAGAGCTCTATTAAAGGATTGGCAGTTACAAAACTTTTGTTCATGTTGGCTAATCAGAGGAAACTAGTGCTAGTAGATGAAGTCAGGCAGGCCATGAGATCACTGTCAAAGAAGAAAGCCACAGGGTTTGATAGAAATGTAAAAGGAATAAACAAAGATTCAAAAAACAGTTTACTGACCAAATGAGAAAAATAAATCTGGATAACAGCTTCATGTACAGTAGCATGGAAGAGGTCAGTTTATATCTCAATACTAAAGAATAGAGCCAGGAAAGAGTGTGCAAACGATTGTACAATTCCTGTAATATCACTAAACAGTAAAAGTAAGATCATTCAGGAGAGCGAGCTGGTAGATGTGCAAACAGGATTCAGAAAAAGGCAAAAAAACAAGTGACATCATACCAGATGTACACTGGATCATTGAAAAGGGGAAGGAATTCAAGAAGGAAGCCAGCGTGCATTTCATTGATTACAGCAAAGTTTAGGCTATTTTGGCTACATAAAAAGTATGGAATGGTAACAGCAGAGCATCTAATCATTCTAACGAGGAGTCTCTACATGATCAACAAGCCACAGTCAGGACAGAAATTGGACAACCGGTTTTACACAGAAGGGAGTTAGACAAGGCTGCATAGGGCATATAATGACAACACCTGTTTACCCTATATGCATGTAGGGAGCCCTTATAGGGAGGTCTGTGTGACCTTCTGGCTCTCCCTTTTTAATTATACTGTAATAGCCAGGCCTGCTGGAGTCACTGCTGCACTCTGTTAACACCATATAGTGTGTTCAGGTATTCTGTCAGAGCTAACAGTCTGTCTGTTCTCTTTGAGCTGAACTGCTACCCATCCTGTGTGGCCTGATGCTGTTGCTACATCTGCTCTGACTGGGAGCCACTGATGCCTTTAACCACCACAGAGCTCCCGGCTGTCATGCACTGTTGAGGCTTGGCCTGCATTCTGCTGACCCATCTTATGACCCACCAACATCATTACAGACTAATCAGACATTATACCCTCCTTTCTTGTGCTGTATTGTATCTGGTGTTGACTCGAGGAGGATGGGTTCCCCCTTTGAGTCTTGGTTCCTCTCGAGGTTTCTTCCTTCCTAACTAAGGGAGTTTTCCTTGCCACTGTCGCCCTCGGCTTGCTCATTGGGGGCTCGAACCCCCGATTCTTTGTAAAGATCCTTTGTAAATTTGCCTTGTGACAAAATCTATTGTAAAAAGCGCTATAAAAAATAAATGTTGACATGACATGTAAATCTGGATGACAGAAGGCCACTACAATGAAAGTTAAAGACCAGAGTGAAAATACTTCTGGTCAATATGAAGAACATTCAGGTTATGACAACAGGAAAGAATGATTAAGTTTCCGTTGATATAAATATAAATATGTATAATAGGATGAGCATGAGTCTCAGCTATGTAGTCATCTTTTCATTCTGAGCCACTCAGTGAATGCTCATGCTCAGTGATGAAATCTTCCACACTCAATTCTGTAATGCTAGAACAGAGCCAGGACACAATACAAACAAAGCAGGGCCTGGCCAGTATAATCCTCTGATTAAGCATGGATAAAGTGTCTTTAAATGTATATCAAAATAACTCCATTCAGGAAAGTTATTTTAAACAACTACACCTAATATCATTACTGTCAGGCGCTAAGCTAAGCTAATGCCACTAAACTAAGCCTAATTTACGCTTATTCTGACCATGTTCTTCAGAAATCACTAAATTAGGCTTAGTTTTCTCACCAGGTACATATGTTTCTACATATAGGCCATATCATCATGTAGGCCATATCAGTGTTCGGTTGTAATAGAAAGGCGGTAGATGCTGACTGTAGAGTTTAGCAGGAATCCTGTTTTAAGCCTCAGTGGGAATTCCAGTAGAGCTGCTAAAAGTTCACAGCCCACACATTACACTCAACAATGCATTTACTCGCATTGTCTTAGTGCAAGCTGCTGATTCAGGCTCAACACCTTTGCTTTATCTCTTATAATGCTGAAATGAGGTAGGTGGTGCACTTCCTAGCAACAAAACAATGTGTACCCACTGGCACTCAACACTATCGCTGGCGTTAAAGTAGGTTTTGTTTTTCCATTTTTATTTGATCTTTGATGTTGACCTCTGAAACATGTCACGAGACAATAAAACAATCTGAATGCCATTCCATAATTAAGCACATTTATGGCACTTAAAGAGGCATATCTAAGGCCTGTTTACAAATGTACAATGGTTATAGCTTTGACATGAGCTTATCAAATCTTTGATGTTGACCTCTGAAACATGTCAGACGACAATAAAACAATCTGAATGCCATTCTATAATTAAGCACATCTATGGCAAATATGGAAGCATATCTATGGCCTTTTTACAAATGAACAACGGCTATAGCTTTGACATGAGATTATCAAATCCACTGAAAGGTATGAACAGAGGGCCGTGGTCCTGCCTCTGAAACACACTCCCAAAACCATGACTCATCTGTCTGGGAACATTTTAACCATACAGCACAATGTTGCCACCAGCTGGAGAATCCAGACTTTAGTGACTTTTCCAATGGAGCTGTTTGGTGAACTACTGTAAAAATGCAACCGCTTAACTACATCACCAACAACTTCCCACCATATAGCATTGGCTATGCTCAATTTTTACGTTTAGGCATTCTTTGAACGCAGCCACTGCTGTTTACACTGTGTGATAATGTTGTGATGAATGGACTAACTGAAATGGCCCAAAACTGCCCGGAAAAAAATTAATTCCATTGACTTGCACTGAAGTTAAATTATTATTTTTTCCCTCTCCTGTAAATTAGGCATTTTGGAGATCACCAACAATAGAGAGTTATAGAGAGTCACCAAACAAAAGAGTTAATGGATCATTAGTTAAGCTTATCCTCAACACAAGCTAAAAAGTATTTGTGGGTGAAAATTTGATTTGTGTAAATAAAATGTTTTAAGAAAGTTTTCAGATGTCTGAGGACTCGCAGTGGTCATTTGACATCCAGAGGATCATATACATATATATATATATATATATATATATATATATAAATATCAAATACAGAAGTCCTGCCAGAATAACATGACTGTGCGTAGGCCCAGCTGGAGTGGATATATAAGCACATCAGTCAGGAGATAACCACTGGACTCAAGGATTTCCTCATTACTCACACTTTCCCTTCTGTTTCCAGATCAGCTGATCCGTGTTTTTAGGGTAAACAGTGTTTTCTCTCTATCATACGTAAACACGTGTAAACTTTGCTCATATGATGAAACTTATCAAAATCATGTGATGGGAAAATCCTGCGTTCACATGAGTCAGACGCTGACATTGCAGAACAACATCATCTATATCATGCTCTGTTAAAAATTTCATTTGTTACAACATTTGATGACTTGTCATAAATAAAACTTAGATAATCAAATGCTCTGTAGCTGGCACTCAGCTTAACCTCCTGAGACCCCAGGGGTCCTCATATGAGGACATTACATTTCTGCTTCTCTGCACCATGATACTTTTTAAAACGTTGACCCTTTGGCCTCATATGAGGACATTGTTTTTTGCCAAAACAGCTTCCTGTACAAAGACAACGCTTAGTTTTTATAACTGTTGGGTCCTACTAATCACAAATAGCTAGGAGAAATTAAAATTGCACACTAAGCAAGTCCGGGTCTCAGGAGATTATAGCACTTGTTCTCAGAGGTCCAGAGAAGGTCAGGACTGAACTAGCAATAACACAGCAGTAGAAATCGTCTCTGTGGGCCTCTCATGGTGTTAGAACGTTCTTAAAAAGGCACAACAGCACCTACATGTTTGCTTTCTCCCCCTCCACAGCCTAGCTGAAGTATGGTTACTCAGTAACTAAAGAAAGATTTTCCCATATCAGTAAACAGCTATTGCCATACTATAAAAACAGCAGCACCCATAGAAGTTCAGTAGTGTTCAGTATGGTTTCAGTCCAATTACAAACAATCAGTGACAGCAAACCTACATTCATTTGTGAGATTATGCAGATGTGGGCTCCTGTTAATACTTCTAATACACACAAAAGCTGCCTGACTGCCGATAGTGCTTCCATATGGAGTGAATGAGTTACAAACCAGTTCCATGAGGTGCTTTTCACTTATGGTTTGTAAATCATATTTATTATACTGCTAGACCGTAGAAAGTGTCTGAGTCAGAACCACCAAGTTCAAAAACAGTTTAAAACCCAGAACCGTCAAGTTCTTTACACCGGCAGCATCTACCACAAGTATTATAGTATAGACTGTTACTTATCTATCCCTGATCACCCAACCATTTACACACTGGGTTTTCAAATTTACCACTAGCCCACAAGACTATACGCCCTTGAACTGCTCCTCTATACATGAACATCTGAGCTGTGTTTTCTAGATACTGAACATCTTTACTATACATTGTATGGCTGTTTTAGCCTTTTACCTGAACACTAGCTGCTCACCACCTGCACTGTACAACATTATTTATACATCTACTGTTCACAATCATATTTAACTGCACACCAGGCTACCTCAACATACTGTGCCTTCCCATATGTATACTTAACACTAAGCTGTATTTTACTCTACTGCATATGCTAACAGCTGTTTGCACCTCTCTTCTAATATTCTAACATTGACACACAGTTACTGCGTATGCACATCTAGCACAGGTTCAATATTTATGCATACATGGTCTCCGTCCTCTTGTTTTTGCACCATTACTTACTATTTATCTACATAAATAGCGTGATGATGTTTTGTTTTACTGTACAGTCCTGTATTGGTATTATGGAATAACTTGTGGCAATGGTACACTGGACGTGATCTACCATTAACTGATGAGATTCACTGAAATTCATTATTCCAAGATTCTACTCATACAGGACAATGATGGACGTTGTGCTGTGTTGACTATAAAGACACTGAACTGACAAAATGCAGTACACATTCTATTAGCAGACTATATAGATTTAGTGCCCTCACATCCGTACCCAGTATACCATAACACTTTTTTTATCAACTACAGAGCTGAGAATCAGAAAACCAGTGATGAACAAACTAAATGGTGACCAACAAAGACAACATTTGTATTTGTTCACCAATATTGTGGATCTCTATGTGAACCTCAAAGTGCAACATGAGTGGAAGTGTAATGTAGATATATACATGTATAACATGTCAGCGCTGTCCAGAGAAAAACAAGTATCTCCAAAACAGTAACTTTACAGGAAAGGTCAACGGAGCCATTTTTACAAGCAATTATGGACCATTTCTGTTGGGTCATTCACCATGAGATATTTCATACTGTGTAAACAGCGGCTGCTGTGGTCAATAGATGCAAAAAGTAAAAATTGTAAAAATGGAGACACACGTTTTTCATTGGACAGCAATATATAAAAGACAATGTCAAAAGTGTTCCTAATACAAACCATTAAACACAGATAACACAGACTCTCTTATGCCTTGTTCCATCACGATGTTTTTTTTTTTAGCTAATTCAGTAAAATCATACACCAATCATATACAGTATAGTCATGCACAAATAACTGAGTATCCAGGATTAAATGTTAATAACGATTGATTTTAAAAGTACATAATACAAAACCCGTTTGAAAAGTCCTGTGACCTAGTTACTGTAGGCCTATATCTTCGTGTAAACAGAAGGCTACAGAAACCCTGGCTTGCTGATCAAAAAATGTAGCTTAATACAGCAGCGCCATCTAATGGTGCAAGCGGAGCACGACAGGTATTTGGATCATAGTGTTATGAGATGATGCAGTAAAATGTGGATAAGATCAGGATGGTGGTTTTGTGTGCTCTGCATGAGCGATCTGGAAGGCTTAGTAGAGATTCTGTGCTGAACTGTTGGGCTAATGAACCACCGTAGGATATTTTAAGGGAAGCTGTTGTCACTGGGAGGAGCGCTGGGCAGAAGTGCCTTTGTTTTAGTGAAGAACTAGGCAGATGTGACCGATTCCATGAGTAGTTCAATGAATGAGGCCTGTGTATTATTAGGCCTGTTCAATCTGAAGCTGATTCCAAATGATATTAATCCATGGAGTCAACTCCAACAGTCCAAGCATGAGCAAAGCTGAATAGCACTGTGCAGAGATTTGGACATGACTCTAGATTCTCAAATGATCAGAGAACTGAATGTTGTTTGTATCGAGCCCTAGCCTAACACACAATTACTGCCCATCCAACATGATTGGATTAGTGTCGTATTTCCAACCTACACCCATGTCTGTGCTAATCTAGTTTGGGATTCATCCCTTTTAGGCTGTCAGTGCGCTTTGCAGTGTAGAAATTAGCAGCGAGGATCCTCTGTGTTTGCTAACACTGGTAGCTATAGTGAAACACAGTTTAATGAACCCTTTATTCTTCCTGATAAATATGAAGTTACACCATAGCTATCACATGGCCACTGAGAGCTCAATAATGTAAACTAGGAATAAGTATTGCCCTTTAGAATGATTACTTTGAAGAGAGTAATTACCACCTAGAAAACTAGCTCTGAGAAGCTAATGTTATTAGCGTTTATGCTGGGGATCATGGGACCAAGTGTAATTACTTACTCATACTCCGCATGTGGAAATGTAACGTGTGTACGAGTGTGCAGAGTAGATCAATGAATCGGTTCTGTGCTAAAAAGCAATTAGCTTATTAACCTAGGCTCTTTAGAGTGACACAGAACGGCCAGAAAAGTCATCAGTCGTGGGAATTATAATGCTTCATGTCTCTCAAGCAGGTGGAAAAAGCACTGATGAAACGTAAGTTCAGCTGGTTCCATTTGGAATTCTTATTTTAGCATGTGCAGTAAACGTCCTTATGAAGTGAACATTTCTTCATTAAACCCGCAGTTACATATGTGGTTAGTGCAAATCCATGATTATATACAAAATCAACTGCTCTAAATTTTATAAATTATCAATCTGGGAAGGTTTGTTTCCATAATCCTGGTTAAATAACTCCAGATTAGAAATCCTATTGTATCAGTGCAACGCTGCCTGCTTTATCTATCTGGAAGTAGGTCCCTTGCTGCTGTGACGTAACATTAATATGAATAAACAGAGATGCTGCTCTGGGTTGGGTCGGGGGTTGGGCCTCTGGGTTGGGCCTGGCCTGTCTCAGACTTAAGATGTGTAAGTAGCCTGCAACCGTGACGTTTTTATTTATACATATGGACATTATAATATATTACATATACATGTATTTATATTCATATAAATACTAACTACTGCCTCCACTTGTGCCAAGTCCAAAAGATTCCTGACCTAGAAGTGCATACACAACTACACCCCTGCCTCGCCCTGCCTCATGTGATGACAAGTGTGAAGAAATAAATATTAATGGTTCGTGCTTCAGTGACACCATGTGGCCTTTTGAGGGCGATATTAACTCATAAGTAGAGGCTTCCTGCACAAACTGGGGAAGAGAGACTGATCTACGTTTATTTATTTATGTTTAAACTAAAAGTACATATTTTCTTTCTACTCCTTTTGGTAAAAAAAAATGTTTACTCCTCTTCAAACATGGAAACATTTACTGTTCTTCTTGTGCTTTTTACCATGTTGGAATATATTCCTTCTACAGATTCTCTTTTTCTATTCCAGGCAAACAGATGATGTACAAACGGGTAGTGTGTAATAATCCTGAAGTAAAAGTAAAGAATTTCATTTTACATTTATTTATTTATTTATTTATTTATTGGAATGTACTGCAGGTTTTATTTTCATAATGGATATATACCCCCACCAGACACGTCATTAGGTACACCTCCTTGTATCTACACTCCTTGTATCTACACTACAGTTTATCAGCACTACCTATCAAACATAAACACTTATATAGACTTACAGACTGTAGTCCATCTGTCTGTAAGTGTTAGCGTGTGCGTTTATTGAATATTGCTGAGCACTGGTATTTATCCTGTAATGTTTTACTCACTAAATAAACACACTTATTCAAACAGGCAGTTTAAATCCACAGCTGAGGTTCCATCGAATAAGTAATAAGTGCACGCAAGACTTTTCACACATAATTCTTTTTTAGTTCATTGTTTTTGTTATATCATGAAAACCAAGATATTTACACATGCTCATCTACATAGTCTGCTGATATTTAGCTCACTCATTCATGTTGTAGTTATAAGGAATGTGTAAGTGTACTTTTGGTATAAGGCACGATATGAGGCAGCCAATCAGAACAGGAAATTTACACATGATTCTTAAAGGGACAGAAACAAACATGTGCTGTTTAATACTAATGAATAAACAGAGGACAGTTCCGAGTTAGCTATGAAGTAAGATATGAGCCCTTTAACAGTAATCACATCCTTTTTTATCTGTATATGATTAGTCTTGCTCTTTCCAGTCCATGTTCTGTATCTACATCTCTGAGAGCCTTCTTCATCTTCCTCACATTCTCACATAAAAGCCATAAGGTATTGATCTGCATGATGTCAGCTCATCAAATCCAATATACTGCATTTCATTAGTAAAGGAAAATAACATTTGATGTAGACAGCGAATAACAATATGTGCTGAAGCTTATAATACATTTAAGCAAAGCTGTTGAAACATAAGTTCACTTTGAAGGCAACATTAGAAATATGTTCACAAACAGATGAGCGCTTGTAATCTGTCCCTTGTAGCAACTCAAAATGTGTTTATGTATAAATCATATAATGCAGACAACCAGTTGTTTGTTTTACTAGCACATAATCTCTGATGTTAGCTTAAAAGCATACATATTAAAATAAAATGTTAAAAATTGTGTGTTATAAGGCTGTTTTTTTTGCTGAAATATAAACATTAATGTACCTTCATAATATTTGAGATGCCAATAAATCAGAAGTCAAATATTTTTCAGTCATTATATAATTTCAATATAAAAAAATATAAATACTTTGAAGCTCTAAGCAGACTTTATCAAGCTTATTTCAATGCATGCAACATGTTAAATGTAGATTTAGGAATATGTGGTTAATGGTGGCCTTGATGCACATAAGAGGGTGACAAAGAACGGCTGTAAATTATGTTACTGATTTATTTGTTTGCTTGCTTCTTTAAAATGCTAAGAAGCAAGTTCCCATTTTCAGCTTTTTATCTCCAGCTCTTCACGCTCGTCATTTGGCACAACTGTTCACTTTAATATCTTACAGCTAGATTCTATAATTTCATAAATTCCAATACTATAAGCCCTTATTTGCTTATTATCCTTGGCCCGTAACGGACCATCCAACAGACCACCCTACAACCCGGCCCTAGAATTTGCCATTTAAATTTTTACCCGATAGCCAAGTCTTTCAAAAAACCTATGGTGCTACCAGTGAGAGAAGAATAAAAGCTACCACATAATTCCATTGGACCGCTCCACACGCTTAGAGGATAATGTTTACTGGCAATTCTATTATCTCAACTAACAGATATCTATGCTAAATTATGGGGAGTGAAGGAAGGCCAACTTACCCACCCGGCGAGAGTGAGGCAAGGTGAACTCTTATGGACTTCCAGCCACAGATGACTGTTAAGATATCTATTTTAGTAAACGTCAACACCTGGCAGGATTTCAGCCCAAAATGAGTATTAGCTGTGATTGACATTTGTGCAATATGCACTATATGGCTAGTAGAAACTGTTGCTAACTATTTTGTTCAGGTATTTCAGCCACAAAGTAAATAAGTTTAAGTATGGCACTGTCACAAGATATCACATTTGCCAAGCTTCAGTTTGTGAACTTTCAGCTCTGCTAGATGCGCCCAAGTCAACTATAGATGCTTATAATGTGAAATGGAAGTGTCTAGAAGCAACAGAACCTCGCTGAAGAAGTGTTTGATGCTGCAAAGACACAGAGCGAGATTACTGAATGTTAAAACATAGTATATAAAAATCTTCTGTTTACTTTAACATCAGTTCCAAATTGCAAAAGCTGTATGTCGGTACTGCGATATGAACTTAAAGCTATATTATGTTGCAACACAGTGTTGTTGACTCCTTAATGGTAGTCTATGGGAAAACCAAGAGTTGAAAAAAATCCAAAAGGATTAGACCTTTTGGAACTGCTCTTGATGAGTACATGGAATATGGTGGTTGTTGGGCAAAGGAGGGAATAGGGTTTGGGAGTGGGAGAAAATGAATGAGAGTCTATAGGAACAATGGTGGATGAAAAATGACACATAGAGGGCTGCAGGTGGTTGTGGTTTTCAGGTTGAGGATCTGCTTTCAGTGAGTAAATGAAGTCCTGACTGGGAAAACGAAACAATAGAGCCAGTGTGGGGGCAAAAATGAATGGGATTATATATAGGAGGAACGAGGAATAAATAAAAAAAGACACACCCAGGAGTGTGTTTTAATATGGTTGCGTATTAGAGGCCCTGCCCTGAGGGGGTACATGTAGTTTGGTGGCAGTTGGACAAAGGAAACAGTAGTGCTTGAACAGGGCTATAAATGAATGGGAGACTATGGGAGGGATAGAAAATGACAAACATGAGTTCTGGTTGAGCAAAAGTACATTAGATGGGCATGTATTTTTACAATCCATTCATTTTGCATTCTACTTTTTACTTTATATATATATATATATATATATATATATATATATATATATATATATATATATATATTTTTTTTTTTTTTTTTTTTTTTTTTTAATTAATAAATAAATAAAATATGGTATATTTTACTTATTTGTATATATATATATGTATATATATATATATATATATATATATATATATATATATATATATATATATATATATATAAAATATACCATGGAACACTGATGCACACTGCCCTTATAAATCCTTGAAGCCTTTACGCTTAGAATAACAAGCTGTCACAGATGAACAGGGAACATAGATGAACTCTGGACACACGCCCATGTGAATCGAGCTGTTCGGGTATCCTTTGGTCTTCCCTGAATCCTCCCTGAATCGCAGGCTGCTGTTCCTTCTGGCTGTCGGTGGTGGCATGTGACTGAGGTGGAAAAGTGGTCTGGATTTTTAAATGTGTACAAGAGGGCTAGCGGAGAGCCGCCACCACAGACAGAGACCACGGACGTCGCGCAATGTGAAACAACAGCACACAACTCAGAGATAAGATGCAGGTCGACTGATGGAATTATACGTTTGGGCTGTTTCAAGTTAGCCATATGGACATAAGGATAAACACAGGTCACTGAGGAAGAGAAAAAGACCTCGCCTGAAGCCGTGACCGCCGGCGAGAGCTGGTTTTAAAACAACAGGAGTAGAAGGTGCCCATCTTCCTTCTGACTACACGAACCAAAGGAAACTTACAAAAAGAACTTTAACTTTTCGCTTTTTTCAGTTACGAATTTGAGTATAAACTGAAAGTTGACAAATTTAGTGTGCAGATGTATTTAAAGAGAGAACGTTGAAAAGGTCGGGGCAAACTAGCGTTACATTAGCCGGCGAACGTTAGCTGAGTTTTCATTCCGACTGACTCACCTCCACACAAAGAAGGATGGGAAACCGTAGCTAGCCGGCGTTGTTTGAAAGCTACCTCATGGGATATTTTTATCAGAGGTTCCCTCAGCTTTACGTTCAGGAAGGTCGGCTTTTTATTGTATACTAAGCTGTACTGCCCTATAAACCTCACGGGCGCGTAAATGGTAAACGAACACCGAGCAGGGCTAAAGGCTAATAGTGTTGCCATTGGCATTGTTGTTCAGAAAGCAACGCCGAAGTTGTGTCCTGGATGGAGTCTCTGTCAGGAATCTACCGGGCTGGTGTATCTGGCACCGAGACGGATTCAATGGCTGGCGACGTGGACTTGGTTCAGGGAGGCATTATTTCTGCGGACCCTGTGATAGACGGGATTTTACTTGACTCCTTCTGCCAGCAGCAGGGATGGATACGCGTGTACGGTGAGTTGTGGTTGATTTCTTGTGTAAGGTTTCCTTAAGGTTTCCTGGCATCGTGTTGAATGTCTGACCTCTGTTTTCTTGACGTGCCAGGCAGGGGGACTACAGGGCAACAGTTTGAGCACCGACAGAGGCACTGTATTGATAAACAAGGCAGACGGGGAACATAAAGCAACGTGTTAGTTTAATGCTCCGGTGAAGGTTGTTATTAATATACAGTCATATTACACACTCGTGGCCCACTTGGACTCAATTCCATGGGTGCAGAGGGCACTAAATAGTGGTCTGAGTACGTTTGCACTGCTCTGGAGCTTAACCAAGCAGACCCCTGTAACCTGATGGTATATTCAGGGTTCATTCATTTATGGTCTAGTCTTCTGATCTCAACTTCTCTGCGGTCATATGCTACTGACAGACCTTTTTTGCCCATCATGGTGTCAAATAAGATACAGCTCTGTGCAAAATTGAAGAAGAGGGAATGAAAGAGGGTTTGAGTTTCAGCATGCTGTTGAGTCTTTGGATTGTGTCCAGAAGGTTTTTAGGAATTTAAAAACTACCTTAATAAAAGCGTTTACATGGAATAGTCACAAATATGCTAGCTGGTTCATTTAGACATTGGTTTTACAGTAGTTCTGCGATAAGACTTTGACCTAAACTGTATTTTTAAAAAATCCATGCATGGCAATCATTGATTTAGACTACTTTAAATGACTTGAGCTGCTTTCCATTCCACAGGATCCTTGGGTAGTACTGTTATATTCCCTGCTGGCTTGAGTATGGGAACTATGAGGGAGTGTAGCTTTAGTTCACAGCTTGATTATGCAGCTCCCCTTTAATGTTTGCTGTCAAAGCTAGGCACAAGTAATCTATACAAGTGTACAGACATGTCAAGTATGTATGGTGAACTACTTAATGCAGACACACATCCAGTATAGAGTCCACATACTAGTCGTGTGAGGTGACCAGGTACCTTGTCAGCCGAGCCTGTTGGTGTGGATTGCTGATGGTTTTTTTTTTTTAAGCCATTTACTACCCTCAACTCGGAGTGGGTATGGAAATTGGAAGGGAGACAGAGTATGATGCATCATCAGGGGAAATAATGGGTCTTGTCCTGTTAAAGCTCAAACCTTGCCAGCATCATCAGAGTGGTATGAGCTGTAGTACCTGACACTTGTTGTGTATTGTCTGGTTTAGTTCTGCTATCCGGCTGTATTGTAAAGATGTTCTTATGCTACTTTTGTTCTGTCTATGTCTTTACAAACCCTTTGTGCTGTGCATGTGGCAACCGTGGTGTCTTCGCCTCTTGCTGATCCACCAGTACAGAGTGAAATTGGTGCAGCCCTGAGACAGCAGTGAGTCATAGGCTGATGTACCAGTGATTACACTAGTCCCCCCCTTCTCCTCTCTGCTCTGTTGACCCTGGATTTAGTTGCTAGGCATTCAACTCGGATCAATGCAAACACCCAGGAAAATGACAATCCTACATGACATGATTCCCTTATGTATGAGAGGTCTTGCTCATGTTCTCCGTTGTGCTGAGGGGAGTCTTCAGGAATGTCCTTTTCTATTTATAGCTTTATTTTTGCATCCTGGGAAACTGACAACATAGTTTTCTGGTTTGCCTATCCCATGTGACTTCTTCTGAGCTCCTTAAGCAAACCTACTTCTTGTTTGGCTTTTTGACCTAGGCTAGACCTTTTCCGTATTTCTGGCTGTTTCTTAAACATGTTCTAAACTGTATCGTCTCTGTGGGCAGACAGTTGCAAATTGAGAAGTATGTTGAAATGTTCCTCCCACACAGCCGTTCACATTGCAGTTATAGCATGACTTTGGGCAGCGTACCAAAAAGGGCAACAGGTTCTCCACTCTAGCTTTTGACCTTTACAGAGATTTGGTTGTTCTGGTGGAGCGAAGGTGAATGTTTCTCTGTCAGAAGCTTATAGACGCTTAGCACCATGTTTACAACATCAGCGCTCAGATGTGTTTGGTCTTATAGAGGAAGCTGAGAGAGGAAGGGGGGTGGTTGGTTTGGTGCTGCAGTGAATAGTCTGATTGTGTTCACAGTGGACAGCCCTTCAGTCGCCTGTCAGACTGTATACCCTGCTGTTCCCAACTCCACCCTCAAACCCCCTTGGCTCCTCGATTTGCTGTCTGGGAGTGTCATAAACCTGGGCCAGGGCTGTGATGCAAGCAGACCATTCTGTGAATGATCTCATTGGGCAGGCACCAGCGTGCTCATTACTACGTTCCAAAGGCTGAAATAACTTATAGCCCATCCTGCCGTCCAGCTGCTTTCCCGCTCTCCTCTTTTGTATCTCTCTTTCCTCATTTAGGAATAGTTTTGAATCAGCTTCATCCTCTTCTTGTCATCATGAGTCACGTGCAGTTATACAGGGACTTAAAAGGAACATCCTTTTTCCATGCTTTCTTCTTGCAGATACTTCTTCCTGCTTTATCCTGACTCTATCTATTGCTTTTCGAAAATTGTAAAGTGTTTCCATGTAAAAATGCCTTGTGGTATTGGGGAGACACTTTTGGCAGTACACTGTATTGGGTATACTGTCTCTCGGTGGGTCGGTGGTCATGCTTCTGGCCATTTAAGCCAATGTCATGGCTGACTACAGAAGTGCTGTTAGGGTCAAAGCTGGAAAAAAAAACCCAAAACACTTACTTACTTGACATTCTGTTAAAAAATCAGATGATGAGTTAGTTTTAGTTGCAGTATACCGACTGAACATAACTTCTGATTCTACCAAAAACACCTCCTTGGTTCCCACACTATTTAAGACCATATGGACTCAGATGAGGTTCCCTTAATCAGCTTGTGATTTCTCACACTTGCTGGTCAGTAGCGCATTCTGAGGAAGACCCTTGTGTAAGCCAGTTAAAGGTTTACGGTAAAAAGGAAAGACGGGGAAAGGTTTAATCTTTTGTGCGTTTCCTTTTTGTACATGTGGGGATTATGGCAGGCCAGTTAATCTGTGCCACACTGAATGCCATGTCCAATCGATCAAGGAAACCCCAGACCTTGCATTTGCTCTTCAGTGATTTGTTACAGTCAGTTGATGTTCTACACAGACCTACTACTGAATCATATGCAACCCCCCAGCACTGCCAGTGGAGTTCATTGCAGTCACAAGAGCTTCACATGGTCTCAAGTCTGGTTTCATTGACCCACATGCGTCCTCTCCAAAGTCCAGTAGAAAAATGTTGTTAGTCACCTTGGAACATTTGAGAGTATGCCAGAGCATGTAGGCTTTTATCCATATTTTGGAAAACCTGGGAATTTCTTTCAAGCTTACATAGGCTTTGGGACATGTGTTGCCTATTTGTTTAGCTTTGGCTGGGTTGCTTTAAAGCATTAGGAGTAGGAGCCGGCAGTAGGGAAAAGTAAGCATGTTCAACCTCCACCCTTTCCTCTGACACAAGCAGCCTGGTAGTCTCTAAGACAGCAGGCTGAGGTGCTACCTGAAAACACAGGAAGTTCCCCCTTCCTGTTTTCAATCCCTTTCCTGATCTTTCATGGATAAATATTGTGTCCCTTGTCCTAGGATGGGCGTCTGATTGCTTTATTTGGTCTAGGGAAGACCAGTAAAGGGAACATGGAGTCTTGAGTTGTACTCATGATTCATTTGGATTTCAGAATGTTTAGCATTTGTTATAATCGTTATTCAAATGAAAAGGCTGTGCAGGCAATTTGGCATCTGGTATTTCAGACTGGGTCCCTTTTGTGTAGTATACTCATCCAGGTCAAGCAAACCTCCATGTTTTAATTTAGTACATTTTGTACCAGGGCTGCAACGAACAACTGGTTTTGACAGTTAAATACTCTATTGATAATTTAAACAAATAATTGATTATTCGGATTATGAATTGGTCAGTTAACAAATAAACCTTATGTAGATATCAGCTTTTAATTTAGCCTGAGGTTGTTTTATGCATTTGGTAAGTAACAGTGAAGACAACAAAGATGACTACCTTATTCAGTATATTTGAATGTTTTAAACTGTCTTTCTAATAGACAGTTTCTAAAAGGCAAAAATATTAAACTAAGGATGTGCAAAGTAACAGCAACTAATTGGTATAACATGATGAGGTAAAAAAAAATTGATGCAATTAATTTTTTTACGTTTAGGTGGTACAAAGTGCATTCTGTGTTTTGGGCATTCTGCTTTTTGTCCACACTCTATTGCAGCTAATTTTTATATTTATACTAAAATGGAGGAACAGATGTCACCAACTAATCACGATTAAATTTGATACTAATTTGGTAGTCAACTAATTCAATTAATTGTTGTAACCCAACTATGTACATTTAATGGCATGAGGTAACATTGATTGGTTATCTTATTTCTAAAGGAAATTCGGTCGTTGCAAATCCAATTTTAGAAAAAGTATGCAAAAACAGTGATCTATAAATCTACTTTGGAAACAGGTGATGCTTTGGAGAGGTGTTAGTAGATACGCAGCACATCTGTAAAGGCAGCATTAACACATTTTTGAGCTATACGTCATCTTAAATGTAGATTATTTCAACCAACCTGGTCAAACACCAGACCACATTTTGCATGTGCTGACCGACTGACCTGCCTGAAGTGTAGACCTCTCCTATTGAAAATGCATCTCTTATTGGCCCCCTTTTTTTTGTGGCCAAGATTTTTATGCTAATTGTCTCCACCCCATGTGTAAATGGATTAGACCATGCCGGCATGAAGCAGGCTCCCTGGGAACTCTCCCACAGCCTTTGTCTTGTTACCATCTGGACATTAATTTACTCATGGGATAGGTTTTGTGGCAAAGCTCGTGCTGCTTCTTGCTATTTATTACTGTGTGTCAGCATCATAGCTAAGCAATGCTTTCTGCTATACTGTATGTCTATGTGTTCTAATATTACAGTAGTCTTTGGGCAGCGTGCCTCCTTTTATTAAATGCCCTTATGCCAAAGGTTAGTGTAATTAATTTAAGCTGAGTCCTTCATTGAATCTTCATAGAATTGTATTAATTAGGTTATGGAAGGGAAACCAATCCTAGACTACCTGGGCAGTTCAGTAGATATGGACCCTGGCACCCATTTCAAGTCTTGCCTCACTGGACGGACACAAAGGAGTAGAAACAGATCTTGGGAGGGAGGGAAGCTGGGCTACAAGAACATAAGAAGAATGTGGATGCTAAACCTTTGGTACTTTTGTTTAAAATGTACCACGACTTTGATGCATTGTTGATTATATTTTATAGCATTTCATAAAAAAAGTCTGTTATTTGAATTAAATAAATCACAGTAGTCATTTTCCATCTACCTGCTGCAGTTCTCTATCACTGTTCTGCACAAAGATGGATGGGGGAGGGGATACTGAAAGGTGTCCTGCACCCAGGCGTGTACCGGTTCAAATTACTGCAGCATTACTTCTCATGTGACATGAGACGATACACTTGAACAGGAAGTAAAGCCTCCTGCCTCTCCTAACAGCCTAGTTGTGCATATCAGAATTTCAGGGCCGGTCACCAAGTTTTTCTTTTGAAAATGAGACGCATCAATTATCGCGATAAGCTGTACCCTTAGAGAACCCTCACAGCCGTCTACTGAAAGAAATTTGGTGAAACAAAATAAAGGATGCATATCATCGCTGTCCAAAGATTAACTTGTATCTCCTTTTGTCAATTTTACCTTTAATGGATGATTTGAGCACAGCAGCTGCTGGTTACATTGAGTAAAAATGTCATGATGTATGGACCAACAAAAATAGAGTTTGGTTCCATTGAGTTACATTAAAGTTATATAAGGGTTTTGCCATCTCTTTTAAATTTGCTATTTTGAAGATACTTGTTTTTCTTTGGACAGTGACAATATGTATAGTGGTTTTAGTTCTTAGTAAGCACTCTTAGTGATTAAAACTATACAATTAGGTCTAAAGGTCTAACCAAGCAGTCTGTTTTATTGTCCAGTAAATGGGACACATTTTGTGAGGAACATATAACCAGATTTCAAACTGCTGCATACATAACAAAATACACCAACCAGCCACTTCATAGAAGGAGCAGTTTGTAAAATGGTACAACCAGTCGAATTCATGCTTCAAACAAACAGGCAACATGTCTGAATGTTGTAGTGTCCACTATCATAAGAAACGTGAAAGGTGCAGTCCCATCTTCTTACTTTTCACTCCTTACCAATCTAGAAGAAGTCCTCAGCATCCCTTTTTGACCATCCCTTTTTCTGTTTCTAAATGATCTACCCATACGCTCAACATCACTAACAATAGGTAAGAATACACGGTTGGAGCAGTATAAGACTGATGACATACTGGTGACTAACCATTGCGTCCTAGGATACAAACCGGTTTTACATGACGGGACAGCCTGCAGTTATATCTTGCACACTGCACCCTGAAGCACACTGTATTGTACATATTCTCATTGTTTATTAGATCCACTTACTGTAAACATTCAGTTTGTAGTTCTACATTTACAGACTGTAGTCCATCTGTTTTCCTGAAAACTTTGTCATTTGTTCTGTTCTTCAGTGGTCAGGCGTTTGAAGCAACACTGATATGTGATTGTACATACTGCTGTGGTATAAGCCCTAGTTGAACAGTCTGCTCCCTCAGTTCCTCAGGTCATCCATACATGTTGCTGTTGAGCAGACATGATGGAAGTGGACGAGTGACGTTATGGACGCTCCCTAAATCAAGATGGTAGTTGATTGCGTTTTATTTATTTGTGTGTGTTAGCTCATGCGTTCTTTTAGATCTTTTGCAGAAGGAAGGTTGTTCTTTTGCAGTGCCATTCCAGTGGAAAATTCTTTTTGTGGCTGTGTGGTCCTCTCATGGGCTTGTTCACTTGGTAGGCAAACACTCCGGCATGTGTAATGCCCCTTCTATGTTTCTGAAAACACAGAGGAGAACACTTTGGATAGGTGCCCAAACTCTTATCCAAGTTTAGCATCTCTGTTCACCTTCCACATTCCTGTATATTCCTATTCCAGCACGTCTGGCATGCATCGTCGTGCACATCCTCTTAAAGCAGGAATACAGAGGTTTAAAAGCTTGATGTGCAGCTGAGGTTCTTGCAGATGCGCTGCCAGAGGCTTTCTGGTTGAGCCTCGGCTTTAATGCAGGAGCTACACTAAGACAAACAGGACTTTTAACTGTGTTACAAGAAGTGTGTTCCAGATTTGCATGTTTGAGCAATGGGTGCACATGTGCGGGCTGTATTGATGAATGTAAGAAATGGCTGATAGGGGAAATAGATCACACCACATTGCCTGACAATGTGGATCACACTGTCAGATAAGACTAAAATGGAAAGCTACAGAAAATCCTACTTAAGAGTGTGTGTGTGTGTGTGTGTGTGTGTGTGTGTGTGTGTGTGTGTGGCTTGCCATCGCATGTTTAATGCTCAAGGCACTTGGCAGCTTTGCATAGCCCAGGGGTATTTGGCAGCTCGGTAAGCACAGTTTGATTTTTGATTAAAGAGCCCTGAATGGGGTCAGACAATTGGCTTGAGCAAAAGCTCTTTCAGTCTGATTGGCTGGAGGTGCTGTGAGAAGAATGCTTGTTTTCTGTTGGACACCTAAACAAATAATGCCTCAGGTAGTCATCACTAAGAGTCTGATGTGCTTTACTGGTGTTGGCGCCTTTGTATAAACAGACATCTAAAACATTTTGACAAAGGCGCACTATCTAGAGGCTGTGTACATTCATCATGCCACATGGACAAAGCTCCTGCGACAGTTTGTGTCGGAACAACTTTAGTACGTAATAAATCTATTGGAACAATTGTCTCCATTAAACTACTTGCCATGAGATGTTGATGGTATCTTGAGCATGTCACCATAGCAGCTCTTCGCCACTAACAGAAGGATCTTCAGTGATCTTTCACATGGATCCAAGCCTGATGAACGCTGAGGTGGATCTGTGGTGTTGAATGATAAAATCTTAAGTCAAATATATATATTGTGAGACGCCAGGATGCCTTGATGTTGTTCCATGGTTTGACTAGTACAGTGGAAAGCGTGAATGTGAGCAGAAACTCAATATCTGGCAACACTTACTGAAGCATGCTTGTTTATTGTAGATAGACTTGCTTGGTAATTGTATAAATGACTTGTGTATTTTTTATATTTTAATCTATCTATTCCTGCAGCTGGCAGGTAGTTTTTGTATTATGTATACTGAATTTCTTTCAGTTGGCGGAAATAAATAACTCCTTTAAAATATGTTTTGATGAGTATTTTTTTGATGAGGTGATTTATTTTTCATGTTTTTTTCTTTCTTGCATATACTACATCTTCCTTCTTCCAGATTAGCACAATAGTAATTTCCTTTTAAATTCTTAAGGTTATTTACCAGTATGTAGTTTATAACCACATATTATGCCTTCAGTAGAAATAGTAATTGTGCTTAGTAAAACGGTGTGACTTGATATGTAGTAGTAAAAATGTGTAGTATAAAACCTTTAACATTGATATTTTGATATAGGTAACACCTATATTTTGATATAGTACCTTAATAGCTAGGCTAATGTGTTGAAATGGTATCAGTGCATCCTACTGTGAAACAGAATTTTAATGTGGTTGTATCTCCACTCTCTGACCAGCTGTTCCAATATGTGATGATCTTTACATCATGTTCATACAGTATCAACAACCTGCTTAGTGTTGGCAGATTGAGCAGTATCCTCTGTATTAGCATTCTGTGCTGCTTTCTTTTAATGCATTAGCATGCTAAAAGTCATATGACATGGAACTAGTGTAAGACACTAGCTGGGTGAGGTTCAACAATGTGACGTGGCATCGATTCAGTAAGATATCTGGAGGCTGCTGATCCATGCCATGTGAAAAGTCACCCACAGCTCTGGGGTATTTGTAGGTGCCAAATTTCCAATGTCCCATGAATGCTTGAGTTGGCTCATGTCAGGCAATCTTCACATCATTCTTCAGAACACTCCAGAATGCTCCTCACACCAGTTGTGCATAACTGTTTACCTAACAGGGGTCCCATCATTTTGAGGGTACATTAGGGGTTGCAAATGGTCACCAAGCAGTGTAATATAGTGGCCACCGGTCCATGACCTCATGGGGTCTGCACCACACATGAACCCTACTATCAGCCTGAAACAGTTGGTACCATGAGTCATTAGCAACATTACTAGTCCAGGAGAGGCGATTTGGTGGTCTTCTGCTCCTAAAGCTCATGGAAGCTAAAGGACCCTGTACGAAGCTGCGTGTAGCGCCTGCTGCATTAAATGTGCGTTTCATTTCTGCCGGAGTTGCTTGTCTGTTTACATGGACAGTTCAGACCAGATGCTGCTGGTCATAATCATAAGCACCCGTGGGTGACCACTGCGCTGTCCGCTGTGGATAGTAATGCTTTATGTGATGTATTCCTGGTACAGATGTGACACGGTGGACTGGGGGAATGCTAATTGCCTGTGGAACTTTGGAAATGATATGTCCCATCTATCTGCTACCCACCATCGTGCCTCTTTGAAAGTGACCATTGGTCACTTTGCCACAAACATGCTGGCCAGTGTTCAATCTCTCTCACCAAAAAAAAAAAAAAACCTCTGTTAATTTTGTTTTTGGTTACAGCTAGCCTGCTGTAAGGCCTGATAGTTAGGAAAATGGAAAACCTAACTCTGTGTCCCTGTGTCCCTGTCCTGGTCTGATATCTGTCTTGTGGAGTTTGACAGCATTTCCCTTGCCTGAGCTCTGAAACAGGAGCTGGAATTTCTCTGTGGGTTAAAAATACCCTCCTCTCTTTTTGTGGGGGGTCTGCCCTTGCTGAGGAAAATACATTGTAGAATTTGCTAGTTTGTTTAGTACTAATGTTACACACCTGCCAAATTACCATCTTGGCAAAAGTCTTTTGAATGCTGTATTTTGAGTTTAGGTTAACAAACATGCTCCTAACATTAAACCTCTCTGAGCCAGAACAGTGTGGAAGTTTAATTGTCTGTATTGGGCAGCCTTAACATAGCATTTATCTGCCTAATGCGGCTTTTAGCTCTCTCTCTCTTTTGCGCTCTCTCTCTCTCTCTCTTGCTGTCCTGAGTTTCGGAGTCTTTTTATAGTGAAAAGCTATTTTTGGCAGAAGGGTGTGCGTGTCCTTGCTCCTCCCAGCTTCCTTTGGCTTAAGACACAGCGGCGCTGTAAACAGAGGCCGGCAAAGTAGCGTTAGATGCATCTAGAGGTACTGTGTCATTTTTCCAAGACTTCCTGCTTTCAATGTGAAGACAGTGTGTCCTCATGCATCTGCCCCCTGTAGGGTGAGGAAAGTTGGAAGCATAGAAATGCAGACATTTCATGAACCTGAGAGGCCAGGGATTTAGCCTACTGAGCAACAGTATAAAATTGCTGTTTTAATGACTGTAAAATGACAGGTATTATTAATTTGTGAACTCCTATTTAAAAAGGGGAAATGTTAGGTGTAAATATGTTGAACCTAGCTGTAGATTAGTCCATTACAAGCAATAATAAGTAATGAATGTGAGTGTGGTGTATAGAGTGTGTATTTCTATTATACATTATATCTTATTTTAATTCTATGGACCAGATAGAAGAAGTAAGATTATATCATCCTTAGGTCCATGTACCAGAAGATGTTATTTACCTTCATATATGCAACAGCTACTTGTAGTTCGACAGTTTAGTTTAGAGCTAAGCCGTATGAACCAAAACTCTATCTTGGCATTATTAGGCTGAATGGCAATACACAATATATCTCTCAGTATTTAAGTCATAACTCCAAGCCACATGTGAGAGATCCCCAAGCACTTATTAAAGTGCTTATTAAAACAGACCTGCCATCAAGATCAAATAAAAAGACCGATTTTTCTTAAACATGTAAATGAAAAATGATATGAAATAAGAAACTGGTTATCTTTGGTCAGTGCTTTTTGACAGCTGTTAAAGCCGTAAAGCCTTGTTGACACGAGCTTCAAACTACAGTACAAAGAACAGCTGAAGATCTGCTGAAGCACCTTGCCCTTTATATTAACAGTGAGCTGTGTGGGCCACAGGAGGCTTTTTAGCAGGTCACAAATGAAGTCAGAGGTTTTAGAAAAGAGCTGCATTTATAGTTATTATATTATAGAAGTTCTGAAAATATTTAAATTACCACTAACCTGTGTGTAATCCTACATTTGATTTAGTCTAACTAAACTAATGTGGTTTTATGTTATGTTTTATAGAACTCCAGCAAAAGCTGGAGCCCTAAATTGAGGTGAAGGGAGCCCTCACACCTTTCTGTTCTGAAGCAGTCAGAGCTTGTTTGCCCTTTCGTCTAATTGTCAGACAGAAATACACAGAGATGCACACTACAACGAGCTAATGTTGAACCAGTCCAAAGTACACCTTCCAAGAACACTGAATTAATCAGAGAATGACATTAAATGCCCGTATCTAAGTTTGATTGTGTTGCCAGTTTGTTACATTTTTCAGTCCACATGAGTTTTAATACCTATCTATCATCCTCAATACAAAGTTTTTATATCCTCAGTCTGTTTTAGAAAGGCCTTTATTTTAGTAAATAAACTAAATGTAAAGATAGCTGTATTGCCAGGTTTATTAATAATAGTAGTCTCAAAAGGGTTTTCTGAACTAATTTACAAAAGAAAACAAAAATGGGAAGGTACATTGAACAGTACTTTTCCTAAACACCCGTGGGCTGCCTGGAGAACACTGCAAAAAATACCTTTGCTCTGTGAAAAACATTAAACAAATCTGTTTTTAAACACCCATGCCTAAAATCCTCTTTTTTTTGTATCTGTTTTTAACCACAACTGCCTGTGTTGTGTGATTTTTGAGACAATTTTCAGTTAATGCAGAATTAAAGTTTAAATTTGGAGAGCTAAAATATGATGGTGTTTTGTCAGTAATACATTTTTTTTGATGAGACTGATTGTCTGTTGACTGTTGAACTATAATAACAGAACCAAACTGATAATAACAGAACCAAACATGAGAAGCCACCCATGTTCATGTTTTTAGTACGGGTTTTTAAAATAATACTTGAGTGATCAAATATATCCAAAAATGTATGAATACCTGACAGTGTAGTGAAAAACTACCTTTCTCACTCAGTGTGCAGATAATGTTCTGAGGGTTCGTAGAGGTAATTGCTGTGTGTATTTTGGTCCTGTGGCTGTGCTAAGGGGAAATCTGGTGTTTAATGATTGCTTTCACGCTCTGGCTTTGGGTACCTGACACTGCTACACCTGCAGCAAGTTGTTAATTACTACAGTCCTGACTGGCCTTGTATGGCACCGGAAACATTCAGCTGGATGGAATTCCAAAGTAAAATAAACAAGATATACATTTTTTTAAACCTCTAAATTGCCCCATATGTGGGTTGACACTTTTTATAATTTCATAACTTTTTGCAATACCGTCAAAAACGTTCCGAGCAGTTCATATGTAAAACTGTGTTCTGCACATGGAAGCATGCAGCAGTCTCTGTGACTCTACCATCACTGTAACACATCTGAATTTCTCCAATAATTTCTTATTTATGTCTTGTTCACTTGTGCTTACATCTCTTGGTGTCACTACTGCTAAAGTTTAGTATGGATATCTAAAGTTTATGCTGTCATTAGCAGCAGTGGAGCCTTAGATTTCTCAGTTTATATCAAGCAATAAATTCAGTAGAAGTGGACACACAGGACCAGTTTATGGGCTGCTATGTTAAAAACCAAACCAAGGCTGAAGGTTGTCTTTTCCACCAGGGATTAGAGGTTTCCTCTGTTTTTCTTATGTACCTCACTAACAAACTAGACTACCATTAACTCTTTGACTGCACAGCAGACGATGTCTCCCTTAGCCACCCGTTAGTGTTTGTATTTGGGCTGCTACAATTTTAGCATCGCCATGTCAAGAAATTCTAACTGAATGAAACACGTTATGCTACAGCTTTTTACTGCTTGATACAAAACGAACACTCGCATGATGTTCCATAACCAGTCATAGAATTCATAATTTATTCTAATTTATTCCTTTCAAATCAGGGCATATCAAACTACTCAAATCAGTAATCAGCTGCCATGCGTGTTTTCAGGGCAACTGACCCTAAAAACATAAACCTGTTAGTTAGCCAGACAGCTACGGTCCACCCACCATAGTCTCAACAAACAAGTGCATTAGGCATTAAGAAATCAAACGAAGTGTGTTTATATTCAGAAAGTGAACATATTTATAAATAGCAAGATATTTTTAAAGCTGGTTTGATGGTATACAGCTTGTGTCCATAAGAATCTAAGAGTCTACGATCATGCCAAGATTTCCCATTTCAAGTTTGATATTTAAAGAACTGAGTCTGTCATAAAGCGTTCTTCTCTGACCTATAGTTCTAAGAATCGTCTTTTGAGTTTTTGCTTGATGTAGTTGTAGAACATTTTGTGACATCCACTAAGACACATCTGACATACAGCTTGTAAATCTGTTTCTATCGTGTCTGTAAAATCACGTGTAGACAGAGAACTTTTTACAATAGTTAGGACATTATTCTGAACACACTCCGACACCATCTTAAAGAATGAAGTAGGAACAGGGTCAAGATCCTCTGTAAATGAACCTAACTTATTTATAACAATTGTAGGATCCTGATAACTGATACGTGGCTTATCAGGAGGGTTATTAAAACAGGCTCTAACCTGCTAAGCTATGCTCTGTCTTATCGTTGTTTTATTTTGAAAATGATTAGCAATCTCTTTGCAGGTTTCAGAAGTCACACAAGATGTGTTAGAAGCACACAAAAATGTAGATAAAGGTATTTGACCTCGTTCTCTGGAGTCGAGGTGCCTGTAAACTGGACTTTGGACTGGTACATTATAGTGTGGCCCTTTTCATAGTTCTAAACAATGGCTTATATTACCAAAAATTAAGACATTTTATTAGACATGTCATTATCTACTAAAAAGCAGGGGGTGCGGTTTCCAGATTATTTTGTAATTACAATTTGTCATATAGTAGTGTTTTGTTTTATGTTTACAAAGCAACTATATACATTGATGTAATAAATGATATTACATACTCCTCTGATGTCATACTTTTATAAAGGTTGATTACTGTGAAGATTGACATATTGCCTTAAAGTACACAAACTACTGTTCTCTTTAAAGAGCAGCTACGGCTAAACCAAGAAACTGAACGTGATGACTTGTAATTTTGTTCAGATAATGTTTAAGGGCTTGGACAATGTAAGAAAACACCAAAGGCTGATCATTCCCTCATATAAGGAAGGAAGCGAAAACAGAATAAAAGTTTGCGTTCATGGATTTTATTCTGTGTACTCTTGATTGTGCACTTTGGCAAAAAAGCTTGCTATAGAACCCATAAGCCACACATCTAAATGTATGCAAAGTTGTGGTTTGTGGAATAAATAATGATTTTTAGTAAGTGTGCTCAGTGGAAGTAATTTTAAAGGTGAATTCTAAACAAACAGCCTTCTATCCTCTGCTTAATTTATCCATTGCTGTTTGTATTCAGATTTACTGTGGCAGATGTGTAATTGTGTCATTTAAGAGGTGTAAAGTCCATGTAAACAGGAAACAGTAGTAAGGAAGTAGCTTTGCTTGTCCACTCTTGGGGGTCCAGCATTTGCGGGCAACAGCTGTTTCCATTCACAGTTCTCAAGTGCAAGAAGATAGAAGAGCGTTTGCACATACTTGTGGACAGCCTATGACACAGTCACATGAGAGCAACTGTCTTTGTTTGTTTGTTTAGCTTGTTTTGTAACTTGGGTATTTATTAGGTGTATATATACTTCTGACCTTAACTCATTCTAGAAATAGAGCAGGGATCACCAGCATTATTTAAACAACCATTTCTCCAGGCATTCCCCAGGCTTCCCTTTTGGAAGTGTGGGGTTTGAAGAGGGAGTATGCTTTGAAAGGGACCGTGCTAATGATGCTTCTATAGTGGTCCTGATCTCTAACCATTCTTCATGCTATGCCTAAAACAGTCATTGCTTTAAAAAGTAAAACCATTATGCTTATTCTCTCATTTAATATACGCTCCTCAAGCATTTAGATGCAATATTATTGTGAAAGGAGAAAGAGAAAAATCCCTGTATTAACTCTCTTGTCTATTGATCTTGCAAGGAAGGGTGCTTAAAAGATGAAACAGTCATCACTCATTCGTTGATGTTGGCCTCCAGTCCTTTAACCAGAAATTCTGCAGAATTCTGTGACAGACTGCTCTAAATAAAGAGAACCCCAACCAGATGCCCTGACTAGGCAATCTGATTGGATGGTGCGAAGAAGCGTTGATGCTCGAGTTACGTATTAGATTCTCCACTTCCTCCCAGGAAGCACAGCATCGACCCAGAAAGCAGGAAATGGTAGCTCAAGCCGCAACCAGTGGACGCGTTGTACCTGACTAAGAATGTAGACAGACCGTTTCTGTAAATCTGTCTTTCTTTATGTTGTCTCAGATTAATGAGGCATACTAGGACGCTGGTTAACTTAGTTTAGAGACTGCTATGTCGGTTACCATCAGCTGAAGGGAAGTGTGAAACTACACTTTTGCCGTTTTCCTCTTTTGTCTGCGTGACCTCACTTTTCTTGTTGGATCATGAGTCTCCAAAGAAGCACTGCCTTGAGTGAGCGTTTGGGTTCTGGCAGGAACTCGTCTCGTTACCCGAGTGGAAAGGAGAAGTCTCACCGATGGCGCGTTCTCGGCAGGCCCTGGCTCAAGCACCGCTCCAACTCAGCCCCCGTTGTGCCGTTGGACTCACTTGAGAGTAGGGGCCAGGTCAGACAGGCCATGCTCAGCCAGAGCCTGACCTGGTCCGGCAGAAGCACCTGCTGCATGCTCCCGGCCAACCTGCCAGTCTCTAGGGTCCACAGTCTCCCTGACCCCTGCAGGATTGTGAGCTCCGGCATCCTCCTGGCACATGTTCAAGCAGAGTGGCCGAGCTCGTCCGGCACCAAGGTTCCCTACTTGCGTTCTGTCTCCGAACCAGGCACTAACGCCACAATAGACAGCGCATGGCTACGGCGGGAGCAGAGCAACCTCATGGGTTCTGGGATTCTCCTGTCCATGTCGCGGCGCATCAGCAAGATGTTAACATCCAGAGATGAGATGGATGCTCCAGACCTGGAGAAAGACGGTAGGCATTTCAAAAAGCAAGGCTTGAACAGTGCTTAATTATTTTAGGTCCTTTAAGACTTCAATATCATTTAAAAGTTACTTATATTTGTTAACTTGTTGCTCCTGCGTCCCAATAGCAGTGAATTTATTAGTACATGTTGGATGTATTAATAATAACACTTGTTAAAACCCTTTATGAGGCTGTATATTATGGTCTAGTTCCTCTGAATTAATGTGCATCTGTGACGCTGCTGTTTTTCCCCCACATCTGAGTAGCACAAGAATCCTCCGAACGTTAAATTAAAATTGTTTTACTCATAAAAAGGCCTCTTTTAGCCATTCATGTCCGAAGGCACACCCTAGAATATGGTTAGAATGCCAAGCTGAAACGTTTTTTCAAAGGACAAGATATAGATACAGACTTTAATTATTTATACCAACTTTATTTCTGTATCTAAAAGACAGGAAGTGCTTATCTCTTACAAATACATTTGGCTGCACTGGAATTCACCCCTAGATAGACACTTCCTCGTCGTGAAGAAATCAGTGGTTTATTTACTTTCTGTCGTTTTCGAAGAAGAAATGTCTAAAAGGGTTCTGAGATTGAATGAGACTCCAACACAGAAGGCCCACATGAGTAATCCACATTAAAGCTAAATATATAACCTAAATTCATAACACAAATCCTGACATTAGTGGTGCAAAGTACAGGCGTCGATCTGCCTCGTGAAACAGTTTCATTTCTCTGTGGCTTCACTGTAAACAAGTTCTCTTTCTTTTTGCTGTCACAGCTTCCCCACAGCTATCAAGCTGTTTGGATTTTCCCTTCCACATTACCAGTAATACTAACAGAAAAGGAGAAGACCCCTAAGATCATTCGCTTTGATAAAGTTACTCTCAACAGTGCCATTAAGCTTCAGAGGGTGAACATTTCTCTTTTGGTTAGCTGTGAATTTGTGACCAAACCTCCCCCCATTACATACATTAAATGTATATGTACAGATACAGACACACACTCTTCTTCAAATCCCTCCATCCCCCAGGCCTATTCACTGCTCCCCCTTTCTTCCTATTCCTTTATTCCCAAGGGAATCCACTTTGTTCCTTTTGTATGTAGATGAAGGTGGAAGAAAGACAAAGAACATGCCCATTGCACCTAAAGTCTCATTAACGTTTCAAAAGCTTGGGCAAGTAGTGGTCATGAGAAAAATCTAATTAGATGAATCACGTGGGGTCGATTAGCACTGGCGGGAGCTAGATCTACATGAGGTATTCTAAGTTCCTCTTTCTCAGTTCACAATACATGAATAACGAATACATTTGTTTGCTGGAAATGTGACTTAATGTCTACTTTTTCACCAGAGCCAGGTGGCTGTGCCTTCAGGGAAAGCTGGTAGTAGTGCATGCCAGTATAGGCCATTTTGAGGCTTCTCTTACACTAAAGCAGCTAAAGTGTTACTTGGGGCAGGAATTTGGTTTTTCCAGACATGTTAGCGTACCAGTCTTTCTCACTGAAGCAGTACGGGTCGCTAGGAATGTCCCTGTTTGCCCCACAGTATGTGTAGAAGGTGTGTATCGGAGCTTGTGCTGCTAGAAGAAGTCATCTCAATGAACCTGTCATCACACCGCATTGCCTCTCATGACCTAGTTTCAAGTGGCATATTGGTGCCACATCATCCAGCTGAAGCTGGCAGGCAAAACGTTGCTGACCATTAATATTTCAACCATAAAAATATCAGTGCAATGGATTTCACCTCCAGTGCTTTTCAAGCCTGACTAGTTTTACTCTGGGAGGTTGTAGAATACAAATGAAAACTAAATTCCCATGGATTAGGGCCTAACCGAGAGGTGGAGCTAAGGAGCTAAAAATGTAGTATCCTAATTATAATGGCTAAAGCAAAGTGAATCTAATGAGGAATTAAACCAGGAAGTGATTTTTCATTGTAGCCAAACATAAACAAGCCACTGAATGTTTTTATTTATTTATTTATTTATTTATTGATTGATTGATTGCTCATTTTAAATACTAATGATGTGTGTAGTGACTTTGGCCTATATAATTGGGATTTGAATATTGCAGGTATTCTGTGAATTGAAATATCATAGCCCGCATGACAAATGTTGCATATCCTGCATCCATTTGGTGTGCCATTGGGGCTGCTATTACAGAAGAAGCTTCTGCCCTGTTACTATGCAGACACATAGTGCACTGGTACATGGAGGTTGTGTGGGGTGGGCCCTAGTAAGGGAGGGAAAAGCCAGGGTGAGATGCAAATGTACCTGGCTTGCCAGCAGCAGAGTATTTTAATATTAAACAGTGTCATTCACTGCTTGAGTGTGGTTTGCAGGAAACAAAGCCCTGGCCTCACCCTATCTGTAGCACAATGCAGAAGGCGCGTATCAGCAGTGCAAATTAATTCTCACGACAGATGTGCGAATAACATGGCCTCCTTAATGTGAAGACCGCTTGAGCAGGGCTTCAGCCATCTAGGACGAAGGTGCTCATTCAAAGCAGTGGAAATAACACAATCTTTATTTAATTGAGAGTGTTGAAAATCTCTGACTGCATAGGAATTACGGTTAGTGTTTGTGTTTAATCATGAAACTTCATCTTATTGCATTTTTTTTTTTTTAACCAGAAAGTCCCTTGAGTTTCAAGGGAGACCTGACCAAGATAGCACAACGTTCCCAGCTACAAAAAATGTAAACATAAAACCATTTCAACAAAACCCATTCAAAACACCTGAAAAACAGACACACATAATACAACCCAAGATCTGACTTGGACATAACAATTGCACTCTTCAGTTATACAGTTCTTTCCATGACCAGAGTGTATAGGAGAAAGCCATTTTACCCAGTTTTTAACTATTTCTAGGGTTTTTTTTTTTTTTAAAGCAACCTTCTAGATGACCAAGAGTCTTAGCAGCTGTTAATACATGACAAAAACTGGAGAGTTTATCCAGCAAAGCTTTGTAAATAAAAAAAATTCACTAGGTTTTCAATATGCACAAAAAGCTTTTCATCTATACAAATACCCAAGTACTTGTACCATGACACTATTGCTAATTCAGTCCCTTCTAAAGTATGAAAACCAACAGGCTGTGAGATTGAAGAGCGTGATCTGGAAAAGGTCATGAATTTGGTTTTCTTAACATTAAGAACCAACTTTAGTCCGTACAATGAGGCCTGTAGTTGTTGAAAGGCAGTCTGCAGTTCATCAGTAGCCTGACTCAGAGAGGAGGCAATAAACTAATAAACTATTGTATCATTTGCATAAAGATGCTCTTTAGCTGTGAGCGTGTCTTCTCCACTATTATTTATTAGGGGCTGAATTGAACCTTGGAAGACTCCTGTAGCAATTATAGATGATATTAATGGTTCGGAATGGTTTGTTAATAATTTAAATACACAAGGTGTAGATGATGAGAACAACTGCATACAATTTGTTTTGGGATTTGGAAAGGCTGTTTGGGAGTTTAGTTTAAAAACTGGCATGCACAAGAGGACTGGTCAAGGGTCTTAATGTAAAATATATATTCAGTTGAGCAGAAGGTCAGCATATTTACACAGACTGACAGATTTGTCATCGTAAACCTGATAGGACAAAGAAGCTTTTCTCCTTCTCTCCTTCTGTCAGTTGTTATGTGATCATGTGCTGGACGTTTTGTACATCAGACAGATCAGTGCTGTACTAGGCTGGTGCTGATCTAGAGTCTTTATCCAATCAATCAACTTTTATTTAAACTCAATACATATGTATGAGTATGACCCTCATTTATATTAGGACACTCATTTGGAAGCATGCAAGCTTTACAGAGGGGCACTGATAATGGATCATGTGGCTCATAAAATAATTTTGAGGTTTGATTTATCTGAAAGTCTCAGTCTAATAAAGTGTTGATATTGCTTTGAAGTAGGTTTTTATTAAAATATTTGTACTTTTTAAATTACAGAAGCTGCTAGAGCTTCCTAAACTTTTGTATTCCATATTTGTATGGACCAGTGTTTTTATTTTGAGATGTTTAATTAGAGCCCATCCTTCCTCCTTTAGATTTCTAATTAGCTTGCCCCTCCATTACATCCTGCCTAACCAACAACGTCCAAACAAAGGCAAACTTTCCAAAAGGCCCTTACCATCTGTTTTGTGTTCATCCCTCAGTCACAGGATGTGCACACATTCACACAGAGCCACAGGCACTGTGCAGTCTGTTAACTGCAGCCGTTTCCTAGTCTTTAGACGTCTTCCCAACCCTCCTGCCAGAATACCAATTAAGGCAGCTAATTTAGATCGCTGACTAATTGGCATCTCTGAGCACAATCCTAATTTGCAAAAGGCCTTGAGAAGCTTAAGATACCGGTTGCCCACTCACAACTAGTTATTTTATTGAGTTTCGTACTATGCGTTGAAGGAAACCCAGTCACTGCACTTCATTCTGATTGCAGTCTGTTTTAATAAAAGTTCTTGTGTCATCTCACACAAAGCTTAGACTTAAACCGAGTGAAAATATTAAGAAATATATTGTGTATTTGCATTCGGCCTGAAAATAGAGCTATTTATTGAGAGATTTTTTTTTTTTTTTTTGTCCATATCGTTCAAATGCACACATGCAACAACTCTGGTAGAGTGTAGGCAGGGGAAAGAGACATGAGCTGCTATGCTACAGGCTAAACTGAGGCAAAACACATTAGCCCAAGTGTTGCTTACCAATATACCCAATATCGATCCAATACCATTATTATCTTAATAAGAGAGACTTAATCAGGACTGGCTTAAACATTAAGTTTGTATGACTCTTTGGCTCACTATGTTGTTGTCTATGTTTGTAAGCCAAGTTTAGCGGAACCCTACACACATGCTGCTGACATATGGTGTAGCACTTGTTGCCACATCATATGCGAATAGATCAGTCCTATGTATCATAGGGATCGAAGAATCCGGTACTGGATCCAGCTAATTTTATATATTGTATTATAAATTTTGTATGGGTACATCCTTACTTCGCTACTAGGAAAGCATTAATATTAAAATATATAATTTTGGTGTATTTTCCTTTTAAAATGCATGCAGTCCAACAGACTGCTGAGATAGTCCTGTTTCTACGTAACACTAAAATAGTGCCTTGCCTTTTGCCAGGACTTTGAGACAGAGTGTGTCTAAGCGTGTAATCACCTGATTAATTTTTTGTATTTCAGTTTAACAGAAACAGAAAACAGGTCACTGTTAAGCTTTTAAAAATAAAGCAATTTTAGGTTACATGGGTGACGTTGCACCTCAAAGCACAGAGATCTCTGACCTTAATAATACTAGTTATATAAAATCAATATGTCTGAGAGATATAACATACAGATGTGCTGTAGTGATGTCTGATGGGTCTGTAAAGGACTTCCCACACACAATTTAGACACACCTCCATCCATCTGAACTAATATTGCCCTGGTTCAGCTAATTTTTACTGCAGCCCTATAGGGCATAGAGCAAGTGGCAGTGCACAGTGATGTGAGTATGGAGAAGTGTAATGTGTAATGTCCAGCTCAGTTAGTGTCCAGTAATGTCCCGGGACAGTGAAGAGGTGTTGTACAGTGTGATGCTGTTGGTACAAACAATCTCCTGTACCTTTCTTTGCTGAAAGTGCTCTGCTGTCTGACCAGAAGGTCATGAAAGGGGTGTGATGTATTGTCCAGGATAGCAGTGAGTTTGTTAAGTGACCTCCTTTCGACCACCAGCTCGAAACCATCCAGTGGGCAGCCAAGAACTGAGCCAGCCTTCCTGATCAGCTTGTTGAGCTTTTTAGCATCCGCTCCTCTGATGCTACCTCCCCAGCAAACTGCCTCAGAGAAGACAGCCCCCGCAACAACAGACTGGTAGAAGATTTCCAACATCTTGCAGCACACACTGAAAGACCTGAGCCTTCTCAAAAAGTAGAGTCTGCTCATCCCTTTCGTGTACACAGCCTTCCAGTCCAGTTTGTTGTCGAGCAGGACACCCAGATGTCTACCAGCTCAACATTCTGACCCATGGGGCTGATCGTGGACCTCTTCCTCCTGAAGTCCACCACCATCTCCTTGGTTTTGGTCGCATCGAGGAGCAGAGGGTTCCTTGCACTCCACTCCACAAAGCTGTTAACGAGGTCTCTGTATTCTCCATCCTGCCCATCCCTGATGTACCCGACCACCACAGAGTGGCCAGAAATTTCTGAAGGTGGCAGAGGTCCGACCTGTACTGGAAGTCCGTGGTGTACAGGTTGAGGAGAAAAGGGGAGAGCAAATTTTGCAATATATACCACAGAGAAAAAATATTGCCATGTCACTTTTCTCTGTATTGTGCAGACCTAGTTAGACTTTGGCTAACTCCATTAAAAAAATGCAGATTATTATAGATGCACCATATTGATCCAGTACACGTTAACTGATATTGAGAAAGTTATCATGCTGCCTTTTTTGTATTAAAAACTTTTCTACTTAAATAATAATAAATCAACAGCTGGAAAAGGATGTAGCCCATTTAAAACAAATGATGTCCAGAAACACCCCACACCCCATCCAAGTTCCACTAGTGTCAATCAGCAAATATATAATAATAATCTTCTTCTTTTTTTCTCTTGGCAATTTTGTATTACACAACTTACATGGGTTACTGGTCTCTTTACCCACAGACTTTACCTGGTCCTTTACTGTACAAGAAAACTAATATTGGGAAATTGTCATGCTTCCCTTTTTTAAATAAATATTTATGTCTTCTTAAATTATTTTAAAAGTATTAGAAAAAATGTAGCCCTTTTACTACAAATGCCATCCAATGTATAGAATATGTTTGTTGAATAAAGCTTTTTGAGAGCCGGCAGACGATGACACGTTAGGGAAGTATCAGTACCGCACCCTGTCTCGCACCTCCATACGTTCAAAGACTGTGTAACAAAAGCGCACTCTCTCTCCCCATCCATGTACAGTCTCATTTGTTTACCTGCTGTACACGCACAACCCCGCCACCCCCCTCCCCCCTCCCCCCCAAACCCACACCCTCTGTACCTGATAAGCCACCAGTGATGTCAGAGTGTTATTATTGGAGGAGCTGTTTTTGTTTAAGCGTCGTCATGGAGACCGGACAGTCGGTAATGCGCAGGCTGGCTTGGCCAGAAAGCAGGAGGTAAACAGTGGTGTCGGCAGCAGCCCAACACAAAGCATCTTCTGTTCTTCTTCTGAAAACTGTGTGTGTGTGTGTGTGTGTGTGTGTGTGTGTGTGTGTGTGTGTGTGTGTGTGTGTGTGTGTGTGTGTGTGTGTGTGTGTGTGTGTGTGTGTGTGTGTGTGAGAGAGAGTGTTGGAATCTGGCATATTGAGCTTATGAAACTGAAAGGTTTTAATACGCTGTAGGTCTAATGAAGGTAATAAATGTGAGTTGGTGTAAATGGTTTTATAGTTTTTGCCACTTTTATATCTTAATAACAAGCAAGAGTGTCACTGCCATTTTACGCCGTGCGGAAAGGTGCTTTAGTTTGGGGTTGCTAAAATTTGAAGAAGCATATATATGTGGTGTAAATGGTCTCATGCCACAGGTTTTGTATTTTTTGTTGTTTTTGCTTTTTTCATTTGAATTATTTGTATGGTTTATGCATGGTGGTGAAGGAATCAGTGCAGCTCTCTTTCTCTATAAAACCAAAACAGCAAGTGCTGAAATACACTTACACTTCACTGTTTTCATTCACTATGCTAATAAGCTAAACATTGACCAATCAGATTGTCAGTTTGTGGTGCGTTTTTGAAATCGATTAATTTACATTTACATTTAAGGTATTTAGCCGACGCTCTGATCCAGAGCGACTTACAACCGTGCTTAGTGTTCCATTGGATAATATTCCAGCTAGTACAGGAAGTTTAGAGCCTAAACCTCTGCTAAAATTCTGCTAGTAGCACAAATTATGCTCATGGTCAAGCTTTAGTAAGATTCTGTATCTGAACACACATCTAGTGGAAGATTATTGCAGTTTTTGAAGGTATGTATGTATGTATGTGTGTGTATGCCAACTGAGAGAGACACTACTGGTCAAAGGTTTCGACTACTTACAGAAGGGTTTCTTATTTATTGCTTTTGCTTTACTTTACAATAAAAGTCAAGACCTCAAACTATACAGTAGTGCTCATAGAATTATGCAGCCACTGTAGAAAATATCTAGAAATAGTTTTCTAAGCAATTTCGGACCAATTATTTCTGTCTGTACATCACAAATATTTACTAAATTGAAAGTACTCCAGTCCAAAAAAGTTCACCGTCCTGAGAAATATGGATGTTGTCAATAGTCTGTTTGTGATCTGAAGAGTCACAAGACTGCATATTTTGAGAATTACTTTATTTGAGAATATTATCAGATCATAGATAAACTGACCATGGAGAACATCCATATTTTAAATTCTGCAACAGCTAATACTTCCCCATAGCCTTTTTACTGCATGATGCTTCTGCTTTCAGCATGTTCTCTCTCACACACACACACACACACACACACACACACACACACACACGGTTGGTTTAGCTCAGCAGATAACACCACTACCCGTCTGGGAGCCACCACCACATGTGGGCGACTGGGGTTTGAATCCTGATGTGGGAGAGATGCTGTGCCACACCAATAAGAGGCCTTGGGCAAGACTTCTAACACTACATTGGCCTACCTGTAATATGATTTACCTTTTACGTCGCTTTGGATAAGAGCGTCAGCTAAATGCCATAAATATAAATGTACACACATGCACTGGGTCTTCTCACCAAGAAACACAAGAAAGGTTAAACAGTCTTCTGACAGCCATTTGCTGTGAAATTGACCCTTTATGTGTACACTTATCTGTGGTAGTAGTCCTGTACGGTATTTCTGTTTGGGCTTGAGGTTAAGCAGTGTTTTTTTCCTTGCTAGGTTACAGGGAGCAAGTGGCAGCCATCAGAGTAGGAGCAAACAATATCACTGATAAGAGAATTACTGTAGTCAGTTATTGAATATGCTTAAATAAAGAAGCAGTGTAACTGAATCTGAGATGGTGGTGGTCTTACTGTTTTTTGCATACCCTGCCCAGTTGAAACCCCATCCTGGACAGGTGTCAGAACCTCTCTCCGCTCCCAGACATTCCAGAGAGGACAGCAGGGATTAGGGTTACCCCATCTAACACACATGGACCTGGCAAAAGCCACATTGCTGGTCATGCAGCAGAGCATAGGGGTCACTACACAGAAGTGTGTTATTAGTCTTTGTCAGGGTCTGAGTTTGTGTTCTATATTTGTATTTTTAAAAAAAGAACTTCTTAGTACTATTCAGTCATGCTAAAAATGATTTTGGCCTGTCATCTTCTAAAATGTATTATAGCTGTTGTGAGCAGCACCTGTTGTACACAGTGTCCATAGTGTAAAATGTACAAAAATTACAGTGGCCTTAAAAAGAACGCTAAGCGGAAGAAACCTGAAGAGAAGCCTAGACTTGGTAAGAGGAAGTGCGTTCCCCTCTGCTGTCCTCGGATAGTAAGACAAAATGGACAAACATGACCAAAGGATAAGAATGTACAGTAAATATGAAATGGTGAAAAAGGGTGCGCTGTGGTGGGCGGGTACCAGACTGTCATCAGACATCAGACGTATTTAGATTATCTGGTGATAACCGATGACTGTTAGAGACGTATCAGAGTAACAATGAGAAGCAGATCTTTGAAAGGCAGTCACCGTTACCAGGAGGAATGTGTCGTAGTGGAAAAGACATGAACGTCAGTGACTATTGTTTGTATCGCCTTTGAAGGTGAAAAGTGTATTACCACAGCAGACATGAAACATGTTTATGGTCTATTCAGGTAACATTTGTAATGTGTAAATGCGTTGAAGTAATATTAGATTTAATAAAGCTCATGCCCTGCTTTTTGTAAAAGAGCATTGTAAGTACCAAGCTTTCAATAAACCTACAGGAATGATTTTTTTATTATTCTTTTTTACATTTGTTTTTGCCTTGACCTTTTACAGCACTCTAAATTCAGTTTTAAACATGAGTGATTTTTAATGATACAAATTTTGTCGTAGACGACAAGACAACATTTATTGTTACAGTTATTGTAATTGTTATTGCATGTTTCTTTCTGAGCTTATTGTAGATATTGTCAGTTCTTAAATTACACTTAAATAACACATCATATCCTCCCGGGTGGTGGAGGTCTGGAGTCTATCCAGGCGGAAGGATGGGAAACACCCTGTGCAGGTCATTTAAATAACAAAGAATGCATAATTATGTGTAATTATAATTATGACATCTGCTTCAAAATAGGTTTCAGCGAATATATTCGTTCATTCATGCATTAATCTCCTAAGCCGCATCTCCTTTTGGGTGACGTGGGTGCTGGAGCCTATCCCACTGGTTATTGGGCGGGAGGCACTAAACATCAGGCTGAGCCGCCAGTCCATCGCAGGGCAGACCAACAAATACAAATCTATTTGTCTTGCTCATTCCTGTCACATTTCATAATACTTTATGGAGGCACCCATATGTAACTATGTGATCCTTCCAGTGGCAAGAACAATATGTTACTTCCCCTCCCCTTGTAAGTGCCATTGATTTGCTTATTATTGCAAGTTATCCTTAATAATGGCTACAGTGAATGTGTCGCGTTACTACATGCAACTAGACAGCTGAAGTAATGCCTCAGATTGCTGCTTTATTTGCAGATTTCTTAATAAAAATAACATATAATGGGGTAAGTGGAATTGTAATTACTCCTAATGCACTGAAGAATGTTGTGCAACACCAGTATGGTCACTGAGAGGTGTATTACAGGGGTCAGCAACTCAAATGTTGAACACCCAAAAATATATATTGTAGTATATTGTTTTAAATTTGGCTGTAATTTTTTTGAACTATGTGCAGATATGCTAGTATAGGTAATTATTCTAACAACTGCATAAAATATTGCTGGCTTATTAAAAATATGTTCTGTGCTTTCAATCTCTTCTTGGTCCTATATATATATATATATATATATATAATCATGGTTAATGCTAGGTGCTGAAAACTTTATTCACTAGCCTAGCCTAATCTGTTAACATTCCCGAAGTCTTACAATTTAGTGGGGTGTAGCATATGCACATGTTAATTTGATTGAAATGTGCTGATATTTTATCTTCTCAATAATTTTAAGTCTTGCCCCTTAAAAGTGCATTAAAAATCTTCTGTTGTGCTGCAACTGTACTGTGCTGCTAATATTTGCTTCCGGTATGTATTGAGAGGTTTCGTGTTTTGCCATTGCTGTAAAGAAATGGTCCATTGCAGAGAACGGAGATGACGCAACTCTCCCTCTACATGGTTCTGGGCCATCCATCCATTCATCCAATCAGGCTGGGTGTAGTTTGGAATGCCCTTTGTGAGGCGAGACTGGGGTCAGAGTTGGTTCTTAATAGAGCTTTCAGTTTGTACAGAAGCTGTGTCCCCTCTTGTAGTAGCGCTAAACACAACAATATAAGCCAAAGCACAGACTTGCTTTCCCCAGCTTTAAGCTTTAACTGACACCTTCACGTTAACTGACTTACTCACACCTTTGATTGGCCCTCAAGGATAGCTTTGTTCCAGGATGAAACGCATTTGTTGTAAAATGTCTCTCTCTTTTTTTTTTCTTTTTTTTTTTTACTTTGTGATGGTTTGGCTGGAATACATAGGCACTTTTTAGATTTGCAGTTAAGTTGTCCTTTAGTCTCTTGATATTCACTCTGAAGTTTTCTCTTCTCAGGCCATTTTGTTAGCCACTATCAAGGTTTTTGTATTCGTTCCCAGTATGGGGGGCGATCTTTGGAGTTGAAGGTCAAATAGCAGTACATTAATGTATGCAGTCTGTTGTTGAAACTATGTTAGAACACTAAGCAAAGCCTTATTACTGTTAATCTAATTTAACGTTTCCAACCACGGGTCCATTACCAAACACACACGCACACACTTGTATGCTCACTCATTTGCATTTCTGACAGAACCTAACCTGTGCGTTCTTGGTGACAGCTATTTGTTGCAACCCCACCTATGGGGTCAAAGACTGGTGGCTCTTGTGTTGGAATTGGTATGCAGTCTGCTGTAATTGTTTTCATGCCTGTAATTGTTTCCACGCCTGTACAAACACGAGTGGCACTACGGCACCTCGTCCAGGACACCCACACAGTTCAAGAGAACCTCGGTAGAGCCCAGCAGCTACAAAGCATGCTCAGACCCAGTGCACTGAAATTATGCCATCACCCTCGCAAGTATTGTGAGGACCAAGAAGTAGCCATAACACAGGAACATAGGAAAATTCACTCATGTTGCACAGCATTGGCTAGAAATACTGAGAACTTCATCACATAATTACACAGTAATGCTGCCACGGTTATGTTAGTAATTATTTTGAAGATTATTTAAGTAATCACTTTTTTGTGGATGGAAAAATGCAGGCTTGTACTAATGCACCTGTGTGTACAGTAACATAGTTTATATAGATAAATTAAAGGCCTGAAATTGTCCTCTTTGTAATAATGTAGCTTTGCTAAATTATTGCAAACTAGGTAACAGGCTGCTCCAGTAATATTCAGAGGCAAGCATTAAATATTTACCTATTAAATAAATCTAATGATGCATAACACAAGCTATCTATTGAGAGTTTCCCAAACTGTTACACTTAGTCATTTATTGCCCAGCTCAGGTATCTTGATGATTTAAAAGGGTTTCAAAAATAAAGTGTCAGATTGTGGTCAGTTGTCACTGTCCAGCTGGGCATACATTACTCAACTTTTAAAACGGAAAGCATCGTAAACTGAGTGGTTGTATTTGGATGTGTCAAAGGCCATAGTGTGAAGGAAGTACTTGAATTTACAGGTGTATGGAGACGTACAGTCATACAGGTCTACCAGCAGTGGCTAAAATCCCAGTCAGAAACTCTCCTCAGAACTGTGCCAGGGAAGGCATCCACCAAATCTGGCCCAACTGTTCAATTCTTTGATGGAAGTGTGGCTGAACATTTAATGTGGCTTACATCCAGAAAGTGTTCAGTATATGCCTTATTGAGTCACATCTGTTATTTGTGCTTGTGGTACATGCTATTATATAGATACCTTTTAGTCAAAGGTGGTAAATTTTTTTCTCTGATGAGCTTATGTACAGACATAGTGTAAAATGAATTAGTTAAAACAAACATATTTCATCATAAATATTTTTGAACTATTTTCAGTGTTTTCAAATAGATGGAAAAAAGGATTAGCCAGTAATTGCTGTCTGTTATTTTCCGGCTGTCCCAGCTTGGTTAGTAATTGGGTTTGTAAACTATGTAGGCTTTGTCTAATGTCTAAGAATAACAGTGGCCTGAAGAGAATAAAATAGTTTGGTACGAGCTTTCAGGCAAGGCTCCTAAGCCGTGTAGCATGCTGTGCTTTCCAGTTGGAATGGCCACTGAAGGGACTCTCTGTATCCCCTGCTAAGTTTAGTAGGGTAGCACATTCCTATTAGATTTTGTGGTGTCTTAATTCTCACTCTAGCAGTCGACCAGGACATCTGGGAAAATCACGCAATTTTCTGCCACCTGTTTCTGCTGAAGAGCCTTCTCAAGTGGCTTAGGCCTTTGAGACATCCTTCAATCTCCTGATTGAGGAAACACATTCTGTGCTCTCTACTGGTTTTCAAAAATTCATCCAAAAATCCAATGGGAGTGCCTGCAATTTGCATATTGTCAATGTGAAGCAGCAGCAGGTGAGGAACACGGTATCCTCTTCAAGAGATGAAGACAGAGAACATTCATGGAACACACGAAACAAAAACAGCCCTAGCACAGATTGGTTGCCCATACAGTGCACATTACATGGGGCAAGTTGGTGAGGTGCTTGTTGAAGATGCTAGAAGTCTGATTTTAGCCTTCAGTATTGTAATGTATTATCTGAGGGTGTTATTTCTGCAGTGCATGGTCTTGTTTCCATAGTCACTCTGGACAGACTCGGTGTCCTGACATCACTCTGGGAGAGAACGTTGATTTCATATGACTGAGGCATTGGCCGCTTCCCTAATCGTTTTGCACGTCTGTGAATAGCATATGAAATCTCTGTAGGAGGCTCTTTATCTTGTAGCACCATATGCTGCTCTGGCACTGGGCCATACTCACCATGAACTGGCATCTCACACTGAGAACAACCAGACTCCGGAGCTCACTTCCACCTATTCCACGCCTTTCCCCTTTGCGGCTCACTCTCTCTCGCACTCTCTCCTGTTTGCGCCAGTAATCCATATGCTCTCTATTCAGTGTATCTAGAAAATTATAATTTAAATGTATTATTTATGTGTTCCATCTTTCCCGCTGCCACTTTATTTAAAGGGCAGTACTTCTTGCATCTGTGGTGGGCTTTAGCTTCACACTGGGATGGGAAAATGCCTTCCCCTGGAAAAGGGCCTTGCAAGAGCCTGGGCTTAACAAAGGCTGCAGAATATAGGGGTTCCACCCACTCTCCTGGGATGAGCTGCATCATTCACTTTGGCTGTTTGCCATGAATGTTGTTGTGCTGCTTGTAAAAGACTGATCTGATCTGCAAATGACCCACTCTCCCGATAAAGTGTGACATCATGAGGGCCAACTCTTGACCTCTGGGCGTTCTCCAAGCTGCCGATACTCACAGTACAGTAGTGCAGCTAGGTAAATCTCAGTGAAAATGTTCATGACCTCAATATGGTATTGGGAGTATTCCCTCACATGTACATTTTTATAAACTTGTCTGGGAGATCTCAATAGTGTTAGTCAAATCTGGACTTGTAGCACCAAAGCCCTGCGTTTTAGCATTTAACCACACGTGATTCTACTACTTCTGTTGAAGGGGTTATTAGACCAGGAAGCTATACTGAACTACACAGATAAGTGTCCAGAGCTGTGGCTTTGGCAAAAGAGGAAGTGACTACCCTCCCAGCGTGTCTAGGCAGAGGTGACCTTTAAAGACAGTGGATTTTTTTGATTTTGCAGTTGCAGTGTTGTTCTGTTTGTATTACAGTTTGCATTTTGCATCTCTAAGATATGATTGTCCTTTTTTTCTGAGTTGCTCCTAGCGTTAGGGTGCTAATGTTTTTGCCCACACCTTCAGTACATTTGAACATTTGTACAAGATTACGTTATTCCTTGGACATCTCAAAGAATGTGCATTCTTTTTACTCATTTACATTCAGCTTGTGAAATGCAAGGAATGTGCTGGGCGCTTCCTGAAAATGATGATATCCTCTTCCCCCTTTTGTGACTTTGTTCTCCCTTGGTGATGCATTGACTAGAGGACCATACTGGGTATGCTGTAGGGCTTGTTTTAGATAGTTGTACAGCACCGCCCTCTACAGGTCATGTAAAGTATATGTATGTCACCTACTTTGCTTTCACTTTGGTTCAGGTGACTCAAATGTGTTACAAATCTCTTCATGTTTAACCTCATCTCTTCATGTCCGTTGTCCACAAAAGCTAACTGAAACATGTTAAACTCTGTATACATATAATTATGGTGCTAGAGCACATTTCCTGCTGATGTTAAGCAAAGCTTCATGCTCTTAGCCCTGTAACATCTTTGCAAAGAGATGAGGCAGACCAGTAGCTGTTACCACTGACACCAGTGCCAGTAACTGTTGGCAACCTCCCTATGTATCTTACATGCAGTGTTTGCCTTCGCTGAGGTGTCTGTTCTGTCCTGTGTGTTTACAGATGTGAAAGGCCCACCAAGTCACCATTTCTCCTGTGGACAGTCACCGTTCTCCGAGCCCAGTGTCTGGGAGAGGAAGTACTGCATCCTGACCGACAGCCAGCTCATCCTGCTTAACAGAGAAGAGGAGGTGCTTTTCTTACTTTTTCTGACGACTCTAAGCCTAGCTTTGAGTGTATGGCTAGATCCTACTAACGTCTTCACATGTTTGCAGTGGACAGACAACAAACTGTATTTTAAAATGTTTTCAAAGGAGCTGCAACTAATGTTCTGCTACTGCAAGGACCGGCTGTAAATCAAGAATCGAAAACAAACTGGATGTTAATTTTTTTTTTGTTTGTTTATTTTTGGACATTAACACCAAATGTTAAATTGCAGATGAGCCCAGTATTAATACAACCAACAGAAAAGCGTGTCCACCTGCCTTTTTCCACCTTAAAAACAGTTCACACTGCTAAAGCTCGCCTCAGATCTTTATCATGCATGTACTTGTGTGGTTTTCATGGTGCTGTTGACCACATGATGCTCTGAGGTGCAGAATAACCCTATTTCAATGCAAACATGCAAAAGGAGCATTAGTGTTATCATCGCCCTGTAGGTGTACATTTGAATAGTCATTGTGTCATTTGAATAACATTGTAGTTTAAATCCAAATATCCAGATGTACAGTTACAGCTTATTTATGTTTAGAAAGTTAACAGTTATACATATGGCAGAAAGAAGCCAGATACTGCCTCCTGAAGCCCAACAGCTGGAATTATAAAAGTTACATTGCACACCATGTAGGGAGCGTGGAGCTGTTTGAGATTCAGCTTGACTGTGATTCTACTTCTGACAAACACATGGACATTTGAAGAGTGTAAGCCATTTAGATGATGTTCTTTAGACTTTTATTTTGAAGTTTACAGTGACTCAAGTTTATTTAAGTTTAGATCAAACCTGTGATGTCTGATGGAGTTGTTTAGCATGTTTGCTGTCTTTGAATCTGTTGTCCAGTTCTAGTGAAAGTAAATCAGTGGTCAGCACCTTACTTAATCAGTATAATCATAGGTCCACACAAGCAACGTTAGGGTCAAAGGTTATTCCATTAACATCACAAGGCATTTGTGGCATGGCATATGAATACAAAACTTTAATTGTTGTAAGACAGCATTAGTGTTTATATATGATTATTATTTTTCTATTATATATGGTTATTATTAATATATATGATATTCATTTTCAGAATGCAGCTTGAAACTCAGTCAATCAGATTTTAGTATTTGTAAATAATAACTAATTTTAAATTTCAACAACCATAAATATTACCTGCTGTAACTGTTGCTTCCAAGAACTGCACCTACTACATCTGTTACAGCTTCTTTCAAACTAGCAGGTCTTGGCTAGCTTTATAGGCCGGTTAGCATGCTGGCTAACTTAGCTAACTATTAAGTGACCTAACTTACTAGAGGCACCAAGAATGTCTGCTACCGTCTTCCACACTTACATTTTGTTTTTGAAATGTACATGTGCTATACAAAGATGATCATATAAAAAGGGAAATGGTGGGGGGAATGAAGGAACCATGGTTATGAGCTTCTCTTCCACATTTACTAACGCCCTGCTGAACAGGAACAAAAACGTTTAGAGTCATAGCTTGGTGCTTTGGACTTCAGCGTCTTCAACTGAGATATACAGTGTCACCGTGGACTGCTGAGGTCAATACAGGAATTGACAGCTTGGTTTCTGAGTTGAATAGTTAAACGGCAACAGTCTTTGGAATGACATTTTTGATGCACTGAGACTATGCTTTCCCATTAACCTCATGTTTTACCTTTTACTAGATGCCTGTAGATGTTCATGAGAGCCCCACAGCCTTGTCCTCCAAGGGCCGCAGTCTGAGGAGAACAGTCAGCGTCCCGTCCGATGGACACTTCCCTGAGGGTCCAGTAGAGGGAGCTTCTGTGTTAGGTAAGACATAAACACTGCATTGACATTTTTCTGGGAAGGAACCTCTCTCACTTCAGGGACAGTTGAATTCCGTGATGATCCTGTATTTAAAAAAGCCTAGTCATCACGTGAGCAAGTCAGTGAGTTAAATACTATGCACTTGATTCATGCGAGAGACAGTGCAGTCAGACAGTTGAGTTTAAGGCAAGGCAGATTGATTATATAACTGTGGCTCATGCTAGACAGATTCATTAGAGATGCTGATGGAGTAATGCTATGAGTTGTTCAGCTTATCTAGGCCACTTCCTCTCTATTGTTTTGTGAAAAGGCTTGTTCATCCTGCTTATAGCCTCAGATTTGCTGTTTTTTTTTTCGGTTTGGTTTAGAACTCCTAGCACATCGCCGATTTCACGACTAAACAACTGTCTGAACTGAGTGGTGTCATTGTACTGTTTGACCTAAAGACCACTGTGTGCTGGTTGATGCCTGTGAGAAGAGGTGGTTTTGGAATGTGTCTAAGAAACAAACCCAGCCTCTGTGAGGCACTGTGTGATTCTTTCTTTCAGCTCCCAGTACGCCATCAAGTAAGCACGCATTGCTATGGCTGCTGACCTCGTGGGTGCAGGGCGCAGGACGCTGGCTTTGAGGTTATTGTGGGTTAGGGCAGCAGCAACAAAAATGTCCCAAAATCCTGCGAGTGAGAGCGCCATTCATTCCCCCGTGACCCCTTTCACGCTGGTCCACTGTGGACCCTCTACGGCATTAAAGGAGAGGGTTATTTATATGTTAATCGACACGCTACTTAACAATGCGTTCGTTGGTTGCCTCAGAGTGAGAGAGTGGAATGTGATGAGCCCCCACAGATAAAGCCATTAAAGCTGTCACTCATGATGCTAAAGTTGTTGTTTTTTTTTGTTTTTTTTTGCTATAAATTGTGGAATGAATGCATAGAGATTGTAGGTGGAACAGAGAACATAATTGGATTTACTTCAGTAGTTCACTTAGTATTTGTAAAAGGGTTAATACTTGCTAATTATCATTAGTAACATCCAAGACTAGTAACTGCAAGGGGTATGCCACAAATTACATTGCACAGTAGGAGAAGTAAAGATCAGCACAGAGAAGCCCTATATAATGCACTTAATATTTTGATTGGCTGCACTGTGTTTGTTGTAATTCAAAAACAGATAGTCCTAAACTGCTGTAGGATGAGCTAGCAATCAGAGCAAATGAAAGTAAGCAGCAGTCTTAATTCTAGTATGTCACATGATCAGAAGTAATATCTTTGTGTGCGCGTGTGTTTCATTCATGCTTAGGGTGGATGTTTAGAATCTCTGTATACTTTATAGCATGTTTAGGCCAACGTGGAGGGCGCTGTGAGTCATTCAGCTGTAGCGCTGTTCCTTGCTATTCAGCCAGAATGTAAAATGTAGTTTTCTTAACGTGTCAGCTGTAATTTGGAGGTATTATTTTTTGTTAAAATTACTACATTGCTTTGAGTAAGTTTCATCTCAAACTTCAGATCTGTAGGTAATATTCTATTCTAAATATTCTAATAAGAATCTCATGGCTGCCTAGTGTTTCAGTATTTTTGAAAGATAATACAGTGTGTGTGTATGTGTGTGTGTGTGTGTGTATATATATATATATATATATATATATATATATATATATATATATATATAAAAATGCTCCATGTAACATGGTCTGCAATTGGATGTGGCTAAACTTCTGAATGAACTATGTTCATGAAATATGTTTAAAAATATTGCCATTTGGGACATCACAAAAATGATGAGCTGAATTGTTTTGTAGCAAATTTTCCATATGTAGACTGCCTAGACTATGGAGTACATTGAAAATTCTAAAATGTAACTATTATATTATATTATATTATATTATATTATATTATTAAGCAAAGGCAGTTCTGGTAATAGCCCTCTAACAGGTGAACCTTGCCATGTGGACATCTGTCTGACCTGCTGTAACTGTATAGCTATAGGGGAAGTAATTTCTCTCATATCTAAAGTGAAAATGAAATTCTTTTTTTTTTTTGTAGCTAAAATAGAAAATGACTAAGTGGTGGACCTAATGTTTGTTTAATGAGAAGTGTCATACAAGTATAACTAAAGTTCTCAGTGGTTTGCTAGTAAACACTAACATTGCTTTAGCCATTTCAGCTGATGAGTCGTGACCCGAGTCCTCTTTGTGGTTAGCACCAGTAGCTCTGCTATTGTGTTCTTTTCAATGGCCTCTTAGAAAAGAGAAGCCAAGTGGGTTTGACCGGCTTTGGGCACACAGGCTTTTCTACATTCCTGTGTGTCGTGTCGGGACTGAAAAGACAGAACAAGGTGAACAACGTCAGTTTCTTTTGACTCATGGAGATATCATATGGTGGGAGAGATGTAAATGCCAGTTGGATTTTTAGGACTGATATGGAGTTCTTGGGTAAGTTTTTGACTCACCACATGTCACAGTTGAGTGTCTCAGGGAGTTGTATCAGTTGTGTTACATGCGTCTGATGGCTAGAAATGTGTAAATATGTTTTTCAGTATACTTTTTATGCCGCAGCATACAGTTGTACTTCAATAGTACAAAGTACAGTAGTACAAGTTAATTTTTTTTTAATGGTTGTGACATTGGCCACCAGTATCAGTTGTGAACTGCTTTTGGACTGACACTGGTCAGTTTAAGCAAAGAAGTAAACATTACCTCAAAAACCTTTATGTACTTGATTTGCCGACATTATTATTGCTGATACAGTGAATTTAAACCCACATTTTATTCAAAAATAGTGTCGTTGTGTTAATTCCTTTTGACATTAATTTGTCCACATCCTTTATTTCACCAGACCCCCTTCTGTCTCTCAATAATGGACATCCATGGGGAGACTGGTCTGAACACCCATTGTGGACACAGTTGTTTGTAGCGAGCAGGGGGATATGAACAGTTGGTGGATTATTTTGCCTTCTGTCTGTCTATCTATCTATCCACCTACTTAAAAAGTTTTAAAATGAATATTTGTGATTTTGTTCTGTTTCAAAATTAACTTATTTTATAATTTACAGTTATTAAAAAAGGAGAGAAACAAACTTAATGCTCTTTTGTCATATTCTGGCACTTATCTATTTATTTAAGTGGTCATATAAAAGGTATACTCAGGTTTCTTAAATCAGATTATGGCCTAGATTGACCAATCTGCTAGATGAGCTGTATTTTTAGCTCAGTAGTTTGGATTATCAGTGTTTGTGCTGTTACTCTGATTTTCTTTCTTTCCTTTTTCATGTTTCTCATTCTGCACATGTGCAAAGACAGGCTACTGTTTTTTAGTATATGTACAAATTTGTTCTGCATACAGCCCAGTATCCTGTTTTATCCTTCTTCAGTGGACACGATCACCTCAGAGCAGGCATTATTATGGCAGTGGATACATTTTCGGTACTACAGTGACACTGATGTTTTGTGTGTAGAGTATGGGTGAAGATTTAACATCACCCAGCTTCCCAGCTTTAGATACTGCCCAAGATAATTAATAATTAAGGCCAGTCATGGCAGATTTAATGTCAGGTATGATGTCTTATGAAAGCACAGGGCCACCCGACTGTTCAGATATGGCTTGCAAAGTTTAACCTTGCAGAGAGAATAAAGGTATTACATCTCATTTTCCAGTGTGGCATGAGTGTACATTCATGCATGTACGTTATGTCTGTTTTATTTATTTTACTAATCTTACCTAAAATATAAATGGAGGTAACTTGTGTTGTAAAATAACAAAGTCTGTTGAAAGTCTGTTATACTGTGAATATATTAAAGAATTAAGTCATTCAATATGTACCCAACCCACCTGACTCACCATTACAAGTAAGCACACCCAAGCCAATTGTTCATTTCAAAATAAATTCATTTTATTTTAGTATTTTAAATTAAAAATCAAAAATTATATCTAAAATTAAATCAAAATTATTCAAGCAATTTATGTAGTTAATACTTTTCACTCCATCCACTTGACTCCTGAGCCAAAATATTTCATGGGAAAAATGGTATATATCAGGGATATATATTACCATGAACCATAAATGTAAATGTTCCCAAAGGTTGAATATAGAAAAATAGATAGAACTTCATTAATGATGAGATATTTGCAGATACAACAGGCATAAAAATAAGCAGAATAAAAAAATAAAGCATATCAGTTTCATATCTGTGTACATAAGCAATTAAGACAGACGGGTTGTATCTACATTAGAGTAGATTTCGCGGATGGAATGAGGAGATTAGTACCCAGTGAGTACATCACTGCTAGTAGCAGCAGTATTGTTGACGGTGTAAAATGCTCAGTGAAAGTGTCACTGCAGTAATAGATTATGATATATTACCCAGTATGAATTAGTAACAGGCTGTATATAACAAGATGTGATTGTGGAGCTTAATTCACAAAAATGGCTACAGATTGTGTATTGGTACTGTTTGTTCAAAATAGGGTGCTACAGTATAATAACAAAAATTACAAAAAAAGTTTTTCAGTTGCCACTTGTCTAATTGAGCATGTTCAGTGATTTGGTCATCTTGTACAGAATGACTCCCAATATGAGCTGAGGTAGAAGTGTCTCTGGTTGTTTACTGCATTATCTACAAATGTGGCTAATTTTTGTTTTGTTTTTATAAATTAAAATCATATTGTGCTCTGAACTGCTTCGTGTCACTGTACCACACAAATTGAGAACTGGATGTGTCATGAGCGCGCTGAGAGGCGGTTTTGGCCATGTATTTACAGGCTGTGACAATTTGAAAGCTATGTATTTGTGGTGAAAATTTGAAAGCAGTATTTTTTTGAAATACAGTGTTAGCCTAGCATCTATTACTGTAAATAGAAAAGCCGATGTCAGACACCAAACATATCTTGGCTGATTGACTGACTGCACCTGGGACAACCGATAAATGCTATTAATTAGATTAGATTTTAAATGAGATTTTTAAATAACTGATTTTATTAGTAAGTTAGATTTTTTTACTGTACTACTGGTTTAGGAAGTGCTATGTCAGCATCATGTTTAGTGATGCCCTTCAAAACTAAACGTGCAAGGTTTGAATCCCACGCCTGCCATCATCACTAAGCATATTTCTTGTTTAGCTGGTGATTTACGCCCTTTTCCACCTCGTTCACCTGCATTTTCATGAACAGTAACGTTTAAGCTGACCACTAGGTTTGCCTCATTTGTGCTTGCACCCCGATTCTTGCCACTTGCAGCTGTTTCTGTTTCACTTGAGAGTATTAGTATTGATCCCTGTAAATGGTATAGACCTCCAGATTGGGAACTCATTCCAGTAGTTCCCAATTCATTTAGTAGTAGGTAATGAAAGCTGATCCCCTGCCCTGTGATGAACTGCTGGCCTGTCCAGGGTGTGTTTCCTGCTCTCCGGTTGTGATAGGCTCCAGCACAACGCCCCCAAACCCCCCCTCCCCGTCCCCCCAACCCCTTTCGCGATTTAGAAGGATTAGTGGCTTAGATGATGAGCGAATGAACGAAAAAATGTAAACTGATTCAGACGTGAAGCAGAAAACCTAAACCATCCCTCCATTCCTCCCTCCCTCCTTTCAGTGAGCATGCACTGCCTGTGCTTGCAGCATTTCCTGTCGTTTCAGCCTGTGTGGCAATGGTACTTGGACCTCTCTGTTATCTCCAGCACTGGATCGATCTCAGGAAGGCTCAGGCCAGATCAATGCCGTAAGTGGATTTTAAAGGGCTTGGTAGAAAGGACAAGAGCTTGACGATGTGCCAGGCTGAGAAATAGGCATACACACACCTGACTACTCCAGTGACGGGCAGCAGGGGACCTCTGGGTCGTACTGACCTTGACTTGCCACATTAGATCCAGAAACCAGTTTTACCCGGGGAAGTGGGGGTTGGGTTGGGGGGAGTTGATATGAACAAGCTGAATTGAAACATACTAGCAAACAGATCAGAAGTCAAACCCATAATGGCAAACTGGAACAATTACACATCTACACTATCTTTGTTGTAGCGTTTTGACATGATGCCTTTATAGGTGCATTGTGCAAATGGTCTGTGGCTTCAGAAGCCCTGAATATGTAGAGAATACAATGTCATATAAAAACGATTCTGAGTAATAACAGTAGCTCTCTGCTGAGAGATCTTTTATTGTAGTTACTTCATTTTATGGCAACAACATAAAAACACAAGATGTAATGCCCACACAAGTATAATGTATCAGGAAACACTAATCAGTCCATTAATCAGCTGCAGGCAATACTGTGCCCGTTGACAGTGTAACACAGAAGGAATGAGGACACAGCAGAATCATATGATGACCTCCCAAACTGACTTGCATCTTGCACTTGAGACATAAGGGTTTTGTGAACTGTTATCCTGAGAAAAAGCACGAACTGGTTGAATGAGATTTGCAGAGCCTAATGCAGTTTTCAGGGCTATGCACAGCACTTCCTTTTTTCTTTTTCATAGTGGAAATTTCTTGTTTTTTTAATGTGAACTGTCTTTGATGAACAGCAAATACTTCACCAGCATTGGGAGGCTTCAGCAGTAGTACTAAACATTTAAACATCATATCATAGGCGAGATGTGGTTGAACACACATAGTGCTGCAGGCAGATATCTGCCTGTATGAAAAGCCACTATTTGGCGACTGTGTACATTTTATCACATACTCAGACCATAGGGTCTGTTTTCAGACATCAGAAAACCTTCAGCTGAAGCTCTCTCGCCTCGGCTCTAGTAGAGCATGGCTAAACTGCTAAAGACACAAGGACATTGTTATTTGTTGATATTTTCCCTTACTTCCTTAACTGTAATTTTAGTTTTTAGTTTTGTGAGGCTGATGTCATTTTCAAAACATGACCATCAAGTATTTGACAACCTTAGAACTGGCCTGTCACTAAATGTGATGCATATCTGAGCTCAGTCATGCTGACCAAGTGACGTCAGTGATGTCACTTTCTGATTGGCTTCTTATGCTGTGGATAACGGGAAATAATGAGTCTGTGCAGGCGCATTAAAGACGAAGACGCGTGCAGTCGAGTACAGCAGTGGAAGCTTGTAGGAGCTGCCAAGGAATAATTTGTGGTCACAAATCATCACAAACATTCAACACACACGTACACTTCCATCATATTACAAATGTAATGTTAGTTACTACTTCCTAATAACATTTTTTTAACAAAGCCTTACAATAATAATTATTTTTATATTATTTTATAGTACATATTATGTTATTCAATATTATATTACTAGTACTGCTGCTACTACTACTACTACTACTACTACTACTACTAATTCTACTACTACTACTACTACTAATCATAATAATAATAATAGCAACAATAGTAATAATACCACCTGTTATTGTTGTTGTTGTTTATTATTAGTAATGATATGAATTCCTTTTTATGATTACTAATCATTATTATACACAGACCCTGCTCTGTACTTCACCACATTTACTGTATTGTCGTGAAATAAGGTTTGTTTAAAAACTATACAGTCATTGTTAGCTCTGTGGATCAAATAGCAAGACCGTTTAGTCTGTGTAGGACAGGGTCATGAAATGAATGGCTCAGCTGTTATTATTGGTCTAAAGACAGCACTGCAAATGAATAGAGAGCTTCTCTTAAAATTCCCCCTCATGCCTCTCCCACTCCCTTAACTTCCTCTAGCACATTGTTTGATTGAGAAGTTTAGTCCAGGCATGGAGAGTAACACTTTGAAGAAGCAATTTTGGTCTAAATTTAAGGACATACTTCAGTCTGAAGTGAACAGACATATGTTGCTTAGTATTCATGAAGAAAACCAAATGTTGTCAAGATACGTTAATCTGTTTTGCTAATGCATGTGCTCTGCTGAATTCTACAGTCAGTTTAACATTTTAAAGCATTTGATGTTCATCGTCAGAATGTAGTGCGAATGTAGAGAAAGCATTTTCCACTTGTCATGTGCAAATGTTGGAACAAATGTTGCCGGACATGTTAGTAGGGTTTGCTTAAACAAGATTTCCACATGTCGAACCTATTTACACGATATTATAGTATAACACGATCATTTACAATACACGCTCTGTTTTTACTGTAGCATTTTAAAGTGACTGACATTCAAACTTATTACACTACTTTATTCAGCAGACTTGGTTCTTCAGTCATGGAGAAAATCCCCCCCCCCCCCAGATTATCAGAGGTAACTGACCAGTAGTATTTGTTTGGGGTCTTGCTGCATATCTTGGTGTAAAATCTTAGCCCACATGGCATCTATTGTGAGTTTCTGTCATTTCGATATTAATGTAGTAATGGAAATATGCCGTGTGGCTCACTGTGACATGGGGAAGAGCTCTAGGGTTGCTGAATGCCAGAACAATTTTGCTCATCGAATGAAATGTGCGGTGTATGGTGGCTATCACGGCAATTTTGCATTAACTCAGCTTTGTTTTTCTTTGTATCCGTCACTCATATTAGGAAAATTCTTAACATTGACAAATCAAGATGAAACCGGAATGGTAGGTCTAGGAAGGGACAAAACTAGTCACGTTGTATACAGTTAAATTATGTATCTCATTATCCTTTTCATATCTGAACCCAATGCTGGATTCTTGCCTGGTTTTTATGGTGGCACTTGCTCACAAGTATTTTCAGAAACTGAATTTCATTGCACTGTCGTCTACTTTATTTAACCTTTTTTATTGCATATTTAACAATATTACATTATGCCACTAATTCTATAACCCGACCAGGAGCACATGGATGTTATGTTCATGACCTTATCATAACATAAAACATTTTAATTGTGCTTGGACCCCACACTCGGTTACAACTACTATTTTATTATTATTATTATTATTATTATTATTTTTATTTAAGTATGGTGATATACTTATTAGGAAGTAATAGCCTGTAGGTTGCAAGGTTGAAACATAATCATTGTCAAATAAAAGATAGCACTCCACTGCATGGTGGTCATCTAAATATAGCCATGTTACATCCCCTGCAGAATGTAGTAATGCAGTCTGTTGCGATGGAAATGAGATGACTGGCCTAAGTGTGTTCTTTGCTCGCCATTGATCTTATATCTATATTTCTGATCTCTCTCTCTCTCTCTCTCTCTCTCTCTCTCTCTCTCTCTCTCTCTCTCTCTCTCTCTCTCTCTCTCTCTCTCTCTCTCTCTCACTCATTCACTCATACTCTCCCTCTCTCTCTCTCGCTCTCGCTCGCACACACACACACACACACACACACCACCTAGTGTTCAGTTATTCTCTTGTCTCTTTCGGTTCTGCATGCACACAGGGGACCCTAGATGTGTGACATGTTGTTATTTTATGGGGTTTTTTTTATGACCCTAAAGCATTTGTTAGCTCATTTCTTTAGCTTGCATGTAAAGTGAGCAAGTGAGGCTGCAGCAAATAGAGCACTGCACATCAGAGAAGAGAGAAAGAGAGGGAGAGAGATGGAGGGAGAGGGAGCGATAGTGACAAGCAAGGTAAAGAGACTGAGTGGAGAGAGGAAAGGAAGTGCTGGCGGTTCTGCTGCAAGGAACAGAGGAGTGAGGTTACGCGATTGATTGAATAAATGCAGTAAAATCTCTTCCGCCTGGCAGGCCAAAAAATAGAGAGAGGGAGAGGCTGATAAAGCGAGGGCTAGGATTACAGCTGGAGAAAAAGAGAACAGAGAGAGAGAGAGAGAGAGAGGAGGTAGGACATGCCAGAGAGCAGAAACATACAGCAGATGCTAGGCGAAGGGGCTGCTAGGTAAGGTTCCTGTGGAATCTCTACTGGAATAGTAAAATGGATACTTAGGAGGGGGAAAACTGCTGCAACTGAGGGGGCGAAGGCGATGCTCACTTTCTGGTCAGTCCAGTGTTGAGCTGGTGCTGTTATTGAGCAGGTGATGGGCAACAGCTGTGATAGAGGTATTTTTCCCATCTCTCTCTCTCTCTCTCTTTCCCTCTCTCTGTCTCTCTTAATTGGTATTACTTTCTAAATAGACTTGAATGATCCACTGCATTAGGTTGTTACTGTTATTAAGTATGCTGCCTCTCTTGCAGAAAAACTTCAGTGACATTTCCTTATCATTCATAAACACTGCATGAATTAGATGCGCATACTGCTTTTTGGCTTCTCCTTCAGATTATACACGGCAGAGTGCGCGCACACACACACATGCACAGCCTGTGCGGCGTGGGAGTTCTCTCTCTGCAGACACCAGAGGAGACAGTGTGAATGATACGCTAGGTGCTCTCTGAAGCCAGAGAGAGAGGACTTGGACAGCATCATTTTTGCAAAGTAGCTTTTCAGTAGTGCTGACTACTGCACACTCTCTCCCCTCACTCACTCTGAATTTAAATGTTAGCCATGGATTCCCCCCCAAGGGAATGAGGGAGGGGAGATGCAGCTTGGCTAGGGTTAGGATCTGGGACAGGACTGTTACAGAGCACCGTGTAGCTGCTTTGAGGGAATAATTAAGCCTTTTATTAGAAATGGGCCTGGTCTATTTGGGACACCTCTTCTCTTCTTTGTTTTATGTATTCACTCTCATTTCTGTCTTGGAATAATCTGTTTATACTGAGGTATTAACTTGTATTATGTTTATGTTATGTATATTTTGTTCTTTGTTTGTTATGTAGCTTTGTATAGACTAGAGGTTTACTGGTATACAGAATTCAGAAATTAATTCAATCCTAGTCCAATTGAACAGGCCTATTTATACTCTGTCTGTAACAAAACACCCTACTGGGTAGAATGTATATGATGTATTTTGATAAATGGGATATAAATTTTAGCTATGTTGCTATTATGTTTTTTTTTCATGTGTTCTGTGAGTGTCAAGCACCCTTGAGCATGTTAAATTACCCATTATCTATAATCCCTGACAAGTTGTATAAAAATAAATAGCTCTTGGCATAAGTTTAGTTGGTCATGGCTAAACAGCTCTAGGCTCTGTATTTGAACTGTTAGGGCTGAGCAGTACATTTGAACACGCATGTACATTTTATGTGTAAAGATGTGCTAATACCACTTGTTCCCTACCCATATTTGACCCATAAATAAAGATCTGCACTGCTGCATTTTGTACAAATTGTAGAGGATGGATTGTGTTGAGAAAAGACTACACTTTAGCTGATTAGTTCTTCATGATAAAAAGCTACTTTAGTTACATGTGGGATGAAAGTCAGATGAGTCAGTTTGATACGTATTGATCTTCATTGCTAAAGAGTCTGTCATGAAGCATTTTCTCTTACTTATAGTAGAATCAGTATTTCAGTTTTTTTCTTGGTGGTTTTATACATTTTGTGGCATCTACTGACAAATATGACACAGCTTCAAGTCTTTCTACCAAGTATAGATTATTAGAAGGAATGGAAATGTATAATCAGATGTCGTCAGCATAGCTACAAAATCCTAACGAATAAGGCCCTAAAACTGACCCTGGTGGTACTCCACAAGATCTGTTAAGTTTATTTGATGGAAAGTTTCTAGTGAAATCAGGAACATTCAGTTTGTTTAATATGATTAAACCATTCTGAATATAGGGTTATGATTTATGCAAAATTGCATTTCTTTTTTATTTACATTTTATACCCTGTGCCAACTTTTTTGGAAACAGGGTAGTAGATCCATAGATCCAGTCTGCTGCACTTGAGGTTAAAAATCAAAAGAGAAAATTTGCTATTCCTCTAGCTCCTGTTTGCAGGAAGAGCTAAAATGTTAGTGTTACTAGAATAGGGAGTTAATAGCACTCTATGCAGAGCTTAACTCTTGATGTTTAAATACAGTTATTGTGTATTGAACAATAGTCTTTCATGTGTTTCATATATGTAAGTAGCACTTCTGAGACTTTGTTAAAAAATGCAAACTCTGACAAATTTACAGATATGTGATATTACTATTAATATATAAATTTCTCTGTATGAAAATGATAAAAAAGAAACTGACATCGCTTTTTCCCCTTGTCATAAGTATTGAGATATAAAAAAAGAATGGTCCTATTTTTTTCACAAATTACTTACTATAAATCATTGGAGTGAAACACTCTTTTAACACTCTTGTGAGTGTGAACCATCTTTTCTTGAACTTTTAATGCTCTATTATAATTTCAGATAATATAGTCACACAAAAGCAGGTGCTTTGAATACACTTCCCTATGAATCTCTTCCCAGAAGCCTTAAATCAGAGTCCAGGCACAGTGCAGTATTTCCTTTTGTATCAATCAGCAAAATAGTTGTAGCATAACATTTAATTTATCTTACTTAACGCTGCACAACCTGCAATAAGAGAATTGCACACGCGCATATCACAAAGAGGAAATGATCATTTGTGCAACCCTACTTCATAACCAGCACTTTTTGGGATTAAGTGGTTATCATCAACTAAGACATAAAACCAGTTGACAATACATGTAGGTCAGCATAAAATCAAATTATGATTATGTAGCAATAAACAAGGATCCATCTCATATAATTAAATGGTTTAATAAAAGTTATTTAATGTATGTGGGAACCTTCACTAAAAGCCATCTTTGCTACTAAACCATGATTTTAAATTTTAGAAAATACATTAGATATTTGATAATCATAACAAATTGGTGCAAAATCTATCAGACCTTGCTGAGGTTTTTGGCAATATGAGACTGAAATGTCCTCCAGTGTGTACCTGGTCCAAACCAATGCCTGTCTATATGTCCAAATGTTAGTTTTATGTATGTGCATGTGTGTTGGTTAAATTGTGGACTAACATAGTAATAATAAGTCTACATTAGTGTACATGTACTTTGGCACACCACAGTACATTCAGTACATTATGAACTGTTTGTGGAATTCTGGAGCAGCTGCAGCAAAGATGTAGGTTGTGTCCCACTCCATCCTTGACACACATACAGTGAATGTCTCCTCCCAAGAAACCATATTAATGCTTGTAATGTGCTTAGAGAGCTGCACTTTACAGCAGCCTTTCTGATTCTGAGTTCATCTGAAAGAACAATAATGAGAAACAGTGGTTGTAGATAATGCATCGAGTCAAGTAGTGGATGAGGATTTGGCAGCAACCTTTACAGGAATTATTCCCTGGATAGCACTATACCCAAACAGAGCTGAAGCCAGTCTCTTTAGGTGAACAGATAAAGCGACAGTGAAACCATAACACGCTGTTCTTGGGATTGTTGCTTCTAGGACAATCTTTTTGCAGCTGTGGGTTGATATATATATATATATATATATATATATATATATATATATATATATATATATATATATATATATATATATATATATACATACACACACACACACACACACACACACACACACACACAGGTGGACAAAATTGTTGGTACCCCACTGGTAATGACAGAAAAACCCACAATGGCAACAGAAATAACTTAAATCTGACAAAAGTAATAATAAATAAAAATTCTATGAAAATATAGAACAGGCCTGGACAGAAATGATGGTACCCCTGAAAAATACCACACCCAACATGGACAAGACGAAGCAAAGGAAAGAGTTGTCTCAGGACATTAGAAAGGAAATTATAGACACGCATGTTAAAGGTAAAGGTTATAAGACCATTTCCAGGCAGCTTGATGTTCCTGTGACTACAGTTGCATATATTATTCAGAAATTTATGATCCATGGGACTGTAGCCAACCTTCCTGGACGTGGACGCAGGAGGAAAATTGATGACAAATCAAAGAGACGGATAATACGAATGGTAACAAAAGAGCCAAGAAAAACTTCTAAAGAGATTAAAGGTGAACTTCAAGCTCAAGGAACATCAGATTCAGATCGCACCATCCGTTGATGTTTGAGCCAAAGTGGACTTATTGGAAGACGACCAAGGAGGACACCATTGTTAAAAAACAAAACATAAAAATGCCAGACTGGAATTTGCAAAACTACATGTTGACAAGCCACAAAGCTTCTGGGAGAATGTCCTATGGACAGATGAGACAACAATTGAACTTTTTGGCAAGGCACATCAGCTCTATGTTCACAGATGGAAAATGTGTCTTGAATATGTGCAGGGTACAATGAAATCTCAAGACTATCAAGGAATTCTAGAGAGAAACGTGCTGCCCAGTCGCAGGTCATGGGTCTTGCAACAGGATAATGACCCAAAACACACATCTAAAAACACCCAAGAATGGCTAAGAGGAAAACACTGGACTATTCTGAAGTGGCCTTCTATGAGCCCTGACCTAAATCCTGTTGAGCATCTGTGGAAGGAGCTGAAACATGCCGTCTGGAAAAGGCACCCTTCAAACTTGAGATAACTGGAGCAGTTTGCTCATGAGGAGTGGGCCAAAATACCTGCTGAGAGGTGCAGAAGTCTTATTGACAGATACAGGAATCATTTGATTGCAGTGATTTCCTCAAAACGTTGTGCAACAAAATATTAAGTTAAGGGTACCAAAATTTGTGTCATGATACAGGGGTTATGGTTTGATATATTAGAATGTATTTCGATCCTGTTAGCAAAGTGATATTAAATGTGTAATTTTTGAAAACTGTCTTAGCATTAGCACACCAACATATACCAACATTTATAACATAGGATTGCTAATGCTAACAGTAGCGGTGCATCCACTACTTGTTTACATTGGAATGAAAGAGCCTAATAGCTGAAGATTACAATGCTGCTATGTAGCGGTCAGGGTTTAATGAAAGCAAGTCTCCTGAAACAAATGAAAGCTGTAATAAGGGAAAGGGGTATTTTATATTATTGTTAGGATATCTAGTTGTTATAGCTTCAGTGTATTTATTTGTCAAGAATATTCTTAATGGGTGTTTTGGTTGAAAATGGAATAAATTAGGTATGGTCTCTTATGTATAGTACTGTAACGTTTTAACAAGATTAGCCTGGATGGTCATGACCAAAATCATTGCCATTAGTCAGGTCATGTGAATGCCTTGTTTTCAGAAATCTTATTAGAGTATGCTTGCTGGAAAGAGAAATGATGTTGCTGTCTATCGTGTAGAAGTCTCATATAGTATGTGCATGGCTATTTCAGTAGCTTTGTGACAAAGCTATGCTGTTAGCATGTAGCTAAATCATAGGCCTCTGTTTTTTCCAACTGACACTCTTCGGCCTTTAGGATTTTACATTATGGCTTTTTAGACCTGTTATGTTTTATGGAAACACCATATTGAAGGGTTTGATGTCTCTCTTTTTGTCTTTCTCCTTTTTTTTCCATCCTTGAGTGTAATCCCTCTTTATCTACCCTCTCTGTCCTCAGAAGTGTCTGCAGAACGTTCCCCCAGGCGAAGGAGTATCTCTGGCCTGGGCAGCTCGGAGAAGAGCGTCTCTGCGGACGGACCCAACTCCTCGCCCTTCAAAGTGCCAGTGAGTAATAG